>JANAVB010037413.1:3796085-3881085 GCA_029216955.1 Iris pallida | reverse complement strand
TATATGTATTACTTTTCGATCACAAAACGCTTGCACAGGATGTATATGTCTCTGAATACAGCAGAACACATGACATGGCACAACGCACAAAGGACGATAGAGAATTGTCACATCCTTCGGATGGAGAGGCGTAGAAACATTTCGATTTATGTCATCCAGATTTTGTTGTAGAGCCTAGAAAAGTACGTCTGGCGATATGTTCGGATGGCTTTGCCCCTTTCGGGCAGTCGGGATCTCAATACTCCTGTTGGTCGATGATTCTTACCCCTAACAATCTACCACCATGGATGTGTATGAAGACTCCTTATATGTTCTTGACAGCTATCATACCAGGTCCCAAAAATTCGATGAAGAACATCGATATATATTTACAACCGTTAGTGGATGAGCTGAAACAGCTGTGGGAGATCGGCGTCGCGACCTATGATATTTCTAGGAAATAGAACTTCAGATGAGAGCTTCACTGATGTGGACAATCAATGATTTTCTAGCATACGGTATGCTATCGGGATGGAGTACTCACGGCACCATGTCTTGTCCGATATGCATGGAAAATAGTAAGGCGTTCCGCCTTAAGCATGGAGGAAAAACTTTTTTCTTTGACTATTACCGTCTATTTCTGCCCGCGAGTCATCCTTGGAGAAAGAACAAGGAATTCAGAGCTGGGAAAACAAGAATTTTCTCATCCGCCTGCCAGATTGTCGGGATACAATATTTAGAAAGATGTAAAGGATTTGCCCACCGTGATTGAAGATCCACCGTAATTGAAGATAATCTTATAAGGCATAATCTTGATGTCATACATATCGAAAAAATGTGTTCGATAATGTCTTCAATACCATCATGGATATTAAAGAAAAGATGAAGAACAATCCAAAAGTAAGACATTGTCGAGATATGCAAGCGTCCTTATCTAAACTTGATACAAAGGGGAGCTTGTGGACAATTAATTAAGCCGATAGCACAATACACATTGAGCAAGGAAGATAGATTAATAATCTGTAAGTGGATATCTATATTAAGATTTTCCGACGGCTATGTGTCAAATTTGGCTAGATGCGTTGATCTCAATAAACGCTAGCTAACGGGAATGAAGAGTCAGGACTGTCATGTGTTTATGGAAAGATTACTGCCCATTGCTTTGAGAGATTTGTTGCCTTCTGCTGTATGGGTTCAGTTGGCTGAGCTATCTACATTCTTTAGGAATATTTGTTCAACTAAGTTGACGGTGCAACACATGGTTAAACTTGAGGAGAAGATTGTCTTAACAATTTGCAAGTTAGAGAAAATATTTCCTCCGGGCTTCTTCGACAGCATGGAGCATCTACCGATTCATCTAGCATACGAAGCCCGTGTCGGTGCATCTGATCATTATCGATGGATGTACCCATTTGAAAGATAAATAAAAAAATGATATAATTTAAGTTGAATTTAAGTTGAATTTAAGTGGAATTTAAAAATTTATTGTTAATTCTCAAGATAATTTATCTCTTTAGATACCTACCTCATCTAAAGAAGAAAGTTGGCAACAAGGCTCATATAGAGGCTTTGATATGTGAAGCATATCTTATCGAGGAGGTATCAAACTTCTACTCCATTTATTTTGATACTCATGTTCAGACAAATCGAAGTAGACCTCAAAGGAATGACGAGGACGTTGAGGATGGAGGTATATTCAATGTAAGGGGCAAGCCTATTGGGCTAGTAAGAAACGGTAGTTGACTGACGATAAGTATGATGCCGCTTACCGATATGTCTTGTTAAATTATGACATACAAGAAGTGAGAGATTTAGAGAAGTAAGTGATTACACTTACACTCGTTATAATCTCTAATTTGGTGAAGTAAGTGACTACACTTATTTTTATTCTCTCTAATAATGTATTTAGAGATGAAGTCAAAATGAGGACACCCAATATTATCGATGAAGGACTTCATAGAGAGGTTGATTGTACCATTTTGTCCTGGTTTCACAAATATGTAAGTAACTGAGATAATATGTTATGCGGCTACCATTAAAATATATGTATCTAAAATATTTAATTTATCAATATTTGTTTACAGGTTTTATTGCATGAAACAACACTCACAAATGAGAGTATTCGTTATTTGACATTGGGATCGAAGAAGCATACAAAGAGTTGGCCAGGCTATGTCGTTAATGGCTTCAAGTTTAAGGCAACTCAGAATGCTATAAATGTCGAATTTCCCAATGACGGCTTCAGTACCAAGGATTCTGGTGTTTGCATAAGAGGCACCATCTATGATGACGAGTCGGACTTTGACTATTATGGAGTGCTTCGGGATATTATAGATTGATAATATATTGCCCCATATGATATGCATATTGTGATGTTCAAATGTGAGTGGTTCGATACGACACCAAATATCGGTTGGAGAATCGGTAAACAATTTGGATTCGTCGATATAAATCATCACAGGAGGTATAGAGGGTCCGAAACATTTACGATAGCAATTCAGGCTATTAAAGTCTTTATATAAGCTATCCAAGGTGTCGTAGAGATCGATTTGACTGGTAGACAGTATACAAGATTAAATCTAGAAATACATTCAACATTGGAGACCCAGCATACCAAGAGGAACAGATCGAAAAGTCCCAATACTTGGGACAACAGTAGGATACCATGAATATTGAAGATATTGTTGAGGAAAATAGAGGGGAGGAAGAGATTGATACACAAGACTTAATTGTCAACCAGGGGAGAAAAAGGCGTCTTGTCCCAAGTATTGAGGCTGAAGAAGAAGAACTTGATGAGGATGAGGATACAGATGAAGTCAACGATGAGGATAACGATAAGGATGAGGATGAGGATGAAGACGAGGCCGAGGATGAGGACGAAGATGATAACGATGATTAGATTAAATATCGGTATATATTAAAAACACTTCCAAATACGTGAATTTAGTTTGACCTCATAAAAGCACTTACAACTAACTTAGTGAATTCAGTTTAAACATCTACATTCTTGTTTCATTTCATGGTTTTGTCGTTCGATCATCTACTTATTATATGATTTTCTTTTTGCAGATGGCACTCCTAGTTCTTCTCGTCATGACGGCACTCGTCGTCCTGCTGGTGGTATATATATATTTTAGTTTAGTTTTATATTCATTTATACTTCTATATTGTTAATTATGTTTATGTGTTCTATTTACAGGTCATGATGGCTTACACTCGCCGTAGTGGTATTGGTCGTGGTGGTGGTGGTGGTATTGGTGGCCCTGGTCGTGGGTATGGTCGTAGTGGTGCCGCAGGTGGTAGTGGTCGGGGTCGCCTTCCGCAGTCCCGGGATATGACCCATCTAGCGATCCCGACCCGGAGAGTACCCCAGGCACGAACTCATCCCGCAGGCGATATACCCCGGGGCTATCGTCCCCTTCAGCGAGACATGTATCTCCATCCGTTGACGGTTCCGTTCCGCCAGCGGATCCACCAACGAATCCACCAGTTACAGCTCAGTGGGCCCCAGAGTACCCCCGGACTCAGTTACATCCAGTTACTGGTGAGTATATGCGCGAAGCCGCTGATCCTACGACGCCACCAGAGAGACTGATGGGCGAGTTTCGACGAGAGCTATGGCCCGCGAATGAATCGTAAGTAAATTTAAGTTAATTTAATAAATTTGTTTTATTTATTCAATTTAATAATCCAGTCGTAGCTTCTTTGTAGGTTTTTTTATGGGATGCTGCCAGGCTTCTATGGCAGATTATCTGATCAAACTACCATAGCCCCTACCTCAATTTTTTGAGGTGCCCCTAGACTTGCAGTACGTCTAGCTCGACGAGATGAGGGTATATATATATATATATATTTTGTGGTTAATTATTAATTATTCTTTAATCAACCATTTTTTAATTACATGATAATTGAATTTCTATGTCAGAGGACGTTTTGGTGGCCCCTCCATCGCGAGGAGGCGATCTGCAAGACCTACAGAAGCGCTGTCGGAAAGAAGATACGGGACGTGGTGTATGACCTTCTAATGACGCATTCGAAGACGGAATGGATCCGGCAGGACTATATGTTGGAGGATTCTTGTTGATTCGGCTGTGGAGGATATTGACCCTGTTCTGTCTGCGCCAAGCGGCCTCGGCAAGCCTGGGAAGGTTCTCGCTTGGGTTCTTGATGTGGCACAGGCTGTATCTTCAGCCTATTCTATTTCTTTTTTTGAGGCAGACAATCGGGTGGACCATACACAGCATAGGACGCATGAACCATATTATTATCCCTATCGGCGAACTAGATTTATCTGTCTGGCTTCATAGACGTCGTTCATTTGGTTAATTACCAACTTTGAGTTACCTCAAACTTCCAAGCGAGCACACTTGTCATACGGATTCGAACCATCACCTCTGGGAGCAAAAGACAGGCCCAGCGAACTTACCATTCATTCATTCTGATTACGACTTTGGTAACCCGGTTCCCTCCTCTGAGGTACATCCGGGGTCACTGGTAACTGATACCTCTGGAAGGGGAATCCATCAAGCTTTTCTGGCAGTACCATCTGGACCTCAATCGACCTACTACCACCACAATGCCACAAGAGAATGTTCAACGGCGACACGATCCCGCTATCAAGTAGGAAGATACGATCTCAGAAGCTCTTTAATAAAAAAATAGGGGAAGACGGGACTTAAAGAGGCTAAAGCCGGATCTAATGGATAAAGCATGACAGGAAGTTCAGAATCAGAATAGTCCACGGTATCCAGATCTAGGAAATCCTTGTTGTCTTTCAGAGGTGGATCTACGTTACTAGCCAGCGCTTCGCACGCGCGTCCGCGACATAGTTCGCGTGCGTGTGTTATGTGTGTGTGCATGTTCTATGTCGCGGACGGGCGCGTATGCGCTCGTGCTACTAAAAAACACGTGTACGTACGCATACGGTATTAAGTACACGTATATGCGCTTACGCGCTCGCGTGGTATAAGAACATGTGCACCTTGTGCGCCATTTTGGGTTAAGAAGGCGAGCGAAGTGAGTACTCGGGCAAGAAGGTTTTTCAGGGCAGTGTCGGGAAAGTGAAGCAATCATCGATTTCGGATTAGCAGTTTTTGATTCACCGAGACGGTTAGATAACAATCCTCGTCTTATAGCTTAGAAGTAAACAGACTCAGCTTAGTCAGAGATGAACCAAGTAGGGAGAGTCACGATAGAGAGTGGATTGAGGAGCTTTCAAGCCCACTGCCACCTGTATTCTGGGATTGCTGAAAGCGCGCGCGCGTGAACAGCCCACCTTTCGCCCTCGTTCTTACCGGGCCTCGAAAGCACGTTGGGACGAGGGCCTGTTCTTCCTCTGAGCCTTCCAACCCAGAGCTGTGTTACGTGCATGTAGGACATTGGTTTAAGTTAAAAATGAGGTGTACGAAGCCCATGTGTTAAGCACGAACTTCGATGCATTTATTTTCGACATCGATTTCGGAGGGACCAACTCTAGGGGAAATGAATAACGGAAGGATCCGATCCCAAGTGACATTGATTGGGCTGTATAAGCGCTGCTATTTCAGCAGTTGGTGTTGGACGAGTGAATGCTAGTCGAAAGGTGCATCTATGACTTAATACCGATGGCTCGATCCCATGATCCATTTTTTGATTGAACTCTTTTCATATCAAGCAGGTAATAAAGAATCCCGCAGAGCAGTCTTAGTGGAAAAGCCATATTTTTCAAGAAGAATGCACTTTTTCAGAGGAGATCTGGTATGTCATCTTGCTTAGTTAGGCTGGTCGAGAAATCCGGTGTTGAGAAACAAATGCCAGGCTATTGATTACTTTCTCTTCCCTATATTCACTTTTTCGTCAAAGATGACTTCATCATTTCCTCTTGTCGAAATATAAACTTCATTTATGAACCTAGAAAATGCTACCCCATGAGATGATATCTCCGACCGAGGTTAGGTCTTCTTTTGCTCTGCTGCTGTGATTCTTCCTCCAACCTGTACACAAGCCAAGGCTCTTGCTGGGTCGGGTCAACTGTCATTGGTCGAACTCGTCTTCAATGCCCTGAGGCCATACAGAACCACGCCTACACGCAGTAGCTCTATGGCTATATGGGCGACGAATCGGTTCCGGATCAAGGTTCTGAAATAATCTGAACATCTATTTAGTTTCGTCGGGCCCTATGAATCAATCTGTGTCGACACTTAGATAGAGATCTTGCTGTAAACACAAGAAGTACACGAGAACTTTTGAGTTGGGATACCAAAAGAGTGAACTTAGGTTGACGGTGGAACCCCTATTTTTAGGGGGTGGGAGACAGAGAAAAGATAAGTAGGGTTTTCCATAATTTTTATTAACAGGCCTAAGATAAAAAAAAAACGGGTTTAGGAGCCCTCCCCTTAATATTAGGATGAATGAAATTTATAGATTATTTGTATACAACAATAGTAATAATATGGAATTACTTGATGATGTATTTGTTCTCTCACCTCGTCTTATCCATTAGGCTGTTGTTGTCCTAACCTCATCTCATTCGTGCACGCAAGTGCAGGCCACAAGCAAGCATGTTGTAAAAAAAGATAAAAATTTACAACGTTTGAACATGCATTGTAAAAAGAGATTGGAGATGGTCATTTACAGCATTCAAAAGTGTGTGGTAAAAAGATCGAGGGTTACAAGAAAAATGATCATTTACGGCATGCCAAACGTGCCGTAAATTATCTTTTACGGCATACATTTTTGTGCCGTAAAAGGCCATACTGTAAATAACCCTATTATTTACGGCGCGCATTTGAACGCTGTAAATAACCCTCTCCATCTTTTTTACAGCGTTCAAGTACACGTTGTAAAAAGGTGAGAGGATTATTTATAGCGTTCAAATGCTCGCCATAAATAATAGGGTTATTTACGGTATGGTCATTTACGACACCAAAATGTATGTCGTGAAAGATCATTTACGACGTATTTTGCGCATCGTAAATGATCATTTTTTTGTAGTGTATATTATGAGCAGATCTTGGAGAAGATGGATGCTCCTGTATACAAGCTAAAATCAGAAAAACCAAAGGCAAACCGACGGGCCGTAGGGCTACATACGGGGGGATCAAGGTCCCACGCAGCAACGCTTGTAGCTCTGGTAAGATACCGTACATTCATTCCACTATCTAATTTGGTACTATTAATATACTTAATTAATTAAATTCTACGAATATTTTGTATGCAGACCCAACGGGCGTTGAAGGAGGGAAAAGGGGCAGAATCAATCACCATGCATGATGTATTCCAGCATACCCACAAGAGGCAGAAGGACGGGAGCTTCGTCGACGAGAGAGCCAAGAAGACTGATGTAAGTACTTACGTTTATGAGATTTATGTTAGAATTATAAGTAATCAGACTATAACTTAGGTAAACTTATGATTCAGACTATAACATAGGTAAACTTAGGATTTAGACTATAACTTAGGGAAACATAGGATTTAGATTATAACTTAGGTAAAATTATAGTATAAACACATTCATTTGATATGCTGCGTATCGTGAGGCCCATAGTCGGGTTCAGTCATCTGCTGCCGAGGATGTCGGTAAAACGATGCCCGCCCGAACGCCCTCTTCTACGGCTGCTCGCTATGAAGACCTGTTCGTAGATACCATCGGCGGCTTTAGGAAAGGGCGCTTATACGGAGTCGGCTCCCTGGCACCGTTGCACGCGGTGATTCTGAGATTTCTACCGCCCCCGTCTCCTCCCGCGGCCCCGGCAGACGTTGATGTGAGGACACAGCTTGTGCATCTGAACGAGGCGGTATCGGACTTACGGGCACAATTGGCCATATACTTTTTGCGTCCTTCTACTGCTTTTGGTCCGTCTGCTGTCGGTTCGTCTACTGCTGCTGCCGGTCCTTCTTCCGTTGGACGTCTTTCTTTTGACCATGCTGCCTCTATAGTACCGCCTCCTGCTATGACGGCCATCCTTGACCTGATGTCGTCAGAGCAGCTACACCAACTTCCAAACCATATCTTCGACGGAGTGTCACCATACATGGTGGTATACGTCGGGCGCAGCAGGGAGTACCACCAGTGGACGATCGAACTCCTCCTCCTTGATGTATTGTATTTGGATAGTTTGACATCTTTTTAAATATTAAATATTTGCATATTTTATTTGTGGATAATTTTAAATATTGGATAATGCTAAATATTTGGATAATTGGTGTGTGATTTATGTTGGTTTGTGTGATATATTTATGATGGATTGTATATTGGTGTGTGATGTATATTGGTTTATTGGTTTCTGTGATGTATGATGCATATTGTGATTTTCTGATGTTTCGGATGTTGTCTGAACAGGGAATGCTCTGTTTTATGCATTTTTTCTCAAAAATTACCTAGTTGGCGATGGACTAGCGATGGCGACTACTTGTCGACGAAATATCTGTCGCTAATTGGAGAATTTCCAGTTAGCGATGGATGGCGACGACCTGTCGACGGAATATCCGTCACTAAATGGAGATATTCCCAGTTAGCGACTGGTTGGCGACTACTGATCGATAGAATTTCCGTCGACAAGGTACTGGAAATATGAAAGATTCACAAAACCTTAGCGACGGGTTCTCCATCGCTATTTAGTCGCTCATAGTCGGTAAAGGTTTAGCGATGGACTTTCCATCACCATTTTTGCGACTGATTGTCGATGGCGTAGCGGCCGAATTTCTGTTGCCAAGGTTCTGGAAACATGAAAGATTTCCAGAACTTGATTGACGAATGAACCGTCGCTATTCCGTCTCCAGTCCATCGAAACGTAGTGACGAAGAGCGACGATTTATCGATAGAGTTTGCGCATCAGAAACTCTCTGATACGCATTTACCGACAAGTTGCCGACGGATTGGCGACGGAGATTGCGTATCAGATACTCTCTGATAAGCTTTTACCGACACATTTCCAACGGATTACCGACGGATTAACCCGTCGGTAAGATGATGTATTACTTACTTTCTGATACTTGATTTGACGAAAACCCATCGGCCAGGCGTCGCTAATTCTATGAATATGGCTGCCAGAAATTCGTCGCTTGGCGACAACTTGGCGATGGATTGTTTTTAGCCACGAGCCATATCCCAACGGATTTATTTGACCCAAATCTGTTGGCAAACCGTCGGTAAACTGATTTACCGACGGGTTGGTGATGGATATGGCCTTCGCTAAAATGTTAAATTTTGGTAGTGACAACACAAGACCACAACTCAGCTCAAGATGGAATATAGAAAATATATAAAGTCTCAAAATATGAAGAAGTATGAAATCCAGAAGATGAACAAAATCCCAAACTACATGTCTCATAATCAAATGTCAATATCCACTACATGTCTCAAAGCCAACTAAAGATATCTAAGCATGATCAGCGGGGTCAGATGCTGTGAACTCCTCCTAATAGGAAAAGTCCATCTCGGCTGTATCTTCCATGTACGGACCATACTGGTCATGGCACACGACCTCATCACAATCACCTAAAATGTTTACCCAGTCAGGATGGAACAAGTGTAATTCATTAAGTACAGTTCCAATATATGGTAACGACTGTAATATAAAGGTTAGCCATAAAATATATGATTTAAAATATTTGGGATAATGGTAAGAAGAAACATGAGAAAAAGTAGACAAAAAACTATACGACAACTATAAATGAATAAAACCCAACGGAAATACTATCTATGTGTTTTGAAGTACATTTTTGATATGTGATCGGTCTAGGCTGACACTTACTCCTTGACACATCGTATCCAAACCCACGTTTAGGATTTAGGTCGATCCAATTTGGCAAACCCAACTAGTTCTTCATGTACAGTTAATGTATGACTTGTATGCTGACACTTACTCCTTGACACCGTTCTTATTGTTAGATTTCATCCATTCCTTGATATTGGGTATCCCAAATTCTGAAGTATTCTCCCCTATTGTATAATTTCTAATTCTCTGTTTCATGTTATTTATGAAAACTCACACCTTATATGGACTCAATTATTATTTTACCTCTGTATCCTGAGACTTCATGTTGTTACACGGCATCATGTGCTACTGACACAGGATATGAGTCCTACTATATATATGTAGTTTATATAAGTGGACACCAATAGTAAACCAGTGCAAGTATAAACCATATTTGATAACTTTGTAATGTGCAACATCATTGCAATGTAACTAATACAAGTAACTGATATCAGGAAGCCGATTCCCTCTGACATTCGAATAGCCCCCCCTCCCCCTTATACCTATGTTCTGATACCCTTTGTTAGGCAAGGGATGATATTCTAAGGCAACCCAACCTCTGCCATAAAGTTTAGGTAACAATATATTGGACTGATACTTCCAGGCACGACACTAGATGATGTGAAGTTAATGGCTCGTCTGATCTAAAATTAAGGCTCATATGTTATGAAGTTAAGATCTAAATCGATGCATCAGATTATGTTCCGATTCTCCCTGACAAATGATATGGAAGGGACGTACCAGTATGGAGGCTAAATAGTCTACCTAACAATTGTCTCTAGTTTCTCGTAAACATCCTAGTATCATATACATAGCTACTCTATTACCCAACATTAAATTGAACAAGGACCTGTCCACCCTCTCCATTGCTTCTTCCCGAACCGTAATTCAAACACCTATCAATCTCTAGTTATAGTTTTGTTTATGGCAGTATTAGTAAGTTATAGATTGATTTACCTCTTTTGCAATGCAAAAGCAAAAACTCGACTGCTCCCTCGATGGCTCCTCGGCTTCTCTTACGATGGAAAAGGGATGAGAATGTTAGGGTTCTAAACGGGGAAGGTTCGGCTGCCCTTCCTTATATATATCTAGGTTTGTGGATTTGATCGCAGGGGAAATTAGATAAGGGAATTGGATGTTAAATCAGATTTGGAATTTCACTCTTGATTCAGGTGAGGTATTTGGAGTAATCTCTTAATTCAGAATTTAAAAACTCGAACACAAGCTTGGCTCTATAAAGGGTCGGCCAGCAGAGTTTAAATTTGAATTGGAACATTTGTATTGAAGCCCTTTACATATTTCTTTTTGCAAAAACTAATATCTTCCCTATTTAACCTATCTAGTGATATAATATCGAAATTAAATATGTATAAACAATAAAATAAATAAATAAATAAATTTGGGCTCATGGACTTACAAATCTATCTTCCTTACAAAAATTTTGTCCTCAAAATTTGAGATGGGTACAAGAAAGAAGTATACCTCATAGCTGAAAAAGGTAGGGATAACGCTCGCGCATCTCATCCTCCCTCTCCCATATGGATTCGCATGGAGAATGATGTTTCCATGCGACACGAACCAAGGGAATCGTCTGGTTCTGCAGCACCTTCTCTATGCGGTCCAAAATCTCTACAGGCTGCTCCTGATAGTTAAGGCTCGGTCCCACCTCGATCTCAGAGTGATCCAACAGGTGGCTAGGGTCCGCCATGTATCGTCTCAGTTGTGACACGTAGAACATGTTGTGCACTCCTTCGAGTGCAGGCGGCAAGGCCAATCGGTACGCCACTGCACCGATCTTCTCAGGGATACTAAACGGCCCAATAAACCATAGGCTGAGCTTACAAACTCCACCGAAATGAATCATGCCACGTGTTGGAGATATCTTCAAGAACACCAAATTGCCAACCTAAAATTTCACAAAAGGTTACTATGAATCCTATAAGTATACACGTATGTACAATGAAGAAATTCTATACCTCGAACTCTAACGGTCTCTGGTGACTGTAGCTCCAGTACTTTTGCCTATCATGAGCCATGCGAAGTCGCTCTCTAATCTGCTTTACCTTCTCTGCAGCATCCACTACCATCTCGGGTCCCAATAGTGCCCTCTCGCCTACGTCGCCCCAAGATAATAGGGTACGACATCTCCGTCCATACAACGCCTCAAAAGTGGACATATCGATACTAGCATGGTAGCTGTTATTGTAGGAGAACCCCATGAGGTGAAGATGGTCCTCCCATGAGCCACCGAAATCTAGTACGCAAGTACGTAGCATATCCTCGAGCGTCTGAATGGTTTGCTCCGACTGTCCATCCGTCTGTGGATGATAGGCTGTGCTGAACTTGAGCTGAGTGCCCAAGCTAGTCTGCAGACTCCTCCAAAAGTGGAATGTGAATTTGCTGTCAAGGTCAAAGATGATACTCACTGGAACCCCATACAATCTGACTATCTGCTTCACATATAGCTCTGAACTTCTCCGTAGATAACCCCACTTTGAATGGTATAAAGTGGGCCGATTTGGTCAACCTGTCACCGATGACCCAAATCGCATCATTTTCTTCCGACGAGCGTGGAAGACAGAAACAAAATCCATGGTGATATGTTTCCATTTCCACTCAGGAATCGGTATTGGTTGAAGCAAACTCCTGGTCTCTTCCTTGACTTGCTAACACACAAGGCATCTAGAAATAAAGCGTGCCACCTTTCGCTTCATACCATACCACGACACGTGGGCTATCAGATCCTTGTACATCTTGTTGGCTCCTGGATGTACAGAATACTGAGAACGGTGTGCCTCCTGTATGACCTCCTCTCGAAGCTCTCTACTAGGTACACATAGTTTCGTCCCGTGCCTCAACAAACCATCCTCTGCAATAATGAAGTCTTCTAACAAATCGGCCCGTACCTGCACTATGATACTCCTCAACTGCTCGTCCTGGTGTTGTGTCTATAGAATCCTGTCCATCAGTTCGGACTGAATCTGTATACCCATTATATGTATCTTGGCTCCTGGAATGACGATCTTAATGCCCAAACTCTCCAAATCCACTAATAAGTGATGGTCTCGAGTCAACCGCATAGCTACGGGATACATGTTCAAAGCATCTGCAACAATGTTAGCTTTTCTTGGGTGATACTGTAGAGCAATATCAAAGTCACTCATCTGTATTGCCTCATGTTCAACTTCTTTTGTGTGAAGACGTACTTCAAGATTTTATGGTCAGTAAAAATTTTCACCCGCTCTTCGTACAAGTTATGTCTCTAGGACTTCAAGGTGAAGATCAAGGCTGCCAACTCTAGGTTGTGAGTGGGATAGTTCTTCTCATGCGACCACAACTGTCATGATTCATAGGCTATCACTCTCTTGTTCTGCTCTAGAACACATCCCAGTCCCTTTTCTGAGGCATCACTGTAAATGGAGAAACCACCTGATCCTGATGGCAACGTTAATATATGAGTTGTCATCAGCCTCCTCTTCAACTCATCGAAAGTAGCCTGGCAGTCCTTTGTCTATACGAACTCTACATCTTTTTGAGTAAGTCTAGTCATCGGCTCCATAATCCGAGCGAAGTCCTATAAGAACTTCCGGTAATACCTTGCCAATCGCAAGAAGCTTCGGATCTCTACCACAGTAGTTGGAGTAGTCCAAGATTCCATAACATTTCTTCTTTGGATCGATCGATATACTGTCTCGTGTCACCACGTGTCCAAGGAACTCCACCTTATCTAAGAAAAACTCGTCTTTCAAAAGTTTTCTGAATAGCTGCTCCTTTCTGAGGGTCTCCAGTATGATCCTCAGATGATCCTCGTGCTCCTCTGGTGTTTTTGAATAGATAAGTATGTTATCAATAACACCACTACGAACTTGTCAAGGTATTGATGGAATACCTTGTTCATAAAGTTCATGAAGACTGCTGGCACATTAGTCAACCCGAACGACATCACCATGAACTCGTATTTCCCAAACTTAGTCCAGAAAGCTGTCTTCGGTATATCCTCTTTCTTCACCTTCAACTGATGGTTGCCCGACCTTAAATCAATCTTCAAGAATACCCGTGCATCGCTCAACAGATCGAAGAGATCGTAAATCCTCGGTAACGGGTACTTTTTTTATGGTAGTATTATTCAAGGCTCGATAGACGATCCACATCCGCACTATCCCATCCTTCTTCGACACAAATAGAATCGGAGATCACCATGGTGACGAACTCGATCTGATGAACCCCTTCTCTAGCAATTCATTAAGCTGCTTCTTCAACTCTCCTGTCTCCTTCTTGTTGATCCTATACTCCGATTGTGTCGTTGGTTCTGCGCCTGACACCATATCAATAGCGAGCTCGATATCCCTATCAGGCGACAATGTCGGCAAATCCTTAGGAAAGACGTCTAGGAATTCTGCGATGATAGGATGCAGTATCTCCTTCTCTTCAATCATAGCTCCACAAATAGCCTCGCTTTGTTGTTCCACTGATCCTCTAGCAAATTCGAATACAGACTCCTCTGGAGGACCAAAAACTACATCCTCGGTGGCAGTCTATATTGGCATAATTCATACACAACCAATCCATTTCCAGAACGATATCAAAACTCGGTAGCGATATTATGAGTAAGTTAGCGCACAACTCTCTACCTCCCAAGGTGATGCGATGCCCCATGCAAATATCCTTGACTAGGATAACACATCTTCCCATTATAATTTTGTAATTACCATCTAAGGATTTAGATGCTATGCTATGCTTGAATACAAAAGCTACAGAAATAAAGCTGTGGGATGCACCAAAATTGAATAAACCTATTGTTGGAACGGAATCAAGTAGTATGGAACCTGCTATCATATCAGGGGTAGGCTTGGGCTCCTCGACGGCCATAGCAAAAGCTGTGCCCTGTTGGGGTGCTCCTCTCTGCTAGTGTTGGTCGAACCGCTGCTGCTGAGTAGTGAGTGGTGGACCTCGCGGCTGTGGAACTGCTAGTGATCTAGCTGGTCCTATCTGTGCATCCTGGCCAGTTTGGAACTAGTGCCAATCTTTCAGCTGGTGCGAAGGCAATCCACAATATAAACATGCTCCAAGCCTCTATATGTAATCGTCCCAGATGTGTCCGATCTTTCCACAGAAAGTACAATGCAGATCTTGCTGTAATTACGTCTGCGGCTGCTGTGTTTGAGCTCTAGTCGGAGTACGGTTCTGCTGGTGTGCTAGAGCCTTTCCAATGGGCTGAAACTACTACTGTTGGTGCTGGAAGGCCCTCAACTGGAATTGGGGATGCATTGCCGATGTTGATTGGTTGCTGCCTCCCCCGAATGCATCTCGATTCCTCTTCGGTCTGTATCCATCTCTTCTTCTACTACTGCATGTGCAACCTTCAGTATCTCCTCGTAAGTAGTAGCTCGACTGGTGGCGATGGCTAAGCGAATCTCGTGACATAATCCCTTCCTGAGTCTTCGGGCCTTATCTTCTGGGGTGCTGGTCATGCTCTATACGAAGCGACTGAGGCGGGAAAACTCTAAGGTGTACTCATCGACGGTGAGATTTCCCTTCTCCAGGTGCTCGAACTGACTCACCAATGCCTCTTGAGCTATGTCGGGATAGAATTTTTTCTTGAACAGCTGCTTTAACTCCTTCCAAGTCACATCTGGCACGAAAAGTTGGGGCTCAACCCTATACCACGTTTGTGAGATATCGAAAAGTTGTACGCTGGCTGACTTGACCTTCAGGTCTTCAGGAACTCGGGCCATCCGTAGAAATTGCTCTACATTCTCTAACCACTCATCAGCATAGAGGATCCCCTCTGTCCTATAAAATTCCTTGGGCCTGAGATTCATGAAGTCCTTAGAACTTCTTGGGCACATTTGGAGAGTATCTCTAGTCTGAAGAGCCTCTCTCAAAGGGTCACAGAAGATGTTGGCTTGCTTTGTCTGGAAAGTGATGAGATGCTGTAAGATCCCCAGGAGCATATTATTGTCCAGTACAGGTGGCGGTAGTAGAACCGGTACTGGATACATGGCAGGTGCTGGATGCATAACAGGTGTTGGATGCATGGTGGGTGCTGGATACATAACAGGTGCTGGATGTATGACAGGTGCTGGATGTATGATAGGTACTGGATACATGGTAGGTGTTGGATGCATGACAGATGCTGGACATATGGTAGGTGCTGGATGCGTGACAGTGCTGGATGCGTGGTAGGTGCTGGATATATGACAGGTGCTAGTGGTGGAGTCTGCAGAGGAAACTATGGGGGTGGTAGGATGTCGTCCCTATGGAACCTCAAGGTCTGTGGCTGTGACGGGTTGTCTAGTTGAGTAAGCTGGCCTTCCTGCGTCGGTAGGGTCTTGTATGTGAAAAATTCGTCTGCAGTCAGTGGGGTGTTTAGGGGAGCATTATTCCTGTCTTGAGAAACCATTAGCTGCAAACAAGTAGATCATTAGACGGTGGAAAGATTCAAAACATGATACAAATCAAGGAGTAATTGAAGTCGAGTATAGAGATCAATAACGTTTTAAACATGTGGGGATGGTCCTTAAATCCTAATCCTATTCGCAGGCCTATAGTCGTACGACTAACTTAAGTACTACCTACGACTAACTTAAGTACTACCACTAGTTTGCAATTTTACGAAAAGGACTTGCATGGGCCACCATAAAAATGTGTCACGACCTGCACCAGTATTTAGGCATGAATCATGCGCACCCTAGCCTACGTCGTAGTATCGGCGATAGAACGCTATAATCAATATATAATGAACAACCATATAGTAAAATCGACTCCACTTGGGGGACAACAACACAAGACCACAACTCAGCTCAAGATTGAATAAAGAAAATTTACAAAGTCTCAGAATATGAAGAAGTATGAAATCCAGAAGATAAATAAAATCCCAAACTACTTGTCTCATAATCAAATGTCAATATCCACTACATGTCTCAAAGCTAACTGAAGATATCTAAGCATGAGCAGAGGGTCAGATGCTGCGAACTCCTCCTGATAGGCAAAGTCTGTCTCGGCTGTATCTTCCATGTATGGACCAGACTAGTCAGGGCATACGACATCATCATAATCACCTAAATGTTTACCCAACCAGGATAGAACGAGTATAATTCATTGAGTACAGTTCCAATATATGATAACGACTATAATAATGAGGTTAGCCATAAAATAGATGATATAAAATATTTGGGATAATGGTAAGAAGAAACATGAGAAAAAGTAGACAGGAATCTATACAAAAACTGTAAATGAATAAAACCCAAAGGAAATACTATCTATGTGTTTTGAAGTACCTTTTTGATATGTGATCGGTCTAGGGACAGTTACACCATGATGTCTACGATGTCAAAATATCAATAAAATAAACAATATATACGATGTCTACTTTACAGGAAATAAAATAATGTCTATAATGTATACGATGTCTACAATCAAATCACACATCTATTTGGTACTTTCCCTTCTCGATACTATAGGTAAGAATACGACAAGATATGAAAAAAAGACAAGAATCAAATATAAAATGACTAACAATGAAATATAGTAATTAACAATATCGAAAACACACAACAAATGTACTCGCATGGTGTCCTGAGCTGTTGGCACGGGTCAGAGTCCGAATCGGGGCCTATGTAACCAATTTAATGGATTACAATGTCAATATTCAATTAAATTCAAAGATTAACATTCTACTTAAATATTAGTCTTCTTGGTCCATTGACCCACCTCTTGGTTTAGGTTTTATATACTACAGCTTGGTCCACTACTATACTTCTATTGGCATATGTCTAGCTAGGTGTCTTATGACATACCTTCCTACCTGCAATCCCTGGCTCCCTTTGGCACTCACTCCCCACTTGTTCCCTATGGTTTACATCTACAATATCCTTGTATAATTATGACTGATACCTACTATTACCCTTGGTGATAACTCCCCTGTAACACCCAGTTTCTAAAAATGAGGGTAATTTTGAAATTTTTATATTTTAATTTATTTAATTATGATATTTAAATGATAATATGATTTTTGGTGATTTTTAATCACTTTTTAAAAACTATTTAAATCATGACTTATGATTTTGGTGATTGACTAGTGTAACCTTAGAGCCTAGCCTTGTGATTAGTATGTTTGACTAGTACATTTTAGCCTAGAAAGTATTTTGGTCATTTTAAGATTTATTTGAATTTATTATGATTTATGGGAATTTGTGTGAATTTAATATTAATTAAGTATTGCTATGTGTTATGTTAGCCTTGACTAGTTGAGACCTTGTAGAACTAACCCTAGTTGGTGACCCTAGTCTAACTCTAGTTAACCTACTTTTAGTCATTAGAAATTAGTCTTAAGGTAGGAAGGATTACTTAAGTGAAATTAGTTCATGACTTATGGCTTAAGTCAATGACTTATGATTTATCAATTTTAAGACTTGTGATTAAGCCATAGGCCCATGACTTAGGCCCAAAACCAAATTAAACCCACCCATGGCAGCCAACCTAGGGTTTCCTACCCCTATTTAATGCCTCCTTCATTTAGGGTTAGCCTCTCTTGGAAATAGATCTCAAGTTTAGAAAGAGGTAAATCCCCAACCTTAGAAATTCCTAATTAATTCATTTTAGCTCCTTTTTAGTCCTAGTCTTTTGCAATAGGATCTAATTCATGTTTATATACTGATTTTGGAGGAGCACCTCAGTTTGCATGCCATTTGGAGATTTGGAGTTGCCATTTGGAATACCCTCTTTGAAGCTTTTCTTGAGTTTTGATACTCAATAGGTAAATCATCTAAACTCATAGTTTTTCCTGATTTCTTTGCATATAAGGTTAGGTTTTAGGGTTTCCTAGTTGTCCCCAAAATTTGGGCACAATTTGTATCCATTTCGTGTCCGTATTGGACACGTATCATGATAGGTATACTAGGTGTTTGTAGAAATGCCACATAGGAATAAATTTTCATATTTTTGAAATGTAATTAGATGGATCTGTAGATCTTGATGTGTGTATCAATCTTTGTGAAGGTTGTATGATGTTTTGTGTCCGTTTGCGTCCCATTTTTGCGCGTGGATACGCAGCACGGGCCCGTAGGCCGTGTCCTGCATCACGGGGTCCATTTCTCTGGACACAGGACACAGGACACGTCGTGTCCTAAATTTTTGTGTGAGCCTAGGGGCAATGTCTGCGACCGTGCTCCCAAAATTTGGGAGCACTTCGTGGAGTGTGCGTGGCACAATCGCCCCCGTACTGGCCGTGCGCTGTCGCGCGCAGGCGGCTGTGCACGCGCACAGGCGTTGCTGACACGGGGTTCGTGTCGTGCCTATGTGTCACGTGGACACGTTTCAGGCTGACACAGACCTAGCCCTACCCTAGGCGAACCTAGGTGCACACCCACGTGTCGTGTCGTGTCGTGTGTCGCGTGTTATACGCGAGTGCACGCGTGCACGATGCTTATTTGTGCACTGTTAGGTTCTGTGTTCGTATTGCATTCTAGACACGATTCGTGTCCAATTCCTGGACACGAGGACACTCTTATGCACCCTCACATGCTTTCCATCAATTACGAACCATTGGGTTGTCGTCTTGATGTGATTTTGAATTCGAAAATTCTAATTCCCTTGGTGTTCTGTCATTTGACTGATACCATGGCTGAGATATTCAGTTCTGATTTTGTTTTGCATTTTTAAATTATTTTAAATGTTGATTAAATGCTAGGATTAGTTCACCTACATGTGTAATGGCTGATGATTATTATAGTGTGTGACTTGTGATGAGGAATGGGTATTCGAAATCGGTTTTTGATATGTTAACTGTTTTAAACCACAAATAACTGTCAATGGTTTTTTTTCAGTAACCTGAGAATTGTTTCCAATTCTTTTCTTTCCTTAAACCGATTTGATTTAACTCCATGTTTATTCCTAACTGGTAGGATTTTAGTTGTTTGAGTGATGGATTATATTGTGTATTGATCGGGTTTTTGAAATTGGTTAAGGATTGTTGAACTAATGGTGTTAACTGTCTTGGGTCTCAGAAATCCTGAGAACATATAGGCACTGCCATTTTTTTGGTTTGATTTTCTGTGAACCAAATGATTTTTCTACCTTATTTATTCACGCATTGATGAGCTTGAGAACCTTACTTGTAACCTGAGAACTGTTTTAATCTGAGAATGAATTGATAATATAGGTAATGTTAGAGTTTTCTTTGTATATTGAAAACTGAGTTTAGGTTTCCATTAGGCATGATACTTGTGGTTTTATGATTATTTAGGGTCGAATTATTGTTATCCCAATTTCCCTGATACCCGACTGATACTCATGTTTTCTGAATTTTAAATTTTTCATTTAAACTGAATGTTTTTAGGATGTTAATAGTTAACTAGACTTACCTACATATTTAAGGAATAGTATATATGTGTGGTTAGGTTGGGCAATGGGTTCGAATTAGATTTCTTTTGATTGCTAGGGTCTTTTTCACTGTTACTTAGTTTAGGGATTCCTGAAATGGTGTTAACCCACACAAAACTGAGACTGTCATTGGTTGTTAGAACCTGAGAACAATCAAGCCTATTCCTGAGATTTCAATGTCAAAAACCTGAGAATGGATAGGGACTTGATGTTTGCACTGTTTGAAAAATCAGGAACTGTCATTCACACAGGTTTCACACATAAGCAATCTAGGAATCCTAAGAATACATATTGATTGTTTTAGCTCTACACTTTTCTATCACATGTTCTCATTTCTCTCTCACACAACTGAAATGACAAACACACATCCTCCTTAACCTGTCACTGGAATTCCTGAGACTGCACACAAACCTAAAATTCCTTTTCTTAACTGAACTGAGCATGGAATTTTGTATTTGGTTGGGGGTTATACCTGTCATTAGTTTCAGGAAATCTGAAATCTGAGAGGTTGATTTCCTAATCATTTCACACATTCCACAATAAGTGACACACACACACACACACATGTGAGATCCCTGTCACACTGTTTTTCATACACACACATTCCTATTTAACACACACACACACATGCCTACACATCTAAATGACACACACACACACCCTCACATTCCCTCATTACTCACCACACATACACATTTATTATTCCAGATTTTCCTCTCACACACTCACACCCACAAACAGTCCACACACACATAACCCTATTACACAAACCCTCATATACATATTCCACATACATGACACCTTATACACACACACATATGCCTAGTTTTTCCCCCTTCTATCTAAATGTATATGTATATTACATATATACTTTATGTGGGTATATAAATAATGGTATGTGAGTGAATATATATATATATATATATATATATATATATATATATATATATATATATATATATAGCCTAATGTGAAATATGCATGTGATTGGGTAATGTGAATTGGATATGGCATTTGCCTATAGATAATATGGTAGTGTAATGTCAATATTTCAATTGCCTATGTGTAATGTGTAGTAGGTTGTGTGGTAGGTTTTCAATTGCCTATTGTATTTGGCCTATGGCCTAGGTATATGGCCCATGGTCCTATGTGCACTAGCTAACTAGACTTGTTTTTGACTTGTTGTTCTTGAAATGTGAGTGCTAGCAAGGCTAGACTTGGTTGAGTCTAGATTGGACTAGATAGACTAGTTTAGACTTGATGAGCCTAGATTAACTTGTTTAGACCTAGTTTGGCTAGTTTGACCAAAGTTGACTGTAGCTCCCCTTCCCGGAAATTTTGAAATATTTTTATTTTATTTATTTTAATTAAATGGTGATTTGTAGATTTTTTTATAAATAAATAAATAGTTAATTATTACGGTAGATGATTTTAGCCATGGTTGAGATTTGGAGTACAAGGTGACCAAGAATCATGGCACGGATAGTGCAGTGACATGCTTTGACTAGTGTTTAGCCATGGTATGGGAATGCCGAGCCATAGGAGTGTCCTAACTGAGAAAACCAGGCCAAGTTGCGACTTAACCCTACTGAAGATTTTATTTCTTATTTAATTATATTATTACGTTTTTGGGAACCCGGTTGTACCGTACCTGTCCAGATTGGACCCAAGTCAAACCCAAGCCCATGTAGTCGTGTAGTGGGACCAAATACGACCTTGTAGACATGTTTGGTAAATGCAAATATTTTGTATATATTAGGAATTGGCAATTGTTTACTAAATAATTGTTATGGGTAGAATATAGATAATATTGTTATTAAAAAGCGTTTAGAATATGGTACGAAATTCTGGAGCCAAATAAATGGGGTGGTTGATGAGTTCACCGCGATATATTATTGGTTTAATTTCAGTATTATTAGGATTATTATTATTATTAATATTGTTGATATTATTATTAAAACAATATTACTTTACTATTATTGGTTATGTTTATTATATATAAATAAATACCATTGAATATGTGTTCATATTTATGTAGGTAGGCCCTACCCTAGAAATAATTGTTATTGGGATTTAATTGGATTTTATGGAGATTGCATATAAGGATATATATTTATAATATTAAATATGTATTGATATATAGATATGATCGTATATATATATATATATATATATATATATATATATATATATATATATATATATATATATATATATATTTATATATATATATATATATATATATATATATATATATATATATAAGTGTGTGTACATATATATGTATATAAATATATGGGTATGTGTATATATATAGACGCATATAATATTAAGAATACATGTATATGTGTGTATATATATACGTATATATGTACTTAGAAAATTATGTGAATATATATATAAAGATATATATATATATATATACATTAATAGAAGAATCTATAGTAGCCCATGAGCCAGGCCCAGCCAGCTGAGCTCGGGCTCAAGCCAGGCCGGCCCATAACCTAATCCCGAGCCCAGCCCTCTCGGGATACGACCAAACAACCAATTAGTTCAGCTGAACCAGAAACCCAATCACCCGACCCCCTGTGCGCACAGAGCAGAAATCCTGACCCTCCCCCGTCAGTACATATACGAACAGAAATAGAGAGAAGGAGTCGAACGAAAACCTAACCCTAACACCTCCGTACCGCCATGGAGCAAGAGGATGCTGGAGCACGTCCTGGACCACCGTGCGCCGTCGCGCGCCCCGCCTGAGGTCGCCGGAAACGCGCACGCAAGAGTGGTGAACGGAACACAGAACAGAGGCCATGACAGCCGGGTAACCCATTTCTTTCCTTATTTTCTTCTCGTATGCTCGATCGTTTTCGATCTTATGAATTCCTACGGATAGATGAAATAACCCTCTACAATCCCATTAACTGGTTTGATCAGAATCGATCTGGATTTCGAGTTATATCAAATTTAGATAGGCAAAAAACCTGTCCAAACAGGACAGTTTCGAAGATTGACACCCCTGTATTCGTAGACAGATTGTGATTGAGATAGTAGATATTTTCCAGAACTAATTGAACAGATATTGAGACAATATATAGGGCTAGAAAACCCTTTTTACAGAAATTAATTTCGATAACCGTGCGCCGAGAAATCGATTTTCTAATATTGAGAAAAATCTGTTTTGAAAACATTAAAAATCCTTCCATACGACGCGCGTCCCGCCATTTCGGGCGACGTGGTTGCGCACCGAAGGCATTAAAAGGTACGTAACAGCTTCGTGGTCATGTGGGCTTTGACGGAATTCAAATTGGTCGCATGTGCGCGACGAATTTGATGCGTATTCGTCAAAATTCATCGTATCGTACACTTTGCAAATTTCTCAATTACTTTGTGCACGTTCATTGGATCGAGATGAAACTTACGCCAACAGAACCGTATCGTTTTTCTGGTCCTGTATGCCAAGTTTGGTCCGATTCTGAGACCATTGATAAAATCACCGTTTTGCGGGCCCCACGGTCCCACTCAACGGGCGATTTTGTGCACGGCCAGCCGGAATCCAACTTTGGACATACGGTTGGGTTCGTATCAGAAAATCGGATCCGTAGACATGTAGTTTGACGACTTTAAAGACCATTGACTCGGGCATGCTTTTCGGTGCAAAGCGGGTCCAACGACGGATATCGTTTTTGCCCGAAATTACCGTTTTGCTCCTGTGTCCAGAATTGGACTTAAGGACAGGCAATCCTAGCTAATTTGATTATTCTGAGAATGTTGGTACTATTTATTTCAGCATCCGGAGACTTCTACATGTGTTGACTGATTGTGGCTCATTGAGTGGTATAGTGTTATTGGTTTCTCCAGCTAAGGACCTCAGGCAAGTGCACTTTCTGATTGCTTTCTGATTCATAGTAGTCTTTTCATTTCATGTCTATACATATATCTTGCTGCTTGTTGACACGCTCATCACACGGAGTAGTCGGGAGGGAAAATATCTTAGTAGACATGTGGGCTACCCAGAACTATCCCATGATGTCTATTCGTGAACAATAGCACCTGTACACGACACGTGCAGGTGCCGGATTTATCTCCTAGCCGTTCACATGTCGAAACAGATATTTCACACCACCTAGATAGATGTCTTTTATTAGTTTTTTCCATATTTTCTTTTCTATCGTGCTATGTCATCAGTTATTTACCAGTTTTGATATCTCATATGTTATTTTCATGTCTTGTTAATTCTATTATGTTTTCGCATTGTCGTCGCTTTGTGTACTTGTTCCATTCCTGATTGGAAACCAATATTTTTTAGGTTTAGCCGCGATCACTCTTAGCATTGGGAAGGCTTGGGTATGTTGAAGTCGACCTAGAAATAGAAAGCAATTGTATCAATTTCATTAATTGTAAAATCTTGTATTTTCTTTAATTATAAATGTTGTAATAAATTTAGAATTGTGAATGAGCAGCAAATGTTGTTTCTGGAGCATTTATTCCTTGCGGGCTTGACAGCGTTCTACCGCCGACTCTGCGGCGTAGGCTGGTTGGACACGTCTCGTATCCGAAAAGCGGAGGCGGGTCTTGACAAGTTTTTGTAGTGGCCCATGCAGGTCAGTTTTCGCAAAAGATTACGAACTCGTGATGGTACGTTAGTCGTACTATTGCGAGCCTGCGCCCAGGAAATGCTCATTCACAATTAGGATTAAAATAATTTAGGAGAATAACTAGGACTAGGAGTCCCTTGTTCAAATTGACCGTTGGGTAGTTAAGGTTATTAGATATGCCATGCAATTTAGATAGCTTGCTATATCCCTATAGGTACACTATTACTTTTGATATGACAATGTGATTCAATATGGATATACTATTCGTTTGGTGTGTTAGACTTGCCTAGAATTAAGGCTTTAATTTTGATAAGCTGTTTAATTTTCTTTTGCTGTATTAGATATAAATCTTATATCATAAGTTAGAATTGCCTGTTTTAAAATCCTAATTGCTGTAAAGAATTAGTTTGTAATTTCTGATCCTGTTATTCATATATGAATCTCAAGTCAGATTTGATTCAAAGTTTTCCCTCAGCCAATTGAAATATATATGTGAAATAAATGCTAGGATGTTCTTGTTTTCATTGTCTTCAGTTATTTCCTTCCAATCAATCTTTTACCTTAAGGATTGAGACTTGTAGGCAGATATTTACACTTCTATCATGGCCAATTGGTTTGAACCCTTGGCAACACCTTGAAGTCCTAAGAATATAGTTGGAATAGTTTTAACGATTGCAATGGCCAGCCAGCAGCGCACTGGCGAGGCACAACCCATAGAATTGAAATTGTTTCAAAGAATCATAGTCTATGGAATATTGCAGAAACTATGTTCTCATTGACTTCTTTAGATCTTAGATACCCTTGTGTCAATTTAGGTAGAGTGTCTGATAGCCTATCACATTTGAATCACGAAACCAAGGGTTTGCCGTAGCCAGAGTATACGGGTAAGGCGTAATTCTCGGTGAAATAATTTCAGATGTGATTACAAGTTTAGGATATTATAGAGAATAGAGACTGCCCTGTATAACCCTAAGATCCAAAACCAATACTAGTGTAAGTTCTGTAAGTTGAGTAGCATGTCTCCCAGCCTAGCGTTATGTGGTTCTTATGATCTATTGACAGGGTAATTGACTGACATTAATAGGTTTACCTAGAATATAGAAATTATAGTTCCATAACCCATTAGTCGACCAAGGCCTTATGGATAGAAAGATAGTAGGAAGACTGTATAGGCAAGAACACCAGGCAAGGATTTGGTTCTCTCAAAACTCGAATTACTTACTCCTCCTTCCAAAAATCTCGGGTACTTGTATTTTGACTATCTTGACCAACGCTGCAACCACAGCCTAGTTTTGCAAGCTTGCCCTTTTATCAAGCTTGATTCAAGACATATGTTTATTGGGGACGCCCGCTAACATATTGTCTAATCAGAATCATTGTATTACGGTCTGATCAACCATGATGCATTTGGTTCGCTCTTCATCTAATTACCCTACGTGGATTGAGATGTAGATGTCTCTAGGATCTCATCCGCGACTGCTTTGACAATTCCTCTTGAATTATACATTCGCCTTTGAATCGCGTAATTGTATTCAGCGACATCTCTTGAACTCTTTATTATTTTTGTCCTTCGCTGATTGGAAAGACGAAAACTCGTAATTGATAGATAGATACAGAATATTCCCATGGCTATGATAGTTGTATATACAAGTGTAGCTACCATCGGCCAGCCCTGTGACAGGAACCTTGCCACCATATCCTAGCCTCTAAGGTGGGTAGACTGTAAGCCTTCTAAAATTTTGGTATATACGAGGATTACCAAATTGATTAGAATAATTTTCCACTAGACGATATTTAGAGCCCATGGACTCCCACTTTCTATTTAGATTATTTTGTGTCCCCGGTCGTGTCATTAATATTCGGAGCACGAGACCAGCTGTTATCTTCCAACAAATTTCATATGCAAGATCGAGACGAGTCCATCTTCATCTAGGTATATCATGTCCCACTCAAACCCATCCCCTTGTACTCTATTTTTATGGTACGACTTTCAGGACAAAAGGACTAGCTATAACCCTTACCATAGTACCGGTACACTTTCCGACTTCCATTAGAGCCTCAACCTCGACTCAACCCCTTGGATAGAAACCTATTCTAGAATACCCTATTCTAGTAGAAATAGTTTTATCATTGGAATCTTGTCCAGTCCATATAGATTGCAATCCAAGGTTTACCCAACCAACGAAGGATGTCCAATCAGGAATCCTATTAAGACTCAGTAAAATCCATCCATGCATACCACCATACTCGGACTAGAAAACCAAATTATTTGGAATAGGCCCCTGTACCTATGATGTAGTCTCCACCTCTCAGAATGTGAAGTCATTTGTAACCCTTATTCCATCTATCAGGAAGTCGTGATACGATCTTGTATCGCATTCATATCCCTTGCTAGTGTATTTAAATAACCACGGAAAAGATTATAATCTTGATTTCTCAAATTCCATTCCGTTGTGGAACCTTGTTTAGAATGTCGAGAACGGAATTTTTGTATCGCATGGATTGCAAGCCTTTTAGAAACGAAAGGCTCTTTGAGTTAGCAAGTGACTGGACTAGAGTAGCCCAATCTGGCAAATAAGACAGTGGTTCATAAACTCCCTTTCTATCTGTAATATTGGATACTCTTCATTGCTCTTGAAACTTCACAATTGCTCCCGATTATTCTGCCTTATCCTCCTGTCCTCCCTACTTCGGAGCGACGAATAGTCATGCTTACTAGAGTTTACTAATAATTCTTAGCTACGTGTATAAATGTGTTGCTTATTAAAGTTTGGATTGCTCGAATGGTAGGAGAGGATAATAGAGGCCGTATGTAGTAAATAACTATTGGTAGCAAGTTTAGCAGATTATAAGCTTTTAGTTGAGGAGTAGTATGACCAAAGGTGGGTAGAAGTCCTGTAGGTCATACAGTTACAAAATGGCTAGGAGGAGGATATAAACGATTTTGAGGAATTAAATTTAAAGAATTGAGGTTAAGGCAGACTTCTTTTAAAATTTTACAGAATAACTACGAATTAGAATTTCGAGGACGAAATTATTTTTAAGGTGGGTAGATTTGTAGCTCCCCTTCCTAGAAATTTTGAAATATTTTTATTTTATTTATTTTAATTAAATGGTGATTTGTAGATTTTTTTTATAAATAAATAAATAGTTAATTATTACGGTAGATAATTTTAGCCATGGTTGAGATTTGGAGTACAAGGTGACCAAGAATCATGGTATGGATAGTGCAGTGACGTGCTTTGACTAGTGTTTAGCCATGGTAGGGGAATGCCGAGCCATAGGAGTGTCCTAACTAAGAAAACCAGGCCAAGTTGCGACTTAACCCTACTGAAGATTTTATTTCTTATTTAATTATATTATTGCGTTTTCGGGACCCGGTTGTACCGTACCTGTCCAGATTGGACCCAAGTCAAACCCAAGCCCATGTAGTCGTGTAGTGGGACCAAATACGACCTTGTAGACATGTTTGGTAAATACAAATATTTTGTACATATTAGGAATTGGCAATTGTTTACTAAATAATTATTATGGATAGAATATAGATAATATTGTTATTAAATAGCGTTTAGAATATGGTATGAAATTCTGGAGCCAAATAAATGGGGTGGTTGATGAGTTCACCGCGATATATTATTGGTTTAATTTCAGTGTTATTAGGATTATTATTATTATTAATATTGTTGACATTATTATTAAAACAATATTACTTTACTATTATTGGTTATGTTTATTTTATATAAATAAATACCATTGAATATGTGTTCATATTTATGTAGGTAGGCCCTACCCTAGAAATAATTGTTAGTAGGATTTAATTGGATTTTATGGAGATTGCATATAAGGATATATATTTATAATATTAAATATGTATTGATATATAGATGTGATCGTATATATATATATATATATATATATATATATATATATATATATATATTTTTTTTATATATATATATGTATAAGTGTGTGTATATATATATGTATATAAATATATGGGTATGTGTATATATCTATAGACGTATATAATATTAAGAATACATGTATATATGTGTATATATATATACGTATATATGTACTTAGGAAATTATGTGAATATATATATAAAGATATATATATATATATATATATATACATTAATAGAAGAATCCATAGCAGCCCATGAGCCTGGCCCAGCCAGCTGAGCTCGGGCTCAAGCCAGGCCGGCCCATAACCTAATCCCGAGCCCAGCCCTCTCGGGCTACGACCAAACACCCAATTAGTTCAGCTGAACCAGAAACCCAATCACCCGACCCCTGTGCGCATACAACAGAAATCCCGACCCTCCCCCGTCAGTACATATACGAACAGAAATAGAGAGGAGTCGAACGAAAACCTAACCCTAATACTACCGTGCTGCCAAGGAGCAAGAGGATGCTGGCGCGCATCCTGGACCACCAAGCGCCGCCGTACGACCCGCCGGAGGTCGCCGGAAACGCGCATGTAAGAGTGGTGAACGGAACACAGAACAGAGGCCATGACAGCCGGGTAACCCATTTCTTTCCCTATTTTCTTCTCGTATGCTCGATCGTTTTCGATCTCGTGAATTCCTATGGATAGATGAAATGACCCTCTACAATCCCCATTAATTGGTTTGATCGGAATTGATCTGGATTTCGAGTTATATCAAATTGAAATAGGTGAAAAACCGGTCCAAACAGGACAGTTTCAAAGATTGACACCCCTGTATTCGTAGACAGATTGTGATCGAGATAGTAGATATTTTCCAGAAATAATTGAACAGATATTGAGACAACATATAGGGCTAGAAAACCCTTTTTACAAAAATTAATTTCGATAACCGTGCGCCGAGAAATCGGTTTTCTAATATTGAGAAAAATTTGTTTTGAAAACATTGAAAATCCTTCCACACGACGCGTGTCCCGCCATTTCGGGCGACGTGGTCGTGCACCGAAGGCATCAAAAGGTGCGTAACAGCTTTGTGGTCGTGTGGGCTTTGACGAAATTCAAATTGGTTGCGTGTGCACGACGAATTTGATGCATATCCGTCGAAATTCACCGGATCGTACACTTTGCAAATTTCTCAATTACTTTGTGCATGTTCATCGGATCAAGACAAAACTTGCGCCAACAGAATCGTATCGTTTTTCTGGTCCTGTATGCCAAGTTTGGTCCAATTCTGAGATCGTTGATAAAATCACCGTTTTGCGGGCCCCACGGTCCCACTCAACGGGCAATTTTGTGCACGGTCTGCCGGAATCCAACTTTGGATATACGGTTGGGTTCGTATCTGAAAACTGGATCCGTAGACATATAGTTTGACGACTTTAGAGACCATTAACTCTGACACGTTTTTCGGTGCAAAGCGGGTCCAATGACGGACATCGTTTTTGCCCGAAATTACCGTTTTGCCCCTGTGTCCAGAATTGGACTTAAGGATAGGCAATCCTAGATAATTTGACTATTCTGAGAACGTTGGTACTATTTATTTCAGCATCCGGAGACTTCTACATGTGTTTACTGATTGTGGCTCATTGAGTGGTATAGTGTTATTGGTTTCTCCAGCTAAGGACCTCAGGCAAGTGCACTTTCTGATTGCTTTTCGATTCATAGTAGTCTTTTTATTTTATGTCTATACATATATCTTGCTGTTTGTTGACACGCTCGTTACACGGAGTAGTCGGGAGGGGAAATATCTTAGTAGACATGTGGACTACCCAGAACTATCCCATGATGTCTATTCGTGAACAATAGTACCTGTACACGACACGTGCAGGTGCCGAATTTACCCCGTAGCCATTCACATGTCGAAACAGATATTTTACACCACCTAGATAGATGTCTTTTATTAGTTTTTTTCCTTATTTTCTTCTCTATCGTGCTATGTCATCTGTTATTTACCAGTTTTGATATCTCATATGTTATTTTCATGTCTTGTTAATTCTATTGTATTTTTGTATTGTCGTCGGTTTGTGTACTTGTTCCATTCCTGACTGAAAACTAATATTTTTTAGGTTTAGCTGCGATCACTCTTAGCATTGGGAAGGCTTGGGTATACTGAAGTCGACCTAGAAATAGAAAGCAATTGTATCAATTTTATTAATTGTAAAATCTTGTATTTTCTTTAATTATAAATGTTGTAATAAATTTATAATTGTGAATGAGTAGCAAATGTTGTTTCTGGAGCATTTATTCCTTGCGCGCTTGACAGCGTTCTACCGCCGACTCTGAGGCGTAGGCTGGCTTGGACACGTCTCGTATCCGAAAAGCGGGTGTGGGTCGTGACATTGACCTAGGTTTGACTTCTTGGTTGACCAGGATTGACCAAGAGTTGACTTGGCCTAGATTGACCTAGATTCATGTAAAGTGCATAGTAGAACTTCATTTTACCATTCTGGACATGTTATGACTTGTACTGTTCTATAGAAGACAGACACCACTCCTCGGACAGTATATTCTCTTCGGATATTCAGGATACCAGGCGAGTACATTCTCTGATCATTTTATATCCTGTTTAGAATTATTTTTCTGCTTTAAATTACTTTACTTGATACTGTCACGTTGGTCACACGGATTGGTACTATATAGATCTTTTCATGAGATGTTATCCCCCTCGGAAGAATCGGATACAGCATGTTTTGTGCGTTTCACGAATCATCACGTATCTCTATGCTTCCTCTGATTCACGAATCGCTTGTGACACATGTACTCTCATGTTCACAGAGCCATCATGAATCACCTTCACGTATCACTCATTTTATGAGCCATGTAAAGTTTTACGAATCTTAACATAACATGAACAGATCTTTGTGTATTGATTGGGCATGGAGGAGTAGAAATAGACATGTGAATATTATCCAAGTAGCTGTAGTCATGAATCACTCTCTTAGCTGTAGTCATGAATCTCCTATGCCATTTACATGTTTATATTTTACTCTGACTCACTAGTCACTATTAGTTCTTTATGTATAGTAGATATTTCTATAACAGTTCTCTCTCTGTTTACATACTGTATTTTTTCAGTTCATGTATCTTACTTTACTGCATGATTATATTTTCTAACCTGCTATGAACTGTTGAGAAGTACTGTGCTCGCTCCCGTCCTGACTGGACCTGTTGAAAATTTTACAGAGGATGATGAGGAACCCTGTACCCCTTACGTTGGAGCTTGCCTAGATGACACTCGCGACCTGGACCCCTGGGGAGGTTCAGGCAGCTGTTGAGGATGATACCCTTGCATAGTATAGATAGCTTAGACTGTTTCTTTTCATGTTTAGCTGTTGTCCTTGCTTTCAGAGTTGTATATTTTTAGAGATGATAAGACTTGTATTTCATTTCTGTTGTACCTCAGTTGAGGATTCTCTTATCTATTTTATCGTACCATATTCTATCTCTAGATTGTGATTGAGTTGTACCTCTGTGTTGGCCTCCTTATGGAGAGTATTCATATTATGTTAGTTATAGTTCATGACCTAGAACAGCGTTCTACCACCGACACTGCGGCGTAGGCTGGGCGTTGTTACACTCTCGTACCCTCACAGTGGGTGCGGGTCGTGACATTCCATATTCCCTTGCTACTCCTACTTACCTATTTGGTCCCCTCTTAACACTCTTTAGGTAATATTTTACTGATGCCTATATATGTATATATAGGAGTAACCTTAGATTTACTTACTACTACCTTAGGCACAGGTAAGTATTTTCCTTAGCCAACTTGCTTCACACAGGACTACCTAGGGGTCATCCTAACCTGACACTTTACCATCCTTGTTTTCATATCAGTCTAAATCTGTACAAGTCCAGTTAATCCATCTACTTGTCTGTGCATGTGTGTGTGTTAGGGAAAGGTTCTCTATAGTTAAATATTGTCTCTATCTTTTCCATTTACTGATACCTGTGAAGCATTAACAACTCTTGTTACAAGACTTAACCTGTTTGTGAATGCCTAGATTCCCATTATATGGCTACTCCTTATTGCTTACTCATTTACTTATACAAGGGAAATACTCTTATTACTAGAACAAAACACACACCTTTTTATTTGTATGCTCCTAACGCTCGATCTCTGCCTTACCTTCTTTTAACTCTGATACTTATAGACATCATAGTTAACCCTTGATACGATATATAGTATATAAATAAAGATTTGGTTAGTGCTCACATGCACATACTTCTCTCTTAGTCGACTGTCCCATTGATCTCTGATAACATAAGTACATTTAGATACTCCTTGGTTCGTGCCCTGTTCTAACTGCAGCTAGATACCCACTCGCCACTGGTGTTAAACCTAAACTCCAACACTTGACCAACTACTAACAAGCATTGCTTACATATCGTATCCAAACCCACCTTTAGGATTTAGGTGGATACAATTTGGCACACCCAACTGGTTCTCCTGTGCAGTTCATGTACGACTTGTAAGCTGACACTTACTCCTCGACACCGTTCTTATTATTAGATTTCATCTGTTCCTTGATACTGGGTATCCCAAATTCTGTAGTATCCTCGCCCTTGTATAATTTATAATTCTCTGCTTCATGTTGTTTATGAAAACTCATACCCTATATGCACTCCTACTGTCATTTTACCTCTGTATCCTGAGACTTCATGTTGTTACACTACATCATTTGTCACTGACACAGGATATGAGTCCTACTATATATATGTAGTTGATACAACAGGACACCAATAGTAACCCAGTGCAAGTGCAACCCATATTTGATAACTATGTAATGTGCAATATTATTGCAATATAACTAATACAAGTAACTGATATGAGGAACCCGATTCCCTCTGACATTAGAATAGCTCCCCCCTTTATACCTATGTTCTGATACCCTTTGCTAGGCAAGGGCTGATATTCTATGGCAACCAAACCTCTGCCATAAAGTTAAGGTATCAATATATGGACTGATACTTCCTGGCTTGATACTAGATGTTGTGAAGTTGTATGTTATAAAGTTAATATCCCAATCGATCCATCAGATTATGTTTTGATAATCCCTGACAGATGATATGGATCAGATTATGTTTTGATAATCCCTGATAGATGATATGGGAGGGACGTATCAGTTTGGAGGCTAAACAGTCTACCTAACAATTGTCTCCATTTTCCTGTAAACATTCTAGTATCATATACATAGCTACTCCATTACCGAATATTAAATAGAACAAGGACCTATCCAACCTCTACCATTGCTTCTTTTCGAACCTTAATTTAAACATTTATCTGTCTCTATTTATAGTTTTGTTTATGGCAGGATTAGTAAGTCTAAGAGTAGATTGATTTACCTCTTTTTAAATGCGAAAGCAAAAACCCGACTGCTCCTTCGACTTCTCCTCTGCTTCTATTGTGATGGAAAAGGGATGAGGATGCAAGGGTTCCAAACGGGGAAGGATTGACTGCCCTTCCTTATATATATCTAGGTCTGTGGATTTGATCATAGGGGAAATTAGATAAGGGAATTGGATTTTAAATCAGAATTGGAATTTCCCTCTTGATTTAGGTGAGGTATTTGGAGTAATCTCTTAATTCAGAATTTAAAAACTCGAACACATGCTTGGCTCTATAAGGGGTAGGCCAGTAGAGTTTAAATTTGAATTGGAACATTTATATTGAAGTCCTTCACATATTCCATTTTGTAAAAACTAATATCTTCCCTATTTAACCTATCTAGTGATATACTAGAGAAATTAAATATGTGTCAACAATAAAATAAAATAAAATAATTTGGGCTCATGGACTTACACTCGGGCCGAACTCGGCCCAAGTTCTGGCCGAGTTCTGCCTGGGTGAAACCTTAATTATTTGGGCTAATTTAGTTGGGTTTAGGCTTTTGGGTATGTGGAATTTTGGATAGATTTTTGTGGATAGGAAGGTTATATACTTGTGGACTGAGAAATAGATTAACTAGTACCGATCCTGATCAACCTTATATATTTTTTCTAGACTTAATAGATGTAAAAATTCAGAAGAAATAATGTAAAAACTAATAGCCCTTTGATGACGTCTTTTTTTTTTATGTTTGAGCAAACTTGAAGATGCCTTTTTCTTTGACGGTAGTTGTCCAAAGATAAATAGATTTGTAAATTTGAATACCTTTTGGAGGCTTCACCCTCGAACCCCTACGGGGGGGCACTGCCCCCTCGACCCATGTCCGCTGACCGGGCAAGTGTGTGGCCCCAGATAGGTCGTTGGGCGGTTCAGAGAAGTCTTCTTGTATAAAGTCATCTTTGGACCATCATTAATTCTTTATTGCATATGTCCTGGTTTAATCATGCTTACTTCTTGTCTGCAAGTACATATTCGACGAACAAAGTAGTATAGCAGTATGATAAATTTAATGCACAGTAGAGCAATGCTTAGTTTAAGTTGCAACATAATAGTGATTACATGAATATTAGTGACATCGTTACAATATCATTATGTTAAACTGAATCAATTAGCCATATTCAAAAATATGATACAATCATTGAGCTAATAGTACACAGTTATAGAACGAAGGACTTCGAGCACTAGCTATCAGACCAAGCAAGATGGCAATGTATTGGTATGGGTACACCATCATTGGCTTCAAATTTAGAACCACGAAGAAGCCTACCAATCACTCATTCGTCGATGAGGAGGCTAATTATACAAAGAATTTTGGAGTTTATGTTAGGAGTTCAATCTATGATGCTGATCCAGAATTCGAGTACTACCGGGTACTAAGAGATGTCGTAGAGCTGGATTACTCTTTTGACACAAAAATTGTATTATTTTAATCTGACTCGTTCGACACAACACCTAAGCAAGGATGAAAAATTGACAAATAATTTGATTTGTTGATATAAAATATGAAAAAAGGTATATAGTTTTCGAACCATTTATATTGGCTAGTCAAACGGTTCAACTATATTATACGAGTTATCCTCGTCGATGATGCAATAACTAGGAATGTGGGTTGTATGCAAAACCAAAGCTAGAAACACACATAATATTGGGGATCTAGCCTACCAGGAGGATGAGGTGGTCATGCCTCCACTTTCATATATGAGTTTGGCCGGTGTTGATGATATGGAGGTTGATGTTAATGCAGAGGATTATATAGTTGACAAAGAGTTTGACATTGAAGATTTACCTCATCTAGAGGAGGACTCTGATATGATAATATCAGATGAGGAAGAAGAATGGAAGATGATGGTGAAAGGGATAGTGAAAATGACAATGAAGAAGTAGAAGATGAAGATGAAGATGATTTTAAATGTGTTCGAAAGATGAAGATTAGTATATAGTTATATACGTATTATATCGTGACAGTAGTATTTCTTTCATCACGTCATAACTTTAAGAGTATCATGACACGATTATTATTTGTTTCATCACCTTCATTGATTATTTGTTCATCACACTATTATTTATTTCTTTTAGATTTGCCTATGGCGTACGAGGCCGTAGACGACATCGAGGATCTTCATCCCGCCCTCTCCTACCATGTGACCCCATGATTTTGGAATTTGTAATTTTTTTGAATCCCTAATTTTTTGATTTTATTTTTCTAGAATTATTTGGGAATTATTTAGGCGATCATGGATTAGTAGCTATTAGTGGAAACTTTTTAGAAGCTCCTTGATTTATTAGGGATTAACCTTAATTAATCCCAAAGAATATTCCATAGCATCTAGCATATTCCTAGAGAATATTCTCTAGAATATTCTAGGATTATTTTTTTCCAGATTAGTCATAATCGTCCTATAAATATCCCTAATTCTCCATTATGGATCCTTCCTAAATCTAAATCCAAGCCCATGCTCCAATTTCTAGTTCCAAGTGTTTCAACACCAAATGTTTAGAAAGACTGAAAACTTTGTATTATTGTAAATAGAAGAGTACAACAGTAATCTTTAACAAGAATTTCGAGTATAAAAAAATATAAGAATTTGGGTGATGGAGATTAAGTATACTTCGAGTTCTTTACCAGAAAAGAGAACTCTATCACTGAAAGCTCTCTCTCTCTCTCTCTCTCTCTCTCTCTCTCTCTCTTTCTAGAAGTTCTTAACAAAAATGTAGCGTAGTCTCCTAGTATCTATCTCCATGTGTGTGTACGAGAAAGACACTGTGCTCTATTTATAGCTTTTCTTCACTGGAACAGCTATGCGCATATGTGTTGAAAATATAGTCTTCTGCCTTAGAAACGCATGAAACTGGATTGGCACATCAGCACCCAATAATACGTGTGAGCGAACGTGTACTGAAATCACGTATGACTCGCCACGTGGCTTTGAATGTGCCATACGAAACAGTGTCGTAGCCAGACACGATCTTTTCATAGAAAATAGAGTAACTATGCGTCAAATAATACTTGAACGCATAGCTTTTAAATGCATACTACAAACAACTGTCTCGAAAGTAGTCGCATAAGGTTGTTCTTTTTACAACTTTCGAAGTATAATGATGATGGTGACATAATCACTGACATCTTCCTCGCAATCGTATCTTTGTAAACTGCCCGAGGTTTATCTTTTCATATAAGAGATAAAAATAAGACATGTGTCAAACAGACAATGCGTCACTCTGACTCATCTCGGAAGTAGTTGCACAATATTTATGCCCCTCCTTTCTTGTATTTTCATGCTTCTACAAGACCCCCTTCAAAGTTTTCAAAACATAAACATGTTTTGAGATATTTTGAATAAGAAGCATGAGAGGAAAATTTGCCACATAAAGCTTAGATGCATAACACCACTTGCCATGTTGTCACTGCTTTGACTTTATCCCTTGAAATTTGAACTGTCCTCAAAATTTGTGGTGGCCGTTTCTAGCAATCACTTGGATGGAGGCTAAATCAACTATCATCCAAGATTTCAGGATAATGAAATCACGTGACAATTAATGTCGGTTTGATCTTTTCGCTAAGAATCAAGACGCATGACACTTTGTCGTATAGTGAATTTTTACTCCTATAAAAGAAATGTTTTGACAAAACTTATCATAATCACTTCTCATTATGCATTTGCTAGTTCGTGCTCCAGCAAACTCGTACAAATTTGTGAGGGGATTCTACATCACTTTGACAAGCACATTGCTTTTTGGTTATGCCAAAAGTCGAAAAAAAGATCAATCTTCAGAAGGTAACCTTTCTTGAAGTATTCTTCATTTTTTTCTCTTTACTTTCTACCAATCACTTCTTTTCCCACAAAGTTTATGGCAAAGATTTTTACTCTAATAATGTTTGAGCAAAACACATCACTAGAGTGCATAGCTATAATAATAGATGCACGGTTAGTAGAAAATGTTGCTGCACACATAGATGGAGTTGCCACCAATCTTCATCAAACAATGTGCTACTGGAAAATACTATTGTTATATAGCTCCTAGGCACATACGGTTTTTATGTTTGTCCATGCGCCTTTTGCTGCTATGCGGTAGAACTGCATGATTCTTCAGAAGAACAACTGATGTCAAGCGCCTAACCCCTTTGAAATTTTTATACTTTTTAGGATACTCCTTGGATGACTGGAGCTCAGATGGAGCTTGGAAGGACATTATAACATGTCTTATTCTACATGATCTAGCATATTACGTAAGAGACTTTCGCTGTCCTCTGACCCAGCTAGCTGTCTGCACCTCTCTAGTAAAGAGATTAGGTTTGAATCCCAATAGAAACACTGTCAGTGATGGACAATGTTGGTAGTTTGTCGAGAACTTGGACTATATGCCGATCTAATTTTGTATTCTCCCGCCTAGGCATACTTTATGATACATCAGAGGGTGACCCACACTTGCAGACGTAAAGTAAGGGTCTGTGGTTGAACACCTTCTGAGGGATCCAGTCAGTATTGTGTTCCTACCACTAACCTTATGAGGTTGTGAGAATATTGGCACTAAACTATACGTAGTAGTCTCCCCTCACCGTAGTTGTCTTTTTTAGTTCAACATTTTTCATGCACTATGGTTTGCACTGAGAGACAAACTAGTGGAGAAAATTTGGAATGTAACAGATCTCCATCAGCCATCACCATGGCTTAAAGATGACAATTTAGAATGTAATAGATCTCCATCATATGTAATCATGATTTGAAATAAATTTTGTCCTCAACTTCAATATTCTTTTTCTGCTTTGTGTGTGTTCTGACTTGTATTTGAAGAATCATTGTCTCCAAAACATCGCATAACTACTGGAGGTAGAAAACTGACGCATAGTCACAAATGAACTATGTCATATAAGACTTAGAAATACTTTTGAGATGTGTAAAATCTGTCATCAAGCAGGCGCATGAATTTTGTTGTCGATCTGATACATGAAACACATAAACTACAACTCTGACAAAGACGCATAAGATTTTGCAAATCTGATTAAAACGCATAAGATTGCTATTTCTAAATAAAACACATGAGAGTGCTATTTCTAATTTGAAACACATAAACTTTTGCAAATTTGACTAAGACAACTGTAAATCTCTTGAAATCCTCTTCGAATTCTGTGTCATTAACATAGTCGTCGTTTGGCACAAGAATCGAGGAGTTGGTATGATTCTTCCAACTGATTCGGGATTCCAAAAGACATAAACTCTTGTGCGGCTCTTTTTACAACTGTCTATAAATATGGCTAAAGAATGATGAAGAAGACCTTTACTTTCTTCTTGAACTTTTCTCTTTTTCCAAGAACTCATTCTTTTTCCTCTGTTCTACTGAAAACTCCAGAGTAATGGCTCCCAAAAGTTCGACCAAGGTACCATCGACATGCAAAAACAAGGGGAAGTCAATCAATGACTCAACCGAGATTGTTCTCGTCGGAGCTAAATCACGGATCGAGTGTAAAACCCTGCTTATGAAGAAAACTCTTGCAATTATTGTTTACAAACAGAATTCCATAAAGCTATATGTATACAAGTCTTAACGCATGAGTGAAGAAACTCAACTCCAAAATGTTTAGACTAAACACTCCCATTATGCCACATAGTTGTTGCTATAAAGCTTCAACATGAAATGCATGTTTTGGTCTATGCGCCTCTATAAGTTGCTTCATAAGTGCAACAAAACTGCAGTTATGTGCTCCTTGTAGTATGTGTCATAAAAATTCCAATCTTGATGACAGTGAAAAATACAAGCATAAATGTCAATGCGCCTATTTATGTCAAAAATAATGTGCAATTTGACTAAGTCATATAACTAATATTCTTCTTCACCATTTTGTAGTACATTTTCTAGTCAACTTGCTCGGAGAATCCTACTTGGATGCAGCCATGGGAATGTTAGGCACAAATTGCTCTGACTTGGTGTCTTAAATGGCAACTCAAATCAACAAGGAACAACCTTCTTTGAGACAAGAAATAATTATTGGTTAGACGAAAAGCTTTATGGAGCAAATGGTGAACATCGGTGACTTTGTTCAAAACAATAAAAAGTTTTTGAGGCAAACTTTTCTATTTGGTGATGTCTAACTTTTATGGAGAGTGACATCACGAAGATTAAAAAGGAAAAACATGCTTGGATAGTTATTCACACAACCATAAGATGTTTATACCATCTGCAGAGCATCATTTAGTCTTAAAAGTTGATTCCTTGGTTGCCTTTTTGAGAAAGATGGAATATTAAATTACTCCAACACAAGTTGGTGCCCTGCTGGACGCATCCTTCATTGATACAATGATGCCAAGCAAGATACTTTTGATTGTCAAAAGGGATATGTGTCTTTCACTCAGCTGGGTTTACTTTCTAGAGCCATTAAGAGTGGCATAGGCCTTGTGTTCTAGAATACACTGTTGTAACTTTAATTGCTAAGGAATTGTCTTGTCTTATCTTATTGGTGCTCTGAAGTTGCTGAATTTGGTCCATAGTGACAGTTTGTGGAGCAAGGTGTCGAAATGGGTTCTGACTAATTATCAAGACATCTTGAAGGAGTGTGGCTTGTATTATACCGTCAGGCTTCTTTCCATGGACTGTAAATGAACACACACATGTTTCTTGCACTCACAGAAACGTACAATTATAATACTGGAACATTTTGTGCACCTGCTGGTGAAATGGGTTTAGCCCTTCACGTGATGTAGTCTACTTTTTGACTTTTATGGAAAAATGAGCCATATGAAGAACACATCCCGACAAATGTAGAATTGATAGTCATGGAAAAGATCAATCTAGATATGGTGGATGTATACAAATAACTATTATTGCATCATCATGTCTGTTACAGAAAATATAAGTCAGGAAGGACTAAGGGCCCGATCCCTCAAACCAAATATTGGATAAATTATCTCCTCTGAGAACCAGCCAAAGAATCCAAAAAGAAGGATTTTATAATACGTCCGATAATGACAAGCACAGAAATCAATGACTTGATGAAGGATTTTGAGAAGAAGAATTGAAGGGGAGATGATGATAATCCTCCAACCTATCATTATTTGTATTAGCTACTCCTCCATTTATCTAATAAATTTGTTGTAGCGAGATATTTGATGGCCTGGCTAAGAAATTTTGTGGTTTCTGGAGGCGCAGGAGCCATCGAGAGATTAAGTCCGAACTCCATCCTTTCTACCATGAAGCTAGTTTTCGGTTACAAGCTAGCCTTACTTCCGGCCATGGTATGCAGTATTCAGAAAGGGCTGCACAATTTTGTATATAATGCAATATATAGCCCAAAAGAAAGGATTTTATAAGAACGGAGCTGCCATACAACTATCTACTATGTTGGTTGATTTTACATTGTCCCAAATTAATGTATCCGGAACTGGAATAAGATACTTTACCGGAAGATGGCATTCTCAGGCGCAACTAAGGCAAGGCTTGGAATTTCAACAAAATTGTATCTTATAGAAGAGTGCTTGGATATTTGAATGCTTATGAATTTTTTAAGATATTTTCAAAGTTCCCAGGCAGCGAGGATGGCAATATACTAAAAGATACTGGAATAGACTATGTCTCTACCTTACCATAAGGAGCATTTCACTGGCTTCAATGCATCCGTCCTTTACATTTAATGCTATAGAGACAAAAAGACGTTTATTTGGAACCATATCTGTCTAGCCATTTTGCTCATCAATTCGGCTACAATCAATGGTTTTTAGAAAATATTGGCCCCTATCTCCACTGTAAAGGTAGTTTACTTGACGGTATTCGAGCACGACAGTATAATAATGCTGGTAGGGTGAATATATCTTTTACTATGCTGGAGAAAAGTAACAAGGCACACCTCATGTATATTATTGGCAAATTCTACTGTACCATAAATTTTCCTACGGCCAATTATAATCGAGAGTCGAGCTTCATACAGGGTATCAAACTAAAACCATCTGCCCATCATCTCAAGTAAACTCAAGAAATAGCTTTTCAAGGAAGAAATATCATAGGAAAGACACCAATCGTCGAGCCTGAGACGGAGAGTTCTTCTGATGAAAGGCCAAAGCATAAGGGCAAGGGTAAAAGGCAGTCGAGATCAGTTCATGCAAACTCTCCTCCTTCTAAGAAAACCAAAACAGTTGTTGAACCATGTTCGGCCAAAACCAAAGCAGGAGGTATGAATAATATTGCACGCAAGATGCCAACCATGCATGAGCCGAAAAAGAGTCCTCATTCTTCTCCTGAAGGAGACCCAGATTTGGATACTAGAGCAAATGACGTACTAGCAATTTCTTTCGTACCACCGATTAATCCCCCCATATTGGAGTATCCAAAATGACATCACCGAGGAGATCTTCCCGCAGAACTACCTCTCAACAAACTACTGAGAGTATAGATATTATGGGCTCGCTTGTCGAATAACTTTAAAAGTGGTTGAGATGTTGCAAAAGAACGTTACATGACCTTCTAAGCCCGTCCCAGAAGATGAATTACTAGATGATTGTGATGATGATGAGGATAACCAGTCTCATGCAGTGCCTGAATCTAACGATATGATTGATGAAGGTGGCTCTGCTTTTGAAAATATAGACTTGGGCAACCTTAACGATATTGAAGTGAGACTACAAGCACAGAGCGGACCTCCTGCAACGGTACCTATTTCAATGCCAGAAGCTTCAACCATCGAATCAAAAGTCCAAAACAAGCTAGAGAATGCTGTATTACCACTTTTATCTCTAGTTAAAACTGGGATAACTGAAAAGAAGTCTACAAAAGACACAATAAAGGAGCCAACTGAAACAAGTTTACCCATAGCTGATAGACATGATACATGTATTGTCATGAGCTACACTAGCTATAGGGGCACGAGTACGTAGGTACGTCTAGCCTACACCGCAGTATCAGCGTTAGAACGATATATAGGTCAACTGTGCTATCTAAACAGTCTAATAGATATAGGATCATAACCTATCAACAGTAGTCTTAGTTCGAATGGAGGAAAATATGTCATCTAGAATACTCAATCACAGATACTAAAGGAAGATAGTAGCACAAAATGATATAAAGATATGAAGGATGAAATAAAGAAGTCTCTTAGCATAACATGAACCCACAACAAAATCTAAGAGTCTAATATCTCAATAAGTACATGTCTTGAATAAAATAATAACCCAAGTCTCATAAGTTGTAGACAGATCCAGTACGAATAGCTAATCTAGATGGGTCGCTACTAGGGTCTCCTCTACTGGGCTAGCTCCTCCTGGGTCTTTTGTAGATAGCCCTCATCTACGCCTGGTCCATAATAGGTAGGATAAAAGTCCTCCAAATCCTCTAAAAAATATTATCCAGTCAGGATTAGAGAAAAGAACAAACTCTAACATCAGTTATAATTATATGATAAATGCAATAAAATAGTAATAATGAGTGCACTACATGATGAGAAAAAATAACTTAATCATAATCGATAACATCAATATGAGAATTGGACAACACAACTATATGGCAAGACAAATAAAGAACTGTATGAAAAATAGAAATACAACTATGTGACAGAGCAATAGAGAATATTTTAATGAAGAAGTACTAGTGTTGACATGTGATCGGCTTGTGAACTTACACAATACGATAGGTCTTAGCTAATCATACGTGAGATGTATGATTAACATTCACTTTCTCTTGCACAATGAGGGTATGATCACACATCTAGCTAGTACTTCCCCCATCAAGACTAGTAAGAAGATCCAAATCAGGACATGTCACAATACGCGAATGAGAGTACAATGTTAATACGATAATCATGCATAATATGTATGTAGCATCTCGTGTCCGAGGATCCAACTATACTAAATCCATGGACCATCGTGTCAGGAATCAAGTAGAACATCAGTAAGTACATGGATCATAGTAAATATCAGATAATAAAAATTATCAGAGAATGTACTTGCCTGTGGTCTTGAGCAACAAGTGTAAATCGAGGTCCAAAGTGGAGTCAAAAGTCCTCAATTTGAAATATCAATTTTAGTTGGTGTTCCGGTGTGTTAAACTTTGACATCTACGATGAAATATAATTTCTAGGTCAATTCTAGGTCATAGAGGTCAAACTAGGTTAATTTGACTCAAAGGTTGACTTTTAGGGTCAAAGTAGTCAAGTTTGGTCAAACTAGGTCAAACCTAAGTTTCTAGGTCAATACATTATCATACCTAGGTAATCTAACGTGTAATAGGAGATACTAGGCTTACCCTAGTTATTTACCTAATTAGGATACTTATAGGGTGTCTTGTAATACCCTACCTTTTACTCTATACATATTACCTATACTACAACCACTACTAAAATCTGCTTAATTGGCGACGTAAATTTAGCGACATTACAAAAACATCGCTAAATTGTGGACATTAGCGACGTATAAATGAAACGTCGGTAACCGTCGCTACTAGCGACGCAAATAGCGACGTGACAACGACGTATACTAGTTACGTGAGCTAGTCATCGCGAAACGTCGCTACAACGTCGCTAATTGCGACTGATTTAGAGACGTTAATAATAACGTCGCTAAATTTCTAACTAAATTAAATCTTCCTCCGATTCATTTTCCCCCATCCATTTTACTCTCTCACTCACTTCCTCCGGCGCTCTTGCTCTCGCTCTCACTCCCTCCGGCGCTTTCCCTCTCTCCGGCGACTTCACTCTCTCCGGTGACTTCACTCTCTCCGACGACTCTGATCTCTGGTACGTGACTCTCTCTCTCTCTCTCTCTATTTGTCGTTGGTGGTTGGGGGTGCTGGTGGCTCGGGGGGAGGGGTAGGGGGTGCGGGTGGTTGGGGGTGAGGAATGGTTGGGGGGTGGCTGGGGGTAGGACAGGGGGGTGAGGGCTGCTGGGGGTGAGGAGGGGGGCTGGGGGAAGGAGAGGGTTAGGGTTCGTGTTAGGAGGAGGGGCGGGGGGGTGAGGGCGGCTGGGGGGTGAGGGCGGGGGGGCTTGGGAGGGGAGAGGGGATGGTGGGGGAGGGGTTGGGGATAGGGTTCGGGTTAGGGTTAGGGGTGGTGTAGGGGTTGGGGGGGCTGGGGTAGGGAGGGGGGCTGTTGGGGGAGGGGTTAGGGATAGGGTTCGGGTTAGGGTTAGGGGTGGTGTAGGGGGGGAGGGGTGCGGGGGGGTTGGGTCAGGGGCACCGATAGTGCCGAAAAAACTGATAATTTAGTAATAGTTATTTGTTTTTCGACACCGAAAAATGTGATACTCCGATTCGAAACTATATACCGATAGTGCCGATATTTGTAACACGTAGTTTTGTTGGTTGGTTAATTTATAACACGGCAGTGCCGATATTTGTAACACGTACCGATAGTGCCAATATTTGTAACACGTAGTTTCCTTGATCCCGATACTCATAGGAATGGTCCCTAGTCACGGCCGTAGTACGTAGTATATTCGTTTTAGTTTGTAATGTATTCGTTTTAGTTTTGAAGTTTATTCATTTTAGTATGTAGTATGTAGTAGGAATGGTCCCGACTCATAGGAATGGTCCCGAGTCACGGCCATAGTATGTAGTATGTAGTATATTCGTTTTAGTTTTGAAGTTTATTCATATTTACAGATATCTAGAAATGGCTATATCCATGTATCTGCTAGACCGTTCGTAAATGTACAACCGCATTCGAGATGACAGGTACGGTGTGCGAGATGAATACATCGCCGAAGTAGAACAATTCCTCCAATTCGCGAAGGCGTTTCCTCAATCCATGGACGGCATAGACATTAAGTGCCCGTATGCAAAATGTCAAAATGTGAAGTTTTAACCAGAATTGTTTGTGATGTATCATTTATACACAAAGGATTTCCTTTTGAATTACTACCAATGGACCGCACACGGAGAGCTTGTACCTTTAGCATTCCAAGCGGAGCCTTATATGGAGCCTTATGTGGAGCCTTTTGTGGAGCCTTATATGAATGTCCACAACCGAACTGGTGTCGACAACGAGTATGTGAACATGGTCTTCGACGCTGCGGGGCCTAGTTTCGATCCATACAATCGTGACGCAGCTGAGGAGGCACCGAATGCCGATGCCATGAAGTTCATGGAGTTGCTGGAGAATGCAAGGACTCTTTTATACCCTGGCTGTGAGGACCATTCACCGTTAGAGGTGATCACTCGACTCTTGAGCATAAAGTCTAACTTGAATGTCCCAAGAATGCTACAATAGAGTGCTCGAGTTGATTACTGATATCTTGCCGGAGGGTGCCAAGTTACTGAAAGACTTCTACCGCTCTAAGTGTATGGTAAGATCTCTCTGGATGGGATATGACAAGATCGATTGCTGTCAGAACGGATGCATGCTTTACTATAAAGATCACAAGGATACAGAAGTGTGCGGATTCTGTGGTGCTGATCGCTACAAGCCAACTGCTGCAGGCAAGTCTAGAAGACCGACTGCTTCAATGTATTACTTGTCGTTGATGTCGCAGTTGCAGAGATTGTTCATGGTGAAAGAGACTGCCAAAAATATGAGTTGGCACAAGCGACAACAGACCGAAGGAGTGTTGGATCACCCATCTGATAGAGAAGCGTGGAACTACTTCGATCGAGCATATCCTAACTTCGCATCTGATGCACGTAATGTAAGGTTGGGGCTCTGCTCTGATGGTTTCACCCCATTTAGTCTTTCAGGCTCCCAATATTCATGCTGGCCGGTAATCCTCACTCTGTACAACCTACTGCCTTGGATGTGCATGAAGACACATTACATGTTCTTAACTATTATCATCCTCGGTCCGAACAACCCAAAGAGGAACATCGACGTGTACTAACAGCCGTTGATAGATGAGCTGAAGCAACTATGGAAAACAGTGGCGTACACGTATGATGCTTCGAAAAAATAGAATTTTCAGATGCGGACAGCACTAATGTGGACAATCAACGACTTTTTGGCTTATGGAATGTTATCTGGATGGAGCACTCATGGTCGGCTTTCATGTCCATATTGTATGGACCGCACTGAGGCTTTTCGTTTGAGACACGGAGGAAAGCTATGCTGCTTTGATTGTCACAGGCAGTTCTTGCCGAAAGACCATCCGTACAGTAGGAACAGAACTGTATTCCGTGCCGGAGCTATGGAGAAGGGCGATCCACCGCCAATGTGGTCCGGAGAGGACACATGGGAGCAAGTAAAAGAAATCCCAAGTGCTATTGAAGATCCTACAACGAGCAGCCGTTGCGAGGGATTTGGCGAAGATCATAACTGGACCAAAAGGAGTATATTATGGGATCTGCCATATTGGAGCACAAATCTGATTAGACATAACCTTGACATCATGCATATCGAGAAGAACGTGTTTGATAACATAATTAATACTGTAATGGAAGTCAAGGGAAAGATAGAAGACAATCAGAAGGCTAGATTGGACTTAGCCAAAATATGTAGACGCCCTACATTGTACTTGATAGACAACTGGAAGGGAAAGCTTTTGCGGCCTAAGGCAATCTACTCGCTGGACAAGGAGGACAAAGTGAGACTTTATAGATGGATCCAGGACTTGAAATTTTTGGACGGATACGTCTCCAATCTAAGAAGATGTGTCGACATAAAGGAGTGTAAACTGACTGGAATAAAGAGCCACGATTACCACGTATTCATGGAGAGGTTAATTCCTGTTGCATTTCAAAAATTATTACCGTCGGTAGTCTGGGATCCATTAACAGAGCTTAGCATATTCTTCAGAGATCTGTGTTCTTGTAAGTTGCTCGTCGATCATTTAGAGAAGCAAGAGAATGACATTGTGGTAACACTTTACAAACTTGAGAGAGTTTTCCTCCTGTATTCTTTGACTCAATGGAGCATTTACCGATTCATCTTATCCATGAGGCTCTTGTTGCTGGACCTGTCGGTTATCGTTGGATGTACCCGTTCGAGTGACAGTTGAACCACCTCAAGAGGAAGGTAAAAAATAAAGCACGGGTGGAGGGTTCTATTTGTGAAGCATATGTCCTTGAGAAGATTTTAAACTTCTGTTCCATGTATTTTTAGCCTCATATTGCTACAAACAGAACAAGGGCTCCCAGAAATGATGACGGCTATAAAGTTTGTATTGAGGCAAAGCTGAAAGTATTTACTGCCTACGAAAAACCATCTGGTAAAATAAAAAAAAGATATCTAAATGATGACTAGGTTAGCGCTGCAATATTATATGTATTGCTCAACTGCGACGAGGAAGAAGTGGACAAGCTAGAGGGGTAAGTAAAATTATTTTGCGTGCTTCGTTGCTTCTGAATATAACTAATATACGTATGCTTCGTTGCTTTCCAGCATGTTTAAGGATGAGGTAACGTCCAACAATCCGTACGCAACCGAGGAGGAAGTAGAACGGCAAATGAGACATCATTTTCCTTTTTAGTTGAGAGCATATGTACGGACGTAGTCACAATTTACTTTTTCTGTACATTTATACTTACACATAATAATTAAGTTAGCATCGTTTCTATGGTATTTAGGTTGATCGTCCGGAGACAATCCTTGAGAATGAGTATATTAAAACTCTAGCCAAGGGACAAATTTATCAAGTGAAGACCTGGCCAATTTACTGCGTAAATGGTTTCAGGTTCAAGTCAACAAATGTTCGAATAAGAGACGACTTCTTGGATTTGGATTTTACGAAGAATAGCTGTTTGTGCATAAAATCTTCAAACTACAAAGACGTCGACCCAGGCAATGACTTCTTTGGCGTCTTACGGGAGATTTTGGAACTGACATATAATTATGCTATAAAACCTTGTAAGATCGTCTTGTTCAGATGTGACTTGTTTGATCCGATCCAGGGTCGAGGTTGGAGAGTTGAAAAACATGGTCTTGTTGACATAAATTATTGCCGTCGATATCAAGCTTATGAGCCGTTTGTTCTAGCAAGCCAGGCTCAGGTAGTTCACTTTACCAGCTATCTAAAACGAGGAGCCGGGAGATCGGATTGGTGGGCAGTCTGTAAGACTAAAGCTCGGAATACCTTCGATGTCGACGAGATAGCTTATCAGGAAGACGAACTACCTCTTATTACAAATATTGTCGATGTGGACTCAACGGAAGTTATTCATGACATGTTTCATCAATTGGAAGAGGTAGAAGTATCAGAAGAGGAAGACGAAGTTGATAGAAGTGAAGAGGAAGAGGAAGAGGAATCGGAACAAAATGAATTTTCAGAAGAGGATTGAATATGTTTAAATTTCAAATGTAGTATGGTTTACTTTTGTTTTTTTCAGATGTAGTATGGTTTACTTTTGTTTTAGTGACGTTAATAAGCGACGTTTTCAGATGTAGTATGGTTTACTTTTTTTTTCCAGATATAGTATGCTTTACTTAGCGACGTTCCCTAGCTGTAGTATGGTATACTTTTATTTTTTTAAGATATAGTATGGTATACTTCTGTATTTTTTCAGATATGGCTCGACATGGATCATTTGGTTCCGGTGCTGGTGGGAGTCGACGACCCCGACCGTCTCCATCTACCACTCCTATCGACTCCTCATCCTCCCGCACTCCAGTATACACTAGCGATCTAGTCGCCGGCAGTGCCTTCATACCCGGCTCTAGCAGTTCGAGGCTAGGACCTTCTTCTTCTACGCAGTCAGTACCGTCGAGTATTCCAGAGGTCGACCCCACTATTGAGGAGCAGGCCGAGGCCCACGTCGAGGTCGAGGGCAATGGCGAGGCCCACGCCGACGGCAAGGGCGAGGCCGAGATCGAGGGGCAGGCTGCGAGCAGGGACAGGGGCAGGGGGCGGGGCAGGGGCATAGTGTAGCTCTCATTTGAGACAGATCCTCCGTGTCGCCCGCAGGAGGATCTGAGGTTGGAGATTTGGGCATGTACTCGAACCAGACGGTAAATAAAATTGTTGCATTTAATTTGTTTAAATTTATTATAAACTTGTTTAATAAATTTTAATTTCCATTTTACAGGTATTATTCCTCCTCCAGACACCGGTCACTGGGTACATTCATGCGACACAACTACGGGGGGCCCTGGATCAACTGGAGGGATGTCTCGGCCGACAGGAAGGCCTTCTGGTTTGAGCACTTTTTGGTACGTAAAAGTTTATTTCCTTGTAACATTTATTATATTATGTTATAACTTACGTACTTCTATAATTTTTTTAGCGGACTTACTTCTTCCCTCCCCGCCGTGCCGTTGCTGTCGAGGCTATATTTTTCGGCATCGCCAGCAAGCTCATTAGGGACGCGATCCTCGACCAAAAAGATCACGACCGCCGGGGAGAGCCTATTCAGGGTTGGATCTCTGCCGCCGATTGTGCGGTAATGAAGAGGAGATTCGAGGAGGAAGCCTACAAGGAGAAGTCCGCGAAGTCTAAAAGAGCACGACAGGCGGGGTCGCAGTGGTACGGTGGATCAAGGTCCATCATGGATTTCTTTACCCATATGGTACGTATCTCGCCGTATACCCATAATTAATACTTTATAGTAAGATATTTCTTTCAACTTAACTGACAAATTATATAATAATTTCATAACAGGTTGAATCGGGAGAAGACCCGAATATGGCGACCTTGTTCCTCGCCACGCACACGAAGGGGGAGCGGTTCGTAGACGACAAGGCCCGGGACACCTACGTAAGTTTTACTTAATGCTAGTTCATTAATATTAATTTTTAGTTACGTAGAAAATTTATATAGATGTTATTTCTAGGCCGAGTTTTAGAAGTTTTACTTAATGCTAGTGCATTAGTATTAATTTTTAGCGACCACGTGAGAATTCATATAGATATTATTTCTAGGCCGAGTTTTTGAGGCTTAGGGATGAGGGCGGTTGGTGGCATGCATAGGAGTACATACTATGGTACGGGCTCCTATGGTGCCTTCACTGCGTCACAGGCCTCTACGATCGCAGCTCAGTCAGATGATGAGCTGTGGATGAGGGCCGTTGGTGGCATGCATAGGAGTACGTACTATGGTACGGGCTCCTATGGTGCCTTTAATGTGTCACAGGCCTCTACGACCGCCTCTAGTATGCCCGGCCTCGCACAGACTTAGGAGTCGCTCCGCCAGCAGCAGAGTGACGTCCTTGTGCAGATCACAGCTCTGCGTGATGAGATGCTGCAGAGGATGGGGGCGTCGCATACAGATGATTCTGCGCTCATCTCACGCTTTGAGAGGCTGGAGGAGACTACGGAGGTGCTGCAACAGATGACCCATGCTACGCAGGAGGCTACGCAGTAGTTGGTCGAGCAGATGCAGCATTTCCAGGAGATGGCAGCGGAGCGGCCATCTGCTGGTACGCCGAGAGCATCATCTACATCCGACGGTGCACGGGAGGACATGCTCGTCCACCTGTTGTCACCGAAGGAGTATCAGACGATCCTGACATTGCGACGACAGTCATTTGGTGGCGCTCCTCCTCCAACACCGGGTCCAGCTCCAGGCGATCAGTAGTTTTATTTTTGCATTTTTGGACTGCACTATATTTTTTTTACTTTGTACGTATTTGGGGATGTTCGGTTTTTTCGTTGAGGATATTGAGTTTGTACGTGTTTGCGGATATTGATTTGGTTTGTTCAGGATATTATATATTGACATTGTTTGTTGCAGATAGTATTTTTTCTTTATATTTTTTGTATATTCTGGAATGTGTTGTGCGTGCCGGTGTTGAGTGTTCCACCGAGGGGGTCGGCGAAACCAGGGATTAGATTCTGTATTTTGTGTTTTGTATTCTGTATTTTGGCTCAGGCTCCAGCTCCATTTGCATTATGGAACCTTTTTTTTATATTTTTTTACTTTAGCGACGTTGTTAGTAACGTTATTATTCGTCGCTAAATTTTAGCGACGTTAGAAAATGTCGCTAAAAGTGTCGCTAAATGCTGACGTGGCAACACGTGGCACCATAATCTGATGTCAGCTCGTCGTCGCCAAAATGTCGCAACAGTGTCGCTAAACGGCGACCACACGATAACGTCGCCTTATACGTCGCTAATTAGCGTCAATGATCAAATGTCGCAAATAACGTCGCTAATTAGCGACGTTAATAACGTCGCCAAATAATGTCGCCCTAGCGACGTTTTGCGACGTTTTCTCGTTTAGCGACACGTTTTTTTCCGTCGTTTCCAAAACGTCGCTAAATTTACTTAGCGACGCTTTCATCGAGTTTAGCGACGTTTTGTAATGTCGCTAATCTGACAAATTTTTGTAGTGAACCCATAGGTAAAACCCACATCTAGGATCCATATATCACATGGATACTATAGGGTAACCCTTACGTTATACATTACTTATGTTATAACTCATTACACCAATACCCTTTACCTATACCTTAAAATAAGGTAAATTTAATACCTTAACACAATATTACCTAAAACACATGTTACCTAACCTTTACCGACTCATGTTCCCTTCAATCTTGCATTACCTACCCTATTTCTATATAAGTAATCCCTCATTACCTATACATATTGGGTAATTCCAACCTTACCTATTACCTATCACCCAAAATCCTATTATTTATGTTACCTAACACATTACCTTATACCTTAGTTTTTAGGATACCTACTCACTATATGACATACACCTACACTCACTTACTCTCATGTATGTTTCTCACCACACCTACACACAAACCTATCTCACTTTTGTGACATACATACATGCACTCACACTCACACTATTACTCAAGTGCATACACACACCAACACACATTTATTGATCCTATATACATGTGTGTGCCATACACACACACACACACACCCCCAAATGCCTACTCAACTGTCCAAGGCCAGCACATAGGCCTGTACAAGGGAAACCCCTGCCTATTGTGCACTTGTCTATGCATTGCCACAAGGTTGTTGCCAAGGGAAAAATACTTGCATATTGCATGTGCAAGCAAACAAGCCCCTCCTTCTGCCCTGTTGTGGCAATGTAGGGACTTCCTGTGTACTTTAGTACACATACTTGCACATCTGTGCAGTGCCCCTCTGGTGCCAAAGGAGAAGAACTCCCTGACCTGTACTGCTGCATGTGCAGGCCAGCACAAGGCATTGCCTGTGCAGGGTATTCCATGCTTACCTGCTGTACTTGCCAATCAGAAAACAAGTCCTGCAGCTGAACATGGAGGAACCAAGCCTGTGCAAGGAAGCTACTTGCACTCACTGACTACTACCAGCATGTGTGCAGGATGCTAAGTCCCTGCCTGTGTGCAGGAAGAATCCTGCTGCAGGTGCACAAGTGGACTGCTTGTGTAGTGCACAAGCCTATACATAGGCCTACCTACACAAATGTTCTCCCTCTCTTTGACACTCTATTACACTCAAACACCCTTTACTCTCATCTACACATAGGTATTTCTATACTTACGCACACACACTAATACATTCAAATACATGCTCTAACCCATATATTCACTAATGTACACACACACACACACACACACACACACACACACACACACACACACACATATGCACACCTATGTACATGCAATGTATCAAACACTTGGTGAGCACCATGCCAGTATCGTACCAAAACTCCGATACTCTCATGATATGCCTAAAATACCTATCCCAAACCTTGTCCTATTCATACCAAAATACATGAGCATGCCTAAAATGACAATTAGAAGCTGACTAGAGTGGTGTTTAGCTAGTGCAATATGTCATGTAAAATGTGACATGTGTGGGACAAGTATAGGAGGAAAAAACCCCTAAATTGACTCCATATCCTAGTGTAACATGACATGACCAACCCGTATCTATTTGTGTACATATATCTAGCCACACATCATTTACATGCCTATTTAGCCTATCAAACCAAATGACAAACACTTGGTGTACCATTCTTGAATTTTCCCAAAAATAGCACAAAAACCCTATGTAACTTCTACCAATATGGTCATTAGAGCCTAGTTGTAACGCCCCGGTCCCAAAATATGTAGGAGACGTAAACATTCCAACTGTATAATAAACATATGTACGTTGTAAATGCAGTATAATCAATGCATACTAAATCTCATCCACAAAATGAAGAATAAAGATATCATAAATCAACTATGAATTGTCATTTGTACAAGTTTGTTGGGCGAAGACAAATCCACTACCAACTATTTTAAATGAGAAGAAATACATACAAAGGAAAGAATTTATAAAAAGTAGCTAAGGACGTTCCAAGATGCAACTCCACGTTCCCTAAATAAGATTTTGGCCTATTTTTACTATCTATTAGAATTGTTTATTATACTTGAATTATTATATCTATTAAATTGTGTTGAACTGTTATTATTTGATTTATTAATTTATATTTAGCTAGTTTTATCTATTCACTAATCTTTAGCTATTATTTTTCTTAAGCCTAGAATTTGAGATTAGCCTTTTGGTCTAGCAGTATAAGATTTTAGCCATCCACCCATGTACTAAATCACTTATTTTTGAAGACAACAAACCCTGTAAGCCCACCATTATTGGATAGACTCAAACCATATATCCTATTATAGCTAGCCCTAGGATTTAGGATCTGCTTTAGATATCAAACCAATTTAGATGCAACCCGACCTGATAGTTATTAAACACTAAATCACTTTTGATCGGTTAATAATGTTCTTCTTCTCCTCTTTTCTTTCTTCTTCCTCACTTGGTTGTCGACGAGCAGCACTCGTCGTATGACCACTCGACTGCTTCTAGGTGCTTCTCGAGTGTTCTGTTCCACCGACCTAGTTCGAGTGATCCCTGCCGTTCACCGTTCTTCGACTTAACCCGACTAATCTCCACCGTCCGGCACTAACCTAGGATCCCCCTCTCTGCCGCTATAAATAGGTATTTCGCCTCTTCTTCTCCATCAATTCTCCTACACCGGTGAAGCCCTGTCCAAATTGACAATGTCGTCTTCTTCCTCTTCTTTTCGATCCTATGTGCAGTCCAGTGGCCATGGCGATCGACGAGCTAAACCATGAAGACGAAGAGATAGAGTTTGTAGCCATGGCGGAGGCCGATGCTTCCTCGAGCGGCATGGAGCAATAGGACTAACGATCTTCACTATAAGGATTGACAGTAGTAATCTAGTGGGTTCCCCGTTCAACTGCATCCATTGATATGGTGAGTCTCTTCCATCTTCTTTCCTTCTTCATCTCGGCAGATCAATATTTAGATCGAGTATAGGTGATCGAACGAAGCTGCTTTAAGAAATTCGTTAAGAATCTGTAATCGATTCTTTGATTTGGTAGGAATTCGAATCACTTAGACATTGTTTTTCTCCGTGTCTCCTCCGTGGTGAGTCTCGATCAAATTTTGTATGGCAGTGGCGATTTGATCATTGGAACTTTGTTTTCCTTAAGATTTTTAATCTTGAACTGAATTGTGAGTGATTCCATCTATTTTGTCCAATTAATTTCTTTAGAGTTTCAAACTTAGTCAAATGATCGAAATTCCTGTTCTTACATGTTATCTGTTCGAAGAAATGCTTGAGCCAGTTTCTCAATTGGCCGGATAGAAGATTTTAAGCATCGTAAGCAAGGACACTGATAATTGGACTCATTTGGCTCAAGTATAATTAATGACTACTTTCATAGGGTAGACACCAGGTGGTATACGTTTTTGTCTCATCGGACACCGAGACACGAGAGAGTGTCGAAGACAATTGCATAGAGAAAACATTAGAATAATTTGAATGTGAGGTTACTATGCGTTAACTAGTATCAGTCGCTTGAGGCTGGACACAGGTTTATGGAGTGTCCTGTCGACACAGTGCTATCATTCGGTTGCTGCTCTGTCTTCATATTTGTAATTTAAATATTTGGTCACTGTTTAGTGACCGTTTTGGTTAGGTTATCAGCACAGTTTGGGTAATGTGCTCGGTTCTAAGCTAGTCTATTAAGACTAGCTTTTGATTAATAATCAGTTACATAATTGGGTCATGGTCTGTATAGTAAATTCCTTATTGGGTTCAGTTGGTGGCCAGTCCTGGGCCTTTAGAGATTAATTGTAATTTTTTTGCTATTGTGTATTAGACAGAATGAGGAACCTTGATGCATTATGCGTCGGGTCTAGAGCTTGGGTTTCAAGTATTCAGTTGGGCCATTGTCTTAATGAATAGAGTTAGATTCCAGATCAAGTTTAGGCGGCAGGTGTATGGGCTAGAGTTTAATTTTAGCAAGTTAATGAATGGCGAGGTTTGTTATATTGGCATTAGCTTGATAATTAGTTAGTTGGATAAAAGTTGTTAACTAGATATTGCTTAAGAAGTGGCATTAATTAGGTTAAAGACAATTTGCATGTCTCTAAATATTATTTCTCTATTTTAGGTGATTAAAAGATATTGCCAAATTTCGGGAAGAAGGCAAGTACACGTATCTTGATTTTACTGCCATATTGCATGCATATCATATTTCACATGTCTTTTGTTTATCGTTTCACTTACTTGCAAGCTGTCGCGTCGTGTCGGGGAGTGAAGAACATTATAAAGCATGTAGTCACCTAAGCCTGGACATATGCTTGATTGTTAGTGTAGCGTACATGATATGCCTTATACCTATACCTGACTGCTAGTATATCATTGCACTATACAATATGTTTGTTTACTTGACTGGTAATATATAGTATATAATATACCTTACACTAAACATGACTGATTCCATATCGTTACTATATACCTTATCCATGTTAGTATAGCGTACATGGTATATCTTATACCTATACATGACTGCTAGAATACCATTACTCTATAATCTTGACTTGATAGCCTTACATGCTCAAAGAAGTTCTTATGCATAGTTCATGTAGCTAGTGCATACTCTGATTATCTTATATTTACCTGTCATTTTACTTTCTCTTGTTTACTTACTTCTTTTGTATGATGTTGGTAAGTATTATTGAGTTACATTGTGCTTTGCTCCATCCTGACTGGATCGTTGATTACAGGTGAGACTGATTCCTTAGAAGTGTTATGGCCACCAGGAAAACGTAGTAGCAAAGCTTATTCCGGATACTCAATAGGACCAGGACTATGCTCCTGAGATATAGATTCATGTATAGGATTGATTCGATGTATTACGTTGAGGACATGGTTGGTTTAGATAGCCTTTATATTTACCGATTTTGTACCCAGTTATTCATGTAAAATATTCTAATAATTGGTTGGTGATCTTTGATGGTTAGTAGTAGATAATTCGTGATAAATGTTGTGATGGAATATATGATTGTACTATATGAGGAGTAGTCTAAACGACTGACTACCGCTGTCAACGACAGTATAGGTCGGGCATGACTCGATTCGTATCCGACTATTCGGAAGCGGATCGTGACATATTTTTTTGGTGGCCCATACAGGTCTGATCTTAATAGTAATTAGGATTCTGGTACTATTAAGGGCCTGTTAGAATAAGGAAACTCGTCACAGCATAGGTCGATCGTGTGATTGTTTATATTTTACTACCTATATTATCTTCTAAATTTATCTGTATCTCGTAATATTCCCTACAAAGTCGTAGTTATAATCTCTTAACTTTGGGGATTATCTTCCTCCCCATCATACCAGATTCTAGCATCCTTTAAAATTTATACTCCCTCTCTATTTAGAGATTCAGGTCAGATCCTTTCGCAAAATCGTTTCAAACCTCTCTTATATCTATACATTCCCCATTTAGAGTTTCAACTCATCTTTTAGTAGTCATATTAAGTACTTATCTCATTCCAGTATTCCTATGACATTTTCATGACTAAGTGCATCAAACCTTATAAACCATTTCTAATCACTTTATATTTTTTCTCATACCCAAACACAAGCCAAATTCTTTAGGAACCATAGGCTCATGAGGCCAGATATTACAAAAAGGTTTGATTCAACTTAGAGGCTTCTCAAAACTCCCATAGAATTATTTTCAAATAGGTTAATATTTCCTAAGATACTTCCAAGGATCGAGAATATTTTTTCCATTTCGCGGAGCCTTACTATATCTGGTTAGTTTTTTGATCAATCTGGTATCTATATGATTATGATCCTTAAATATCATAGGATAGTTTGATAGCAGATACTCCTCTTAATCCACCCTTATAATTTTTCTTCCTATTTTGATAATCGATCAGTTGATTCTCAAGAACAGACACTACATCGATTCATTTCCTTGTGATTGAATCTCCTTAGTGGATAAAAATTTGCTTGAATTTGAATTATCGAGATGCTCCTTTGAAATTCCATAGGTACCAGTTAAGAGAATATTCGGTGTCCTACTATGACATAGCAGCCGCACACTGCAGCCATTTATCTTAATCATGGCAACTACCAGTTCACTGCAGCCAGTAGCGCACTGGCGAGACATAGACTTTAAGTTGAAGAGATTTTCGGTATGTATAGGTTTTTGGATACTATTGAAACTATGTCCTAGATACATCATATTTCGACCATTTGAGTTGTCGATATCATTTGAAATGGGTAAAGTTTATAGAATTTACGATACCTATCATTCTTGAGTCACAGAGCCAAGAGTTTACTGTAGCCAGATGTACACTAGCGGGGCATAAATTCTAGGTAAAATAATTTCGGATATGCATAGTTCCTGATACTATTGAGACTATCTATGTCCTAGGTTTACATTGTTTGGCCTCTTATCACCATTGAAAAAACCATGTCAAGATCATTTTGATCCGTTTGATTTTGCCCTAACCTGAAGATCCTATTCCTAGCAACTTTCAGAGATCACTTCTAGTACCATAGTAGATAGAAATAAGGATTCCTATAGAGTTTCTACTTGATTTTGCCTAGGGTTCATTAGGACCATTTCAAATATCTTTCGGCCAATCAATTTCTTGGCTCAAACTGGTATGTGTTACATATGTTGTTAATAATTACATATTTTGGATAGCTATATATAAATACTTTATAAATGGCTATGTATACTAGATAGTTAATATACATTTTGTGGATGACTAGGGATATATCTTTACAGGGAAGCATAGATACATATCTATCATCCCTTTTAGCTCATTTCTAGTAAAGGCACCCTGGGGACCCATAGTTAGACAGGTAAGTGCAGAAATGTGGTAGGGCAAGACCATGGGTATGAAGGTTTGGTAAATAAGTTTGAAAGGCCTTTGAGTTTATTGCTTGTCCAGAAAGAAGATGATATAACTGTTAGTGGTGATATCAGATTCATAAAGGAGTATGATGTTTTGACTTTTATGATTAAAGGTGAGAAAAAGGAATTATATGGAATGATATAGAAATTCGTAAGTAATCAGATGACGTTGAAGAGAGATTAGATTTGATAAGTTTCTTCCACAGAACAGTAAGTTTGGAATTATAATTTGGATAATAAAGGAACTAGAAAATATAAGAATTGAGTTAAGAAACACTCAAGAGAATTAATTTTTGAGATTAGACACATAAAGGATGGATATGACCGTAGAAGGATTAATAGGTCCTATAAGGGAATCATTGTGTCGAAGTAATAATGTGGAATTAAGATCAAGATATTGGCATAGAACTCTTGAATAGTTGGATAGTGATTAAACAAAGAAGGGCCGTTAAGTTGAGATTTGGTTGGAAGATTAACAAAGGTTGGGGATTCAATTTTGATCAGATTCATGTTACAGCAAGAAAGATTTATATGTTTGAGATATGACGATATTTGCAGATAAAAAGATATTCTTTGAGTAGTGAGTTAGTCACTATCTTTCGAGGATTAAGATTTTTGGATACACATATCATGAATCAACTTAGTAGGATTTATCGACAATTGAGATTGTAACCTTGATGAAGTCAGAAATGGGAGGAGTGAAAGTTGATGTCTATGAAATGGTTTGACTAAGGAAAGCATATTGGCATATTATATGGAACGGCTAGACATAATTTGATTTAAACGGATTGGATACATTCCTTGATCACAAAAATAATTAGTTATAATGATTGGGTAGTTACATTATGTCACGACCCGCACCCGGATATACGGGTACGAATACGTGGGCCACATCCAGCCTACGCCGCGGTATCGGCGGTAGAACGCTGTTAAGTATACTATACTAAGTACAATATCTAAGAATCCATAACTAGAAATGTACTCATGTCACATCACGAAAACTAAGGAAGATAAGACAAGAATTAATAACAATATCACTAGAACAACTAGAATCTACAATAATCATAAGACATGAAAGATAAAGAAGGAACAACAAGACTAACTAAGGATAACTACCAGGCAACTCCCATAGAAGAATAGTGAGATCCACCTCAGCTAGCAACATCATGAAGTCCAATAATGAGGGCACAACTACTCCTAAAATTTGTCAACATATCCGGTCAGGATGGAACGAGTACATATATCTCATAACAGATCTCAAGATAGAATAAAAGCTATAAGGCTGTAAATAGAGCATATACAATGAATCATGGAGTGTACATATATGTATCATGGCATGGTAAGCTGTAGAGCTAGAGCTAGAACAAGAAAGTAGAACTGAATCATGGTATGTACACAAATCAAGGTAAGCCATATATCCAATGTGTGTGAGTAGCAGTTTCAACTTGTGATCGGCTTGGGTACCTGTCGAGAACCGGCCTGGCAAGTCATAAGTGCGGTATATGACTCGCACTGTTCAAGAATGTAAGGGGATATGATCACAGGCATACGCTACTACTCCCCCTATCCCAACTGGTAGAATGGATTCAAACAGGACACGTCACTGCACGGGATTCTAATGAGAAGGTCGCGAACCTTCTCTAGAATCAGTGACCATATATTGAGCAAGAGCTACAAGGGAGCTTGCATAATACATCCCAACCTAAGAAGGAGAAACATCTCTCGTCGGGATCCAAGAATACCAATCTGTGAGAACCATGTGTCAGGAATAAGCATATCAACACTAAGTACATGAATCATAACAGTTATCGTAAATTGGGAATAAGTTATCAGAGAATGTACTCGCCAGGGGTCCTGCTGTCAATATGAATCAGGGTTCAGAGTAAAGCCACAGATCTAAAGATGAAATAATACAAGAGCTGATCAGGGTCAAAAGATATACTAACATCTAGGTCAAACTAAGACAAACTGGGTCAAGGTTGACGTATAGTTGACTTTGGTCAACTGGTCAACTCTGGTCAACCCTAAGTCTAATCTAGGTTAAATAGGTCAATGGTTGACCTACAGTTGACTTGGTCAAAAGTCAACGTTGGTCAAGTTTGATCAAACCTAGGTCAACTGTTGACTCTACTTCGACGTCTAGTCAAAGTAGTCAACCATGGTCAAGCTAGTCTCTATAAACATCTACAAGGTCAACTTATGAATTTCAGTAATTTAGAAATTACTGAAATCGACGGGTCTCTAAAACAACCAAAAGGAGAAAATATTATAATAATAGGGTGACACAAAAGGGAAGAAATCTACAGATGTTGTCGGATGATGAAACTAACATCACCAACGTGTCCAGAATGGTCAAATCAGCTAGGATCGCCTGTCCATAAGTCCAATTTGGACACAGGGGCAAAAAGATAATTTCGGACCAAAATGATGTCCGCCGTTGGACACACTTTGTACCGAAAAACGTGCCGAAATAAAGTGCACAAAACCTAACAAGTTATATGTCCACGAATTCAGAATGACGATACGAACCCAACGGTATATCCAGAATTGGATTCCGTTGACCCGATCTCAATTTGGTCCGTTGACCCGGACATTGAAACCGATTTGCACGGAAAAGCGTGTCGGAGCTAATGTCCTCAAAACTCAGCAAATTATATGTCAACGAGTCCAGAATGACGATACGAACTCAACGGTATATCCGGAATTGGATTCCGATGAACCGAACTCAAAATGACCCGCTGACCCGGATATTGGTATCCAACTTGCACCGAAATGCGTGCCGGAACCAATGTCCACTAAAACCTAGCAAATTATATGTCAACGAGTCCAGAATGACGATACGAACTCAATGGTATATCCGGAATTGGATTCTGATGAGCCGAACTCAAAATGACCCGTTGACTCAGAAAGTGGGATCCGCTTTGCACTGAAATGCGTGCCAGGGTCCACGTTCTCCAAATCAAGCAAACTTTATATGAAAATATGCCAGAACGACGCCACGAGTCTACTGGTGGTGTCAGAAATTGAATCCAGAGTCCTGGATTCAAAAATGGAATTTTACAAGTGCAACACTAAGAATTCGAACGGCCAACTTTGGCGTCAAATTCGACCGACCTAACAAGCTCAAACCGAAATAAAATATAAAGGGGGCAGGAAGAGGGTTATACCAGCTGTGCACCGGAACTGGTGGCGCACAAAACGGAGCTGCGACGACGAAGATACGAACCCGCGAAGTTGGCGTCGCAAAACTGTCCAAAAACAGTACAAATTAAAATGTCAACTTGGTGGCCAGTTTTCACATAGCAAACGAAGGAATTAACGGACGAAATTTGAGAGGGATGAAGGGGTATATACCGAGATTGAGACGAAGCGAAGAAATCGCCGATCCAACGGTCGGATCTCCTAGAAAAGACGCACGAACTTGCTGCGACGGAGCGCGAATTCTGAGTTCCAACTCGCGCGCGCCGACGGGATCTCCTGCCATACGCACGAATCGTGTGTTTAACACGTCGGGGAGGCCGGTGGTGGCCAGGGGGTGATCGTCGGGGGTCGCGCACCGGTGGGGTGGGGTCGCCGGCGGCGGCGGTCGGCCGCGACGGTGCGCGCGGCGTGCGGCAGCGCGCGTTCGCGTGCGCGTGCATGCATGCATGCGGCTGCATGCCACTGCTGCGAATGCGCTGTGGCTGCTGCGATGCACGGGGGCAGTCCAGGCCGAGCACGGCGGCCGGAGGTGGTGGCCGTGCGGCGGTGTTGGTGGAGGTGGTGGCATGGATGTGGGGGGAGTAGAGATGATGGTGAAGGTGGTGGTGTTTATGATGGTGATGAAGAAGATGATGATGAAAATGGAGAGGGAGGAGGAAGGAGGAGCTCGGCCATGGAGGTGGTGGTGTTCGACCGAGCATGGAGGGGGTGATGGTGGTGGTTGGTGATCATGGTTATGGTGATGGTGTGGTGATGATGACAATGGTGATGGTGTGGTGATGAGAAGAAGAATAAGTGAGGAGGAAAAGAATGGGGCGGGCATGGGCTGCTGCTCTCGGCCACAAGAGGGGGGAAGTTGAAATTTGTTAGAGAGAGAGAGGTGAGGTGATGGTGTGTAAGAAGAGAGAGAGAGAGAGTTGGATATTTAGAGAGAGAGTGAGAGTTAGATATTTAGAGAGAGAGTTGAGTGAGGGGGTGTGCTCGGGTACAAGGGGGTGTGAGCTGACATAAGGAGAGGAAAGGTGGTGTGTAGGTAGAGAGATTATATAATATATGTAGGGATTTAAATGTAGAGAGAGATAGAGAGTATTATACAAATATATATATAATAGAGAGAGAGAGAAAATAAGATATTTTCAAAGTAGGAAAAATAGGAAAAATTATGTGGGGTATTTGGGCAGTCATGAGAGGACAACGTGGAGCTTGGGTTCGAGTTCGGTCGAGCCAGGTCCGGTCAAAATCGGACCGGGTGCAATAATCAAATTAAAAATGGGTATTTAAATCATGGGTAAATAAGTAGCATGTGGGGGCTCAATAAATGGGACATAAGTGTCAGGCGGGTAGTAGGCTTCGTGTGGGCCATGTCCCTATTTGGGGTCGACTAGGTTGGGTCGATGTCGGGTCCCGAAATTAAATTGGAAATTAAATCAGATTTTACGGTAGATAATTAATTGGCCTAAATTGAACCGAAAGTTGTGCGAAGGAAATGGAGCACAAAATGGAGTGTTTGAGTGGGACACAAAGGTCATGGGTGAAGAGCGTCTCGAGTAGATCAGGCATGACAAGTTGGTTTCGAGAAAATGACCGGTCTGGTGCTCCTAAATTAAAAGTCAAGGTAACGCGCATATGATGATCAAGGAAAAGAGTGGGAATTCAATTAATAATTAAATGGTCTAATATTGACCCGAAATTGCGCGAAGCAAAAAGGATACAAGGGAACAAGTTCGAGTGGGACACGATATATCAAAATGAAGATAATCTCGTCTACTACAAACTCCAAGAAGGAAGTTTCCAGAGACTGGCATCCCTGATGCTCTAGAATTCCAAGTCACGCTTTAGCATTAAATCAAATAATAATCAAATAATAATATCTGTTCAAAATAATTGATTTATAAAATTGAAAAAAATAAGCCCAAAATTCAGGGGTTTACACATTATGCCAAGTTTAGTTAGCAAGCTTAGAAGATCGGACTGTAGGGCGTTAATGAGATAATTTTCTACTTAAATATTCTTTTTTGAATTTTCTTTACTTATTGTAGTGATTTGATATTCTATCGTCATTAGATCATCATTCAGTCATCCATAAAAACATATCAGATTTCATTTCTATCTCTATCCTGGTTACATTATTGTGCCTAAATTTTGAATGTTGATCATATCTAAATGACTCTTAAAATCGGGCTTATATGACTTTTGATCGTGACTAGATTCTTTCTATCGTAGATCGTGCCCTGAGAATTTTTCTTTTGATTTTGTCGTAAGTTGACCTCTAAACATGCCTCAAAATTTTGATCATAATTTGATCATGTGTTAACCTGATCTTGCATATATAATCCAGACTTTACTCCTGAATTATTTGATCAAGTCGTGCCAAAACCATTTAATTTTGATCATTCTTTCAATTCTATTCTATAATCTGATTGTATTTGATTCCTGATCATGCTAATTGGTGTTATTTCCAAATTACTATTTTGATCACATCATTTCTATAGTTTATTGTGCCTAGAAAATTTTTGGCTTTTTGTAGTAACTATATTTATCATGGCTAATTAATTTATCGTGCCTAATTAATTTTTGAATTCTTCATGATTTTGGCTTAATTGTGCCTAAACGATTTAGTCATTCTTCGATTATATTCTAGAATTTATATTTTATTTTGCTTGTGCCTAAATTTGGGTCTGAATAATATAATTTATACTATTTTCAAATTCCTGATTTTGATCGCATTATTTCTATATTTCCTAATGCTTAGGCAGTTTTAATCCTATCCTTGGTCGTGCCTAAATTTCGATTACTGATCATATACCTAACTTTGATTCTATCGTACGTAGATGATATTGATTATGACTAACTAGTCATGACTAGATAATTTTATCCACCGTGACTATTTGATCGTGCCTAAATGATTTCAATCTTCTTCGTATCAAAGCAATTTTTGAATATGATCGTGTTTATACGAATATATTTTCATACCCATGCCGGGATGATTTTGATTCTATTGGCTATGATTAAATTTTGATCCTTGATCATGCCAAATCCATTCAAATTATTTTTACTTGATTATCGTGCCAAATCGTGTCATTTCTTAAATTTTGAGGACGAAATTATTCTAAGGTGGGTAGATTTGTAACTCCACTTTTCCTAAATAAGAATTTGGCCTATTTTCACTATCTATTAGAATTGTCTATTATACTTGAATTATTGTATCTATTAGATTGTGTTGAACGGTTATTATTTTCTTTATTAATTTGTATTTAGCTAGTTTTATCTATTCACTAATCTTTAGCTATTTTTTTTTCCTAAGCCTAGGATTTGAGACTGGCCTTTTGGGCTAGCAGTATAAGCTTTTAGCCATCCACCCATGTATCAAAACAACTAGCCACATACTTATCTTTGAAGCCCAACAAACCCTGTAAGCCAACCAGTATTGGATAGACTCAAACCATATATCCTATTACGGTTAGCCACAGGATTTAGGATCTATTTTGGATATCAAACCTAGATGCAACCCGACCCGAGCTATTAAACATCAAATCACTTTTGATCGGTTCACAATGTTCTTCTTCTCCTCTGTTCTTTCTTCTTCCTCACTTGGCTATCGACGAGCAGCACTCATCGCGTGATGACTCGGCTGCTTCTACGGGCTTCTCGAGTGTTCTGTTCCACCGACCTAGTTCGAGCGATCCCCGTCGTTCACCATTCACCGACTTAACCCGACCAATCTCTACCGTCCGACACTAACCATCGATCCCCCTCTCCGCCGCTATAAATAGGTGTTCCGCCTCCTTCTTCTCCATCAATTCTCCTACATCGGCGAAGCCTGTCCAAATTGACAGTACCATCTTCTTTTTCTCTTCTTTCTGATCCTCTGTGCAGTCGAGTGGCCATGGCGATCGACGAGCTGCACCATGAAGACGAAGCGATCAAGTTTATGGCCATGGTGGTGGCCGATGCTTCCTCGAGCAGCATGCAGTAATAGCACTATCGATTCTCGCCGTAAGGATCGATCGCAGCAATCCGGTGGGTTCCCTTTTCAACTGTGTCTATTGATCTGGTGAGTCTCTTCCATCTTCTTTCCTTCTTCGTCTCCATTCGATTTTCTTATGAGTTGATTGATCCCTCAGTAGATCAATATTTCGATCAAGTATTGGTGATCGAACGAAGCTGCAATAAGAAATTCGTCACCAATCTACAATCGATTCTTCGATTTGGTAAGAATTCGAATATTTAAACATTGTTTTTCTCTGTGTCTCCTCTATGGTGAGTCTGGATCGAATTTTGTGTGGCAGTGGTGATTTGATCATTTGAACTTTGTTTTCCTTGAGATTTTTGATCTGGAACTGAATTGTGAGTGATTCCATCTATTTTGTCCAATTAATTTCTTTAGAGTTCCAAACACAGTCAAATGATCGAAATTCCTAGTCTTACATGTTATCAGTTCTTCAAAATGCTTGATCCAGTTTCTCAATTGGCCGGATACAAGATTTTAAGTATCAGACACATGGACACTAATAATTGGACTAATTTGGCTGAGGTATAATTAATGACTACTTTCATAGGGTTGACACCAGGTGGTACATCTTTTTGTGTCTCATCAGACACAGAGACATAAGAGAGTGTCGAAGACGGTAGTATAGAGAAAATGTTAGAATAATTTGAATGTGAGGTAACTGTGCGTTAACTAGTATCAGTCGCTTGGGGTTGGATACAGGTCTATGGAGTTCCTATCGACACAGTGCTAACATTCGGTTGCTGCTCTGTCTTCAGATTTGTAATTTGAATATTTGGTCACTGTTTAGTGACCGTTTTGGTTAGGTTATCAGCAAAGATTGGATAATGGGCTCAGTTCTGAGCTTGTCCATTAAGACTAGCTTGTGATTAATAATCAGTTACATAATTGCGTTATGATCTGTATAGTAAATTCCTTATTGGGTTCAGTTGGTGGCTAGTCCTGGGCGTTTAGAGATTAATCATAATTTTGTTGCTATTGAGTATTTGACAGAATGAGGAGCCTTGATGCATTACGCATCAGGTCCAGAGCTTGGGTTTCAAGTATTCAGTTGGGCCATTGTCTTAATGAATAGATTAGATTCCAGATCAAGTTTGGCCAGTAGGTATATAGGTAAGAGTATAATTTTAGCAAGTTAATGAATGGCTATGTTTGTTAGATTGGCATTAGCTTGATAATAAGTTAGTTTGATAAAAGTTGTTAACTAAATATTGGTTAAAAAGTGGCATTAATTAGGTTAAAGACAATTAGCATGTCTCTAAATATTATTTCCTATTTTAGGTGATTAGAAGACATTGCCAAATCTCAGGAAGAAGGCAAGTACATGTATCTTGATTTAATTGCCACATTTCATGCATATCATATTTCACACGTCTTTTGTTTATCGTTTCACTTGCTTGCATGTTCTCGTGTCGTGTCGGGGAGGGAAGAACATTATAAAGCATGTAGTCACCTAAGCCTGGACATATGCATGATTGTTAGTGTAGCGTACATGATATACCTTATACCTATACCTGACTGCTAGTATATCATTGCACTATACAATATGTCTGTTTACTTAACTGCTAGTATAAAGTAAACAATATGCCTTACACTAAACACGACTGATAGCATATCATTACTATATACCTTATCCTTGTTAGTGTAGCGTACACTGTATGCCTTATACCTATACACGACTGCTAACATACCATTACTCTATACTCTTGACTTGATAGTCCTACATGCTCAAAGATATTCTTATGCATGATTCATGTTGCTAGTGCATACTCTGATTATCTCATATTTATTTGTCATTCTACTTGCTCTTGTTTACTTAGTTCCCTTGTATCCTGTTGGTAAGTATTATTGAGTTACATTGTGCTTTGCTCTATCCTGACTGGATCGTTGATTACAGGTGAGGCTGATTCCTTAGAAGTGTTATGGCCAGTAGGGAAACCTAACAGCGGAGCTCACTCAGGATACTCAGCAGGACCAATATTATGTTCTTGAGATGTAGATTCATGTGTAGGATTGATTGGATGTATTGAGTTGAGGACATGGTAGGTTTAGATAGCATTTATATTTACCAGTTTTGTACCCAGATATTCATGTAAAATGTGGTAATAACTTCCTAGTGATCTATGATGTTAGTAGTAGATAATTCGTGATAGATGCTGGTATGGGATATATGATTATACTAGATGAGGACTAGTCTAGACGACTGGCTACCGCTTTCAACGATAGTGTAGGCCGGGCATGACTCGATTCGTACCCGATTATTCGAGAGCGTGTTATTACACAAGAGCAATCATCCTCTATAGAATAGACAAGATCACAACCTTGGCTAGAATACCTGCAGAAAGTCACAAAATGTACACCTGATGAAATCACCAAATCCTTAGTAGGATGTAACAAGATACATATAAACATGCTATATAAACTGCAGTAATAGATAAACAAATATGCATGGACTGACATGGTAATTAAACATGCAAAGGGTGACCCTAACATCTATGTAATATTTTAGAAGACATCTCAAGATATGGGCAGGTAAAGGCTGACTTCCACATGACTACTCACAACACACACGTCCAGGTACCAATACTATCAGCCGACATAACTCGAGACTACCGACCCCCATGATCTAACAATCCACATAGCTCAAGGCTAGTGACCGCCGTGACACGACTACCGTAGTACGCAATTGCTACAGCTTTTGGATTAGGTAGCCATACTGTCACGACCCGCACCCGCTTTTCTGGATACGAGATGTGTCCAAGCCAGCCTACGCCGCAGGGTCGGCGGTAGAACGCTGTCACGGCCAAGATGCTCAAAGTCACAAAATATAACAATTTTTTCTCATTCACATTTTTAAATTTATTACAACATTTACAACATTTATATTTAAAAAAAATACAAAATTCTTACAATTAATGAAAATGATACAACTGCTATCTATTTCTAGGTTTCTGTCTGCAAGTACACCCTGTCACGTCCCACTTCCCAAATGGAATGGTGACGTCATACACATCCCCAGGCTACGCGCCGAAAATCCGCGATTGTCGCCCGTAAACATCAGCAAAAATGGAAAATGCCAGAGATTACAACTTATTATACATATGGAGATTGTTATACAGGATTTCATCAACAATACTTCTACAAACTTATTACAAAAGAAATATCTAGCAAGTTGTCCAGACGATTATTCCTCGTCGTACTGCGGCGTTACTTCGGCGGAGACGTCCTCTTCTTCACCTAGTGAACAATACTAGGTCGTTTTAGAAAACGACAAGCAAGTCCTCGGTCAAGGACGGTAAAGTATGCAAAGAAAGATGCAGTTTTTCAAAAGAAAGAAATATGCCAACTAGCACTATTATATGTGTTTACTTCACAAAAACAAGGAAATGTAAATGACATCCTACTCCATAGATTGTAAGATATTCTGAGCTTCCCTTGAGCTCTCAGTAGGATTTTGCTTCCCTTGAGCAATCAAGAAACTACCTACCTTTGATAGGTGGAGTTATTTGCTGGAGTAAGATGAAATTTAGTAGACTAAATGCAATGCAATTTTGAGAACAGTACTCTGAATTAATTCCCTAAATAATTCCCGTGAACAATCCCGTTAACCTGGGATCAGGCTGTGATTTCGGAGCCTCCCTTGGGCTAAAACCAATCTATTCGATGTTACTGTCGGAATAGAAGTAGCAGGACAGGAGCCTCTCTTGGGCTAGTACTTATATAGAAGTACTCATCAGGATATTCAGGAATCGCTGATCAGCTTTTTATGGTTATTATGTTACGGGATATCTAGGGATATTCAGTTGTCCTCCCCACCCAATGATTCTAAAATTTTCGAAAATCAGAAATTTGTCTATCTCCTAAATTTTTCAAAAATTTCGGCAGAGTCTCCTTTGTATTTAGGAGCTCCGACAATTTACAAAACATGATATAAAGAAATATATGGGCTCGCCGACCCCTTCGGTGGAGCAACTCTCAACACCGGAACCACGCATTTAATATCCGGGTACGCCGACCCCTTCGGTGGAGCAACTCTCAACACCGGAACCACGCAGTTGTATAATGTGTATACTTAATTAAAGGAACCTTTACCTTGGCAAGCAAGCAAGCAAGCAAACAATTTTACCTTAGCAGGCAACGCTTAGTAATTTAAAACGAGCAAGCAAGTTTCCGAGAATATTGCGGTCTGCTAAGTATATAACCAACAAAAATAGAGTCATTAGTGTTACAAAATGATATCTATTCTAGCCTCCAAGAGTCATGATTAGCAATAGGGTTAGACTTCTTGTAAGATTGACTTGATGTGTAAAAGAGTTGAACTTTCATAGATGCAAAGTTACCACGGTGTATAGGAACTTGTAATTACTTAACTAATCAACCATACCAAGGTATGTTATACTGATATATTTAATAATTTGGACAAAATTGATGTCATATTCAATTGAATTCCAGTTTCAAAAAAAACTCTACTTGTTACATAAATCATTTTATTATATATAGATATATACATATAAATAGAGTCAAATGTCCATTCGTTGTGTCCTATATTTTGTGTCCAAAATATGCGTGCAACCATCACTTGTCCCTACTGTATCCAATATTGTGTTCCACCGTATAATCAATTGAATTGTGACATGCCCATAATGATGTGTCGAAAGTATATTGTTTAAAGCGTGATGTGTCCGATAGATTGTGTCCAGAAATAGGGTGTTGTGTCCATGTCATGTACTATATCCCTACAAAATAAAAGTTTTGCCATGAGTTCTATAATCCCTAGAATATAACTAATGCCATATTTATTCCAGAAAATTTGCAACCATTGGCTTGGAGGAAAATTTTCAAAAAAGAGGGAAGAGAGAAGAGGACTTGCCTTGGGTTGATAATAGCCTGGATTCCTCCGTAAATCCTAATTGAACCCAATAACCATTTATTGGTTAGAATTTTCTAATCCTAGGGTTCTAGAAGTAAGAATACACATAGAAATTTGGGGAAAGAGGGAGAAAATTGATATACCTAGGTTTAGCCTTCTCCTTGGATGGAAGATGATGATGAGGTTGAAGATGGAGTTGGGGAAGAGGGTGATGGTGGAGATGAAGTAGAGGAGGAGGAAGTGGAGAGGAGGTGGTGCTTGGTGGCGGCCGGAGGCTGGCCGGCGGCAGCAGGGGCGGCGGGCGGCGGCGCTGGCGGCGGCGGGCGGCTGAACAGCAGCGGCAGCAGCAGCAAAGGGAGCGGCAGCGGCAGCAGGGAGTTTGGGGGGTCGGGTGGTGTGTGGGTTTGTTTTGTGTTTTTTTTTTTTTTTCTTTTCTTTGGTTATAAGTGTGTGTGTGTGTGTGTTGTATATATAGGAAAAGAAGTGGTGAGGTGTCCCCCCCCATCCCTTTGTAGGGACACCTTGCACCCCCCCTAGGGCTAGGGTTAGGGGTAGGGTGTAGGGCTAGGGTTATGGGTAGGGGTAGGGTGTAGGGACACAACATGACAAAACAAAAAAAAAATCTAATCCACAAGATAAGTTAACACAAGACAATAATAAAAAAATAATAATAATAATAATATTTTGAGTGTGACAAGTCTACCCTCCTTAGAAAAATTTCGTCCTCGGAATATGAAATAATTAGACTAGCAATATGGTTACTGACCTATCTTAGGGAATAAATACGGGTATTGCTTACGCATGTCTTCTTCCTTCTCCCAAGTTGAATCTCCAGGAGAATCCCTGCTCCACGCAACTCGTACTAACGGAATGACCCGATTGCGGAGTATCTTATCTCTTCGATCCAAGATCCCAACGGGTCTCTCTTCTATCCGGAGTGTAGGCCCGATGGTGATTTCTGAATGATCGAGTATATGGCTCGTGTCCGGCACATATCTTCGTAGCTGGGAAACATGGAATACATTGTGAACTCCTTCTAGTGCTGGCGGCAAGGCGAGTCGATATGACACATTCCTAACTTTCTCCAGGATGTCGAATGGTCCAATATATCTGGGACTTAGCTTTCCTCTGGTCCCGAATCTGATGGTTCCCTTAGTTGGTGAAATTTTCAGAAATACATGTTCTCCGGGTTGGAACTCCAATATTCTTCGGTGCTTATCCGCCCACATCTTCTGCCTGTCCTGAGCTGCTTGCAGGTGACTTCTTATTGCTTTGATGATATCCACAGTTTGCGTTACTAATTCTGGCCCCAACAATTGTCTTTCTCCTACGTCGGTCCAACATACCGGCGATCTGCACTTCCTACCATATAGTGCTTCAAAAGGAGCCATTTTGATACTATCATGATAACTGTTGTTATATGAAAATTCTACCAAATGTAGATGATCATCCCATGCTCCTCCAAAATCTAAAGTACACGCTCTCAGCATGTCTTCTAAGGTCTGAATGGTTCTTTCAGACTGGCCGTCTGTTTGGGGATGGTAGGCGGAGCTAAATTTCAATTTAGTGCCAAGACTTTCTTGCAAGCTTTTCCAGAAATGTGAAGTAAATCTGGTATCTCTATCCGATACTATACTCACTGGCACTCCATGCTGTCTAACAATCTGTCTCATGTACATTTCGGCCAAGACCTCCGTTGACTGTCCAACTCGAAAGGGCAGAAAACGAGCGGACTTGGTAAGTCTGTCTACAATGACCCAAATAGCATTATTACCCCTTTGGGTCCTAGGCAATCCTGTCACGAAATCCATGGTGAGGTGCTCCCATTTCCATTCGGGTATGGGTAACGGCTGGAGAAGTCCTGCTGTCCTTTGATGCTCCGCTTTTACTTGCTGACAGACAAGACATCTTGATACAAATCTGGCGACTTCTCTCTTCATCCCGTGCCACCAAAATGTTTGTCTCAAATCTTTGTACATCTTAGTGCTGCCCGGATGAATGGAATATTGTGAGTTGTGGGCTTCTGACATAACCTCTGTTCTTAAATCTCCACTGGGCACACATAATCGATCTCCGAATCTTAGTGATCCGTCCGGATGCTTCCTTATCCCGGTCTGGAGTCCCTCTTCTGTTTGTTTCCAAATTTTCTGAAGTTTTGAATCATTCTGTTGAGCTTCCTTAATTCTATCTATTAAGGAGGACTGTACTTGCAAGTTTTGCCACATTCCTTCGGTTAGCGGGCGTATCACTTCAATTCCCATTTTCCTCAAATCTTCAAGGATTTCTTTGGGTGTATTCATAAAGAAAGCTTCGGGTCTTCTACTTAAGGCATCAGCCACCTTATTAGCTTTGCCCGGATGATAGGTCAGCTCCATGTCAAAATCCTTCAGTAACTCCAACCATCTTCTCTGTCTCATATTAATCTCCTTTTATGTGAAGACATATTTTAGGCTCTTGTGGTCTGTGTATATTTTGATTCTTTCTCCATATAAATAGTGTCTCCACAACTTGAGTGCGAATACTACCGCTGCAAGTTCAAGATCATGAGTTGGATAATTCCTTTCATGTGTCTTTAATTGTCGGGATGCATAGGCTATGACTCTCCCGTGCTGCATCAGTACACATCCTAAACCCTTACCTGATGCATCACTATATATCTCATATCCACCTGAACCAGAGGGTAATGCTAGTATTGGAGCTGTAATTAATCTTTTCTTCAACTCGTCAAATGCTGCTTGACATTTCTCCGTCCAATTAAATTTCTCTTCCTTCCGGGTAAGACGGGTTAAAGGTTCTGCAATTCTTGAAAAGTTCTCTACAAATCTCCGATAATAGCCAGCCAATCCTAAGAAGCTTCTGATTTCTGCTACTGACTTAGGTGTTGGCCAAGACTTAACTGCTTCTACTTTCTTTGGATCTACCGAGATGCCTTCTCCACTGACAATATGCCCTAGAAATGGTATTTGGTCCAACCAAAACTCACATTTACTAAGCTTAGCATACAATTGTTCTTCCCGCAGAGTTTGCAATACTATCCTCAAATGTTTTTCATGCTCCTCTTCACTATGTACAGGGTTAAGACATCTTATGCTACGGCTTCAATAAGCTCCCTCCCTTCAGCAAGGATCTCTACTTCTGTATATAACCTCTCAAAGTCATCCATGGTGCCTTCGTAGCCGTGCAATCTGACATAGATGCAGTTCGGGTCTCGGACATAAAGACAGTAGGTGATGTACTCAAAGTACACTTCAGCGCCATCCTCCACGTCTCGTACCATAGGACGCCTGACTCCATAGAATATTTGGTAGACGTGAATGTCATACCAGTCGGGTGCGTTCCATAGTATCCTGGCATAGCGTTGGTATAGGTATAAGGTGTACTCGCTTCCATCCCATTCCAAACTGGGTATAAACAGGTCCATATCCTTGATATCCTATGTAAGAATTTCTTATAAGGAACATAAGGAGATTGAAAAAAGCATATTTTATTTATTTATAGAACAATATGCCCTTGGCTTACATACATACTTGGTCACATTCTACCAACATGCAGATATATCTTACATTTCATCCATCCTAGCTACATACACATACTTATCATCTATAGATACTAGGGATCTAAGTCCATATTTCCCTACTTACTTACATTCTTACTACATATATTACATTCTTACTTCATACATTCCACATACATACATGCTTGAGGATCTAAATCCACATCTTCCTGATGTTGTGCACTATTACGTTTGGATGAGTTTGCAGCCATTCTTCCAAGGTACCATTGCGATCAGTCTCTGGGCCTTTGGTGGGTTCCGCCTTTATCAGGACATAATAATGTACCGAGTTGTAATACTCCTTCCTTTCATCATCTATGTCTGATACTATTGGATATTTCAATTCGTAGTGTACTCCATAGGCTTCGATCATTCCTTTACCGCGCTACGTGCCACATCTTCTTTACAAATGCATAATACTCGTCTAGGCTGTGACTATCATTTCCTAGTCTTGCGAAGGGTGCAAACCGAGGCATGACCTAGATTGAAAAGAAAATAAAAAAAAGTATTTCTTCCTTAGGTTAGTAACTCTTTAGTAGGATTTAAGATCTAGACAGGAAAGAGGAATTTGTAAGGAAAAAGGCTACCAACTATTTATCTACCTTACTTAAGGATTTCTAAGATATGATTGGAAATCAAAGTTTTCTATCTGAGTATAAAACCTACGTCTAGACCTAAGGTCCGTTTTGGATTTTCCATTTTCGCCGACCTGCATGGGCCACCACTAAAAGACGTGTCACGTCCCACTTCCCAAATGGAATGGTGACGTCATACACATCCCCAGGCTACGCGCCGAAAATCCGCGATTGTCGCCCGTAAACATCAGCAAAAATGGAAAATGCCAGAGATTACAACTTATATACATATGGAGATTGTTATACAGGATTTCATCAACAATACTTCTACAAACTTATTACAAAAGAAATATCTAGCAAGTTGTCCAGACGATTATTCCTCGTCGTACTGCGGCGTTACTTCGGCGGAGACGTCCTCTTCTTCACCTAGTGAACAATACTAGGTCGTTTTAGAAAACGACAAGCAAGTCCTCGGTCAAGGACGGTAAAGTATGCAAAGAAAGATGCAGTTTTTCAAAAGAAAGAAATATGCCAACTAGCACTATTATATGTGTTTACTTCACAAAAACAAGGAAATGTAAATGACATCCTACTCCATAGATTGTAAGATATTCTGAGCTTCCCTTGAGCTCTCAGTAGGATTTTCTTCCCTTGAGCAATCAAGAAACTACCTACCTTTGATAGGTGGAGTTATTTGCTGGAGTAAGATGAAATTTAGTAGACTAAATGCAATGCAATTTTGAGAACAGTACTCTGAATTAATTCTCTAAATAATTCCCGTGAACAATCCCGTTAACCTGGGATCAGGCTGTGATTTCGGAGCCTCCCTTGGGCTAAAACCAATCTATTCGATGTTATTGTCGGAATAGAAGTAGCAGGACATGAGCCTCTCTTGGGCTAGTACTTATATAGAAGTACTCATCAGGATATTCAGGAATCGCTGATCAGCTTTTTATGGTTATTATGTTACGGGATATCTAGGGATATTCAGTTGTCCTCCCCACCCAATGATTCTAAAATTTTCGAAAATCAGAAATTTGTCTATCTCCTAAATTTTTCAAAAATTTCGGCAGAGTCTCCTTTGTATTTAGGAGCTCCGACAATTTACAAAACATGATATAAAGAAATATATGGGCTCGCCGACCCCTTCGGTGGAGCAACTCTCAACACCGGAACCACGCATTTAATATCCGGGTACGCCGACCCCTTCGGTGGAGCAACTCTCAACACCGGAACCACGCAGTTGTATAATGTGTATACTTAATTAAAGGAACCTTTACCTTGGCAAGCAAGCAAGCAAGCAAACAATTTTACCTTAGCAGGCAACGCTTAGTAATTTAAAACGAGCAAGCAAGTTTCCGAGAATATTGCGGTCTGCTAAGTATATAACCAACAAAAATAGAGTCATTAGTGTTACAAAATGATATCTATTCTAGCCTCCAAGAGTCATGATTAGCAATAGGGTTAGACTTCTTGTAAGATTGACTTGATGTGTAAAAGAGTTGAACTTTCATAGATGCAAAGTTACCACGGTGTATAGGAACTTGTAATTACTTAACTAATCAACCATACCAAGGTATGTTATACTGATATATTTAATAATTTGGACAAAATTGATGTCATATTCAATTGAATTCCAGTTTCAAAAAAAACTCTACTTGTTACATAAATCATTTTATTATATATAGATATATACATATAAATAGAGTCAAATGTCCATTCGTTGTGTCCTATATTTTGTGTCCAAAATATGCGTGCAACCATCACTTGTCCCTACTGTATCCAATATTGTGTTCCACCGTATAATCAATTGAATTGTGACATGCCCACAATGATGTGTCGAAAGTATATTGTTTAAAGCGTGATGTGTCCGATAGATTGTGTCCAGAAATAGGGTGTTGTGTCCATGTCATGTACTATATCCCTACAAAATAAAAGTTTTACCATGAGTTCTATAATCCCTAGAATATAACTAATGCCATATTTATTCCAGAAAATTTGCAACCATTGGCTTGGAGGAAAATTTTCAAAAAAGAGGGAAGAGAGAAAAGGACTTGCCTTGGGTTGAGAATAGCCTGGATTCCTCCGTAAATCCTAATTGAACCCAATAACCATTTATTGGTTAGAATTTTCTAATCCTAGGGTTCTAGAAGTAAGAATACACATAGAAATTTGGGGAAAGAGGGAGAAAATTGATATACCTAGGTTTAGCCTTCTCCTTGGATGGAAGATGATGATGAGGTTGAAGATGGAGTTGGGAAAGAGGGTGATGGTGGAGATGAAGTAGAGGAGGAGGAAGTGGAGAGGAGGTGGTGCTTGGTGGCGGCCGGAGGCTGGCCGGCGGCAGCAGGGGCGGCGGGCGGCGGCGCTGGCGGCGGCGGGCGGCTGAACAGCAGCGGCAGCAGCAGCAAAGGGAGCGGCAGCGGCAGCAGGGAGTTTGGGGGGTCGGGTGGTGTGTGGGTTTGTTTGTGTTTTGTTTTGTTTTTTTTTTCTTTGGTTATAAGTGTGTGTGTGTGTTGTATATATAGGAAAAGAAGTGGTGAGGTGTCCCCCCCATCCCTTTGTAGGGACACCTTGCACCCCCCCCTAGGGCTAGGGTTATGGTTAGGGGTAGGGTGTAGGGCTAGGGTTATGGGTAGGGGTAGGGTGTAGGGACACAACATGACAAAAAAAAAAAATCTAATCCACAAGATAAGTTAACACAAGACAATAATAAAAAAAAATAATAATAATAATAATATTTTGAGTGTGACACACCCGTATCTCCCAAGCTAAGTGAAGCCACAGCTAACCTAAAAAATGTTGGTTTTCAGTCAGGAATGGAACAAGTACACAAACCGATAGGAATGCGAAAACATAATAGAATTAACAAGACATGAAAATAACATATGAGAGATTAAAACTAGAAAGTAACTGATGACATGACAAGTTGTAAAAAAAATAATGAAAACAAATAAAAGACAACTATCTATGTGGTTTGAAATATCCTTTTCGACATGTGAACGGCTAAGGGGTAAATACGGCATCCTGCACGTGTTGTGTACAGCTGCTATCAGTCAAGATTAGACATATTGGGATAGTTCTGGGTAGTCCACATGTCTACTAAGATAATTCTCCTCCCGACTACTCTGTGTGACGAGCGTCTCAACAAGCAGTAAGATATATGTATAAACATGAAATGAAAATGCTACTATGAATCGAAAGCAATCAGAAAGTGCACTTGCCTGATGTCCTTAGTTGGAGAAACCGATAGTACAACCACATCAGATGAGTCACTAAAGTCAACACATGCAAAAAGTCTCCGGATGCTGAAATAAACATTACCAACGTTCTCAGAATAGTCAAATTAGCTAGGATTGCCTATCCTTAAGTCCAATTCTGGATACAGGAGCAAAACGATAATTTCGGATCAAAACGGTGACCGCCGTCGGACCCGCTTTGCACCGAAAAGCGTGCCAGAGTCAACGGTCTCTAAAGTCGTCAAACTATATGTCAACAGGTCCGGTTTTCTGATACGAATCTAATCGTATGTTCAAAGTTAGATTCTGGTAGGCCGTGCACAAAATCGTCCATTGATTCGGACCGTGGGGCCCGCAAAACGGCGGTCCGATTCAACTGTCTCAGAATTGGACCAAACTTGGCATACAAGACCAAAAAAATGATACGGTCCTGTTGGCACAAGTTTTGTCTCGATCTGACGAGCATGCACAAAGTAATTGGAGAATTTGCACAGAGGTCGATACGGTGAATTTCGACGGATACGCATCAAATTCGTCGCGCACACGCGACCAATTTGAATTCCGTCAAAGCCCACACGTCCACGAACCCGATACGCACCTTTCGATGCTTTTGGTTCGCGGCCAAGTCACCCGGATTGGCGGGACGCACGTCGTATCGATGATTTTTATTATTTTTAAAATAGGTTTTTCATAAACTTTGGGATCCGATTTCTCGGCGCGTATTCGATGAAATCGACTTCTACGAATTGGGTTGTGGAGCCCTACATGTTGTCTAAAAGTGTGTTCAAATAGAATTTCTACTCGGGCAATAGATCGATCGAAATCGATCTTCAAACGTGGGTGATTGGATTGTGTTAGTGTTCTGTTTTTTGCAGATTTTTGACCGAATTTGGGTCGATCTCGTGAACTGGTTGTGTGACCTACACAAAATCTAATCACTGAGGTTTCGAGGTGGTTATATTGGCTTTCAAAACCAATTTACGGATCACGCAATGACAGAGTATCGAGGAAGAAATGTTACCGCGAAGTTGGGCCTCTGGCCACTGCAGTATGCCGCTACTGTTGCTGTGCCCGCGCGCTCCGGCGTGTTCAGCAGGCCAGTGGCCGCGCGTGCGGCGGCGCCCAGTGCTGGAAAGGTCGCCAGGGTGGTGCGGCGTTAGGGTTAGGGAGTTTCTCTCTCAATCCATATATAAATACTAGATGAAATCGAAAACGAGTAGGGGGGTTATTTTAGCTCGACTGGGTTGGATATGCCTGGGCTCGGGTTTGAGCCCAGGGCTGAGTGTTACTGTTTGCTTTTTTTTTTCTTTAACTCTTTCTTTTTCTATTTCCTTTTTCTTTTTCTTTTTCCTATTTCTATTTCTATTAGCAATAACTAATGTATATATATATTTATATATACAAATAAATATAAACATATATATATTTATATATACACCTACACATATATATTTATATACATTTATACATACATACACACACACACACACACACACACACACACACACCACACACACACACACACATATATATATATATATATATATATATATATATATATATATATATATATAAATATATATGAAATATATATATATATATATATATATATATATATATATAATATATATATATATATATATATATATATATATATATATATCTATATATATATATATATATATACACACATATTATATATATATTTATATATACGTACATGTATTTATATATACACATATATGTATACATGGTAATATATATATATTTATATATATACACATTTACACCCATGTATATAAATAACATGTATATATTTATATACATTATTAAATTCTAGAAATATTTAGTATTTTTATATAGAAGGCACATAAATATATTTAAAATTTAATAATGAATAAATAGATTCATGTAGAAGGTAAATAAATATATATATAGAAGGCACATAAATATATGGAAGGCAAATAAATTCTATGTTAATTAAATAAATAAATGAATAAATAAATAATAATGTATAGGATGAAATGTAACACTAAAATTTTTGGGAGATAATAATATATACCAGTAGACATCTATATACCAGTAGACATCTATATATATATATATATATATATATATATATATATATATATATATATATATATATATAGTCTAATACTACATTGCACAAAGGTAGCTAAAAAAATTATATATTATATTTTCTCAAGGTAAGTAGAATCAAAATAGAAAATATTGTGCATATTATATTTATATCCCATTAACAGAAAATACTTCCCGTATTATAAAATAAGCTACAATTATATATACACATCTATATATCTACATGGACACCGTTGGTCGCACTGCATGACCTACATGGGCTTGGGCTCAATTCGGGTCCACTTTGACTAATTTAGTACCCGGATTTCCTAAAATTCAATAACCTAATTAATAAATAATTAAACGTTCTATAGGGGTTAAGTCGCAACTTGGCCTGGTTTTCCTAGTTAGAACAATCCTATGGCTCGACTTTCCCCTACCATGGCTAAACACTAGTCAAAGCACGCCACTGCACTATCCGTGCCATGATTTCTGGTCACCTTGTACTCCAATTTCTAACCATGACTAAAATTATCTACCGCAATAATTAACTAATTAATTATTTATAAAAACCTAAAAATCCCATTTAAATAAAATAAATAGACAGAAAAAAATTTCAAAAATTTTCGGGAAGGGGAGATACAAATCTACCCACCTTAAAATAATTTCGTCCTCGAAATTCAAATTCATAACTATTTCTTAAAATTCAAAAGAAAGTCTACCTTAACCTTAATCTCCTCAATTTAATTCCTCAAAATATTTTATATACTCCTCCTAGCCATTTTATAACTCCAAATACTTGAGGACTTCTATCCACCTTTGGTCACACTTCTCCATCAGATCTCCTGTCGCTAAAACTTTATAATCTTCCAACTAATTTCTAAAATTTCTACCAATAGATATCTATGGCATAAGGTACCTACAATCCTCTCCTATCTATCAAGCAACCCAAAATTTAACAAGCAACATATTACACAAGTAGCTAAGAAATATTGATAAATTCTAATAAGCATGACTATTCGTCATTCTGAAATAGAAAGAACGGAAAGATAAGGAAGAATAATCGAGAGTAAATAGGAAGTTTCAAGGGCGGTAAAGAGTATCCAATACTGCAGATAGAGAGAATGTTTATGAACCATTGACTTATTTGCTAGATTGGGCTACTCTAGTCTAGTCACTTGCTAAATCAAAGAACCCTTCATTTCTTAGAGGGGCTTGGAATCCATGTAATACGAAAATTTCGTTCTCAAAATTAATCCAACAAGGTTACATAATAGAGCGGAATTTGAGAAATCAAGATTGTGATCTTTCCCGTGGCTATTTAAACACACGAGCAAGGGATATAAATGCAATACAAGATCGTATCGCGACTTCCAGGTAGATGGAATAAGGGTTACGAATGACTTCACATTCTAAGAGGTGGAGACTACATAATAGGTACAGGGACCTATTTCAAATAGTCCGATTTTATAGTCCAAATATGGTGGTATGCATGGATGGGTCTTACCGGGTCTTAATGGGTTACCTAATTAGACATCACTCGTTGGTTGGATGAATCTTAGAATTCAATCTATATTGACTGGCAAGTTCCCAATGATAAAACTATTTCTAGTAGGTTAGGGTAACCTAAAATAGGTTTCAACCCAAGTGGTGGAGCTAGTTGCCAGTCAGGTTAGTTAGCTAGGTCCCTAAAGCCCCAAAATGTACCTTTAGTGACTTTTGTGTTTAAGTAGTACATGAGGCCTCAATTGGGTGGCACACTAGTGGCATATGCGTAGTGGGCTTCGAGTAGATCACAACCATATATTGGGTTGAAGGAATTGAGTCGAGATTGAGGCTCTAATGGAAGTCGAAAGTATACCAGTATTATGGTAAGGGTTATAGCTAGTCCTTTTGACCTGAAAGTCGTACCATAAAAATAGAGTACAAGGGGACGCGTTTGAATGGGACATGATATACCTAGATGAAGGTGGACTCGTCTAGATCTTGCTTATGAAGTTTGTTGGAAGGTAACAGCTGGTCTCGTGCTCCGAATATTAATGATACGACTGGGGACACAAAATAATCTAAATGGAAAGTGGCAGTCCATAGGGCACTAATTATCATCCTAATGAAAATTATTCTCATATATCACAAAAAATTTAGAAGGCTTACAGTCTACCCACCTTAGAAGCTAGGACAGGGTTTTTAGGAATAATGAGGTTAGAAGATTTCCAAAGTCCGAATATAGTACATCGACTCTTGTAGATAGAGAATAAGGCACGACATAACGGAATACAGTAGATATAAGTCAAGTCAAGGATCGTTCCTCAATAAATGGAAAACGAGTGTGTATAACGATACATGGTCGATAAAATATAATGATCTATTCGTCCATAGTAAACAAGAGTTATCGATGGGGTAACCAACTCTAAGGCACATCATATGAAAAGATTGTTAACAATTGAGTCGTGAATTTCTATTTGTGTCAAACCTGCCAGACTATTATCACAAGGATTCTAGTTAAACCAAGCTTCAAACAAATGATTAGAGGCTCACAACATTTGGTCTCTTGAGAATAGGTAGTCTCCTAGGTTGGCATTTGATCAAGGGAAAGATCCTAATCATTCCTGGACTCCAATGACTAGAAGATCAAGATAGTAGGTTTAGTGTCGAAGAGAGGACGAGTAACTCAAGGCAAGGTTTCAGTCACAGGGTTGGCCGATGGTAGCTACACTTGCGTATACAACTATCATAGCCATGGGGAATAATCTGTATCTATCTACCAATTACGTGCTTTCGCCTTTCCAATCAGTGAAAGATAAAAACAATAAAGAGTTCAAGAGAGGTGTCACTGAATTCAATTACATGATTCAAGGTGAATATATAATTCAAGAGGAATTGTCAAAGCAGTCGCAGATGAGATCCTAGAGACATCTACATCTCAATCCAGGTTAATCTGAGGGAGAGCAAACCGAGTGTACTAAGGTTGATCAGACCGTAGTACATCGATTCTGATTAGATAATATGTTAGTGGGCATCCCCGATAAACATGTCTTGAATCAAGCTCGATAAAGAGTAAGCTTGCAAAAACTAGGCTGTAATAGCAGCTTTGGTCAAGATAGCCAAAATACAAGCATGCGAGATTTTTTTGGAAGGAGGAATAAGTGATTCGAGTTTTGAGAGAATCAAATCCTTACCTGGTGTTCTTGCCTATACAGTCATCCTACTATCTTCCTATCCATAGGGCCTTGGTCGACTAATGGGTTATGGACCTCTAAATTCTATATTCTAGGTAAGCCTATTAGTGTCAGTCAATTACCTCGTTAATAGGTCACAAGGACCACGGAATGCTAGGTTGAGGGACATGCTACCCAACTTACAGAGCTTTCACTAGTTTTGGCTTTGGATCTTAGAGGATATACAAGGCATTTTTCCTATCCTCTCTAGTATCCTAAACTTGTAATCTCGTCTTAAGTCATTTTACCGAGGATTATGCCTCGCCTCTATACTCTGGCTGTGGTAAACCCTTGGTTCCGTGATTCAGATATGATATGCTATCAGATACTCTATCCTACATTGACGCAAGGTCTAAAGAGGTCAACGAAGATATAGTTTTAGCAATACTCCATAACCTACGATTTCTAGAAATAATTTTAATTCTATGGGTCGTGCCTCGCTAGTGCACTGCTGGCTGGCCATTGCAGTCGTTAAAATTACTCCAACTATATTCCTAAGAACTTCAAGGAGCTGCTAAAGGTTCAAACTAACTGACTATGATAAAAAGTGTAAACATCTACCTTTAAGTCTCAATCCTTAAGGTAAAAGATGGATCAGGGAGGAAATAACTGAAGAAAAGAGAAGTAAGAACATCATAATCTTTATTTCATATATATTTCAAATGGTTGAGGGAAAAAATTTGAATCAAATCTAACTCGGGATTCATACAGGAATAACAGAATCAGGAATTATAAACCAATTTCTTACAACAAAATAGAATTTAAAACATGCAATTCTAACTTATGATATAAGATTTATATCTAAATAAGAAAATTGAATAGTTTATCAAAATTAAAGCCTTAATTCCAGGACAGCCTAGCTTACTAAGTGAATAGTATATCCACATTGGATCATGTCGTCATATCAAGAGTAATAATGTTTCTATAAAGATCTGGCAAGCTACCTAAATTCAATAATTCCTTTATCTAATTTGCATGGCCTATCCGACTACCTTAACTACCCAACTAGTCAAATTAGTGAGGGACTCTTATCCTAGTTATCCTCCTAATCATTTCAATCCTAATTGTGAATGAGCATTTTCTAGTCGCAGGCTCGCAGTAGTACGACTAATATGGTGCTACCACGAGTTCGCACAATTTGCAAAAACTGACCTGTATGGGCCACCACAAAAACTTGTTACGATCCGCACCCGCTTTTCCGG
>JANAVB010037413.1:3743715-3787691 GCA_029216955.1 Iris pallida | reverse complement strand
TTGGTTTGAATAGAGGCAATAATTTATCATAACCATATAGTGGTTGTTCACATTGAATCCTAAAATTTAGAGGACTTACAATCTATACTCTCTAGAATTTTTTTTTCTCAAAGATAAACCAGCACGATTCTATGATTAATGAAGTTTGATAACGTGAATGGTAGATATGAACAAGTACGAGATCGTTCTCCTGATTTTGAGTAGATGGAAAATGATTGCATATTCCTACTGTCCTTTTTATTCACACTTTGGTCGAACCAAATAGGTTAGGAACCTCTAAACTCTATAGTCTAGGTAACCTATTTGTGACATTCAACTATACCTCATTAATAGGTCATAAGGACATGGGATGCTATTGCACGACCCGCACCCGCTGTAAGGGCACGTGTGCGTAAGAACGCCCAGCCCTCACCGTAAAAACGGCGTGGAACGCTGTAGGTTTACTACTCTAATAACAGTTTGTATAATATCAAAACATGTCGAGAATATGGTCAACTCCGAACGGAGGACAAGCAATGATAATATATAAGTACTCAATCACAACTCTAAGATGATAAAGTAAATACTGAATGTTAAAGACAACACGACAATAAAAAATATAACATGTCCAGTCCAAACACAAAGAATATACAAGTCCAAGTCCAAAGTCTCTAATACTAACAAAAAAAAAATAACAGTCCCAAGAGTAACTGGAGACAAGGTCCAGTACAAAACCTACTCAATCTACTGGGTAGGTAGTATCTCGCCCTGCGGTACTGCACCCTGTCGATCTAGGGTATCTGTCTCTAAACCTACTACGTCCGGTGGGTCGTAGTAAGTACAGTAATAGTCCTCCTCTGCTTCTGTAATAATTGTCAACATATCCGGTCAGGATGGAACGAGTACATAAATCTCATAACAGATCTCAAGATAGGATAAAAGCCATAAGACTGTAAATAGAGCATATATAATAAAATCATGGAGTGTACATATATGTATCATGGCATGGTAAGCTGTAGAGCTAGAGCTAGAACAGGAAGGTAGAACTGATCATGGTATGTACACAAATCAGGGTAAGCCATCTATCCAATGTGTGTGAGTAGTAGTTTCAACTTATGATCGGCTTGGGCATCTGTAAGTAACTGGCCTGGCTAGTCATAAGTGCGGTATATGACTAACACTGTTCGGGAATGTGAGATGGATTTGATCACAGGCATACGCTACTACTCCCCCACCCCCAACTGGTATAATGGATCCAAACAGGACACGTCACTGCACGGGATTCTATGAGAAGGGAGCAAATCTTCTCTAGAATCAGTGACCATATATTATACAAGAGCTACAAGGGAGCTTGCACAATACATCCCAAGCTAACAAGGAGTAACATCTCTTGTCGAGATCCAAGAATACCAATCTGTGAGAACCATGCACGTCACTGCACGGGATTCTATGAGAAGGGAGCAAATCTTCTCTAGAATCAGTGACCATATATTATACAAGAGCTACAAGGGAGCTTGCACAATACATCCCAAGCTAACAAGGAGTAACATCTCTTGTCGAGATCCAAGAATACCAATCCGTGAGAACCATGTGTCAGGAATAAGTATATCTATACTAAGTACATGAATCATAGCAGTTATCATAAACTGGGAAAAGTTATCAGAGAATGTACTCGCCTGTGACATGATATGATATGTCAACTGTATCTAATGCAGCGCCTCGAGGACCTATATATAACAAGACGTATCAATACTATGTTTAGGAAGTAAAGTCAAATCAATTTAAATCCTATTAAGTCATTCTAGGTCAAGACAAGTCTAGTTAGGTCAAACCTGGTCATAGGAAAACATTGGAAGTCAACCCAAATCAAACTAGGTCAAAGGTTGACTTACAGTTGACTTTTGGTCAACGGGTCAACTCTGGTCAACTCTGGGTCAACCCTAGGTCAATGGTGACTAACATTTGACTTTTGGTCAACTGTTCAACTCTAATGTAATTTAGGACTAAATTGGGTAAAGTGTTGACCCATGGTTGACTTTTGGTCTAAAAAGTCAACCGTGGTCAACCAAGGTCAAGACTAGGTCAGTACGACTATTTCTAACCATTTCCAACCCTTACAACCCATATCCAAGTCCATCTTGAACTCCGAAACCCATATCTTGGCCGTAGGCCAATACCTTAAATTTACCCTTTACAAAGGTAAATTCCTAACCTAGCCCAAAACCAAGTTAGCCTACCTACGCTTGGTATTTCGACCCGTGCTTCCTATAGTAGCTAGATACTACCGTATCTAGACATTACCAACCGCTACACGGCCGATCCTAACCCATGTTAGGGCGTACCCTAGTGTTTGGTTAAATACCTTGACCAATACCAAGGTAAACCCAAACCTAGTCTCTAACCATATCCAAAACCCATTCCCTCTCACCCCGATTTGATTTCCTACATTTCCTACCCCGTATCCTAGTAACTCTAGTATGCCGATACCAAATGGGTATCCTAGATACCTCATTCTCTAGGATTTGGGTAAATTCCTAATCCTACACTACTACTAACACCACAACTATCCCCATTACAACTCCTACTACTACTACTCTTCTTTTCATTCTTCTTCTCCTTCTCCTTCTCCTTCCTTTTTCCTTCCCTTCTTCTCCTCCTCTTTCTCCCTGTTACTGTTGCTGCTCCTACTGCTGCCTATGCCACTGCTACTGCTGCTATTGCTAGCTGCCGCTGCTGCTATTACTAGCTGTTGCTGCTGCAGCTGCTAAGGCTGCTGCTGCTACTACTGCAGTAGCTACTGCTACTGCAGTCTACTGCTGCTGCTACTCTTCTTCTTCTTCCTCCTCTTCTTCTTCTACCACTTCCTCTTCTACTACTTCTTCCATTCTCTATATATATCTATATATATCTATCTAACTATCTAGCTATCTATATATATATATATATATATATATATATATATATATATATATATATATATTTTATATATATATATATATATATATATATTTTTTTTAATATATATACACTCTATATATATGTAAAACCCACTATCAATACACTACTCCCTTCACTAATCCCATCCTCTAACACACACACACACTCAAACACACACTCTCATGACACTACCACCACCACCACTCTCCTCTACACACACACAAATACATATATATATATATATATATATATATATAAATATATATATATATATATATATATATATATATATATATATATATATATATATACATACCTCTCTAAAAAGGGAAAAACCCATAATAAAATCTCTAAACTAGGTTTTAGGGAAACCTATAAAAGCTATGGTCAACTTTTAGAGAATGGTCTCCTCTACACTTATTGTGAAGGAATAAATGTAAATGAGGAATTTATGAGGGTTTAAAGAGCATACCTAAATGTAAGATCTCTTGAAGAAGAAGGAACTAAAAAAAAGAATGAAATGAAGAGAGAGAGAGAGATGACTTAGGAATGAAGTAAAGAGAGGGGGGATGGCCTATATGTGGCCGGCCATGGGGGTCCCATATGGGTTTGGGTGGAGACCCATTAGGCCTCCACACCCATTAGACTTGGTTTGGTTTGGTTTGGATTTGGTTTGGTTTGGTTTAACTTCAAAATGACTAATTAAGCCTCTAAATGACTAGTTAAGCTATGAGAGTATGGTTTATGGTTTCTAGCCTAGTTAGGATGGCATGTGGGCCAAGCCCAGCTATTATGTGGGTCCTACTAGTGTCCAGACTACCCGGATCTCCAACTTAAGTCCAAATTGGATAAAATTCAAACTCAATCTACCAAATCCCTAAAAATCCTATAAAATTAAATAAAATTTCCAAAAATTATAAAACTTGGAAAATGACAAAAATACCCCTAATTCGAGAACTGGGGGTGACAAATCTACCCTCCTTAAAAGAATTTCGTCCTCGAAATTTAAACAACCCAATACCTGCAAATAGAAACAGTAAACTTGAAAAACATATACCTCATGGCTCGAAGAGATAAGGGAAGCGCTCCTGCATGTCGCCTTCTCTCTCCCAGGTAGACTCACCCGGAGAGTGGTGCCTCCATGCGACTCGAACCAAGGGTATGACCTGGTTCCGGAGCACCTTCTCCCTACGATCCAGAATCTCGACTGGCTGTTCTGGATAGCTGAGAGTAGGCCCCACCTCTATCGCTGAATGATCAGCACGTGACTGGGGTTCGCCATGAACCGCCTCAGCTGTGACACATGGAACACGTTGTGCACTCCCTCAAGCGTAGACGGCAAGTCTAGTCGATAGGCTACTGCACTGACCTTCCCAAGGATGGGGAAAGGACTGATGTAGCGTGGACTAAGCTTCCCGCCCTGGCCAAAGTGAAGCATACCCCGTGTCGGGAAAATCCTCAAGAACACCATAGCTCCAACCTAGACACAAAACAAGACTCAGAACCCAAGCACAATCAATTCACAAACAATGCACAACAAGACAAAAACTAACCTCGAACTCTAACAGTCTCCGGTGACTATCAGCCCAATGCCGCTACCTATCCTGAGCCACCCGAAGCCTATCCCTGATCAGTCTAACCTTCTCGGCCGCATCCACCACCATCTCCGGCCCGAGCAACACCCTTTCGCCAACATCGTCCCAAGACAAAGGGGTACGACATCTCCGTCCGTATAGAGCCTCAAATGGTGACATCTCTATACTGGCCTGATAGCTATTGTTGTAAGCAAACTCTACCAGGTGAAGATGATCCTCCCAAGAACCCTCGAGATCTAAAACGCATGTGCGAAGCATATCCTCCAAGGTCTGGATCATCCTCTCTGACTGCCCGTCTGTCTGATGGTGATAAGCGGTACTGAACTTGAGCTGGGTGCCCAAGCTAGTATGTAAACTCCTCCAGAAGTAGGAAGTGAAACGACTATCCCGATCTGAAACTATGCTCACTGGGACTCCGTACAATCTCACTATCTGACGAACATACAACTCCGCCAGCCCCTCTGTAGACAAACCCACGTTGAAAGGCAAAAAGTGGGTCGATTTGGTCAATCGATCAACAATGACCCAAATCGCATCCTTCCCTCCCGGAGAACGTGGAAGTCCGGACACAAAGTCCATGGTGATGTGCTCCCACTTCCGTTCGAGAATGGGTAGTGGCTGTAGCAATCTACCTGGTCTCTGCCTCTCGACATTCACCTGCTGACATACTACGCATCGAGATACAAACTCTGCCACCTCTCGCTTCATGCCATACCACCACACGTGCTCCTTCAGGTCCCTATACATCTTGTTGGCTCCAGGATGCATAGCGTACTGAGATCGATGTGCCTCCTGATGAACCTCCTCCCGAAGCACCCCACTCGGAACGCACAGTCTAGCACCATGCCTCAGAGACCCGTCCTCTGCCAGAGAGAAATCGTCTAACAACCCGGTCTGCACCTGTGCCCTGATGCTCCTCAAGGCAACATCATCATACTACGCCGATCTGACTCTGTCCATCAGCTCAGACTGAATCTGCAGGCCCCACATTTGGACCTCCACCCCTGGAACGATCCCCTCGATACCCAAACTATCCAAGTCTGCCAACAGATGACGATCAGTCGTCAGATACATAGCTACTGGACACCTGCTCAAGGCATCTGCAACTACGTTGGCCTTTTCCGGATGATACTGCAAAGAGATATCGAAGTCCTTCATCAGCTCGAGCCACCGCCTCTACCGCATGTTCAACTCCTTCTGAGTGAACACGTACTTCAAACTCTTGTGATCTGTATAGATCTCAACTCGCTCTTCGTACAAGTAGTGTTTCCACAGCTTCAAAGCAACCGCTGCCAGCTCCAGATCGTGGGTAGGGTAGTTTCTCTCATGAGGACGTAATTACCTAGATGCATAGGCAATCACCTTCCCGTGCTGCTGAAGTACACAACCCAAACCCCGTCCTGAAGTGTCACTGTAGATCGTATAACCACCAGATCCAGATGGCAGCGTCAAGATGTAGTGAACGTCTTTTTCAGCTCCTCAAAGGTGGCCTGGCACTCATCGGACCAAACAAACTCCTCGTCCTTCCTGGTAAGTCGGGTCATCGGCTGGGCAATCCTGGAAAAGTCCTGCACGAACTTCCGGTAATAACCTGCCAGACCCAGAAAACTCCGAACCTCTACTACTGAGCTCGGCGTAGACCAGGACTCCACTGCAGAAATCTTCTTCGGATTCACTGACATCCCCTCGCCAGAGACAACATGGCCTAGGAACTCCACGCGATCCAAGAAGAACTCGCACTTCGACAGCTTCCCATACAGCTGCTCCCTCCTGAGAGTGTCCAACGCAATACTCAGGTGCTCCTCGTGCTCCTCTGGCGTCTTCAAATAGATAAGAATATCATCGATGAAGACCACCACGAACTTGTCAAAGTACTGATGGAATACCTTGTTCATCAAGTTCATGAATACCGCCGGGGCGTTGGTCAACCCAAATGGCATGACGGTATACTCATACTGGCCGTAACGAGTCCGAAATGCAGTCTTCGGAATGTCATCCCGCTTCACCTTCAGCTGATGGTACCCGGAACGCAAGTCGATCTTCGAGAACACCCTCGCGCCGCTCAACTGATCGAACAAGTCATCAATTCTTGGCAAAGGATACTTGTTCTTGATAGTAAGGTTGTTGAACGCCCTGTAATCGATGCACATACGTACCGTACCATCCTTCTTCGGGACGAAAAGAACTGGTGCACCCCAAGGTGAAGAACTAGATCAGATAAAGCCCTTGTCTTGTAGCTCGTCGACCTGTTTCTTCAGCTTCACTAACTCACTGTTGTTGATTCTATAGACGTGCTGTGAGATAGGCTTAGCGCCCGGCACTAAGTCTATAGAGAACTCAACATCACAATCTCGCGGTATCCCAGGCAACTCCTCGGAAAAGACATCCAAGAACTCAGCAATAAGTGGATGTGGCAACACCGGTCCCGCCAACAAAGCTCCGCAGAATCTATCTCCTGGCTCCGTTGCACCTCTGGCGAACTCAAACTTTGGCTCTTCCGGCGGCCTAAACAGAATCCTGCCTCCTCTATAGTCTATGCTAGCATGGTGCATGCTCAACCAGTCCATACCGAGTACCATATCGTAACTCGAAAGTGGCATTACAAAAAAATACACACTCAGCTCCCGGCCTCTCAAAGAAACTCTCCGTCCCTTGTAAACATTATTAACCAGGATGATGCCATTCCCAGTCATAATCTTGCAAGTCCTACCAAGATACTCAGCAATGATATTGTGCCTAAGAGCAAAAAAAACAGACACAAAACTGTGCGTAGCACCAGAATCAAACAAGGCTAAAGCAGGAAAAAATTGAGCAGAACAGAACTTGCGACAACATCTGCTATAGGCTCCATCTCCTCTGCTGCAAGAGCAAAAGCTCTACCCTGAATACCCTTCTTCTGGTGGGACTGGACAAACTGCTGCTGCTGGGTCGGAAGTGGACCCTGCTGCTGAACTACAGGCACTCTAGCTGGTGTCCTCGGAACAGGTACCCTCTGAGCTGCTCCAGCAACACGGGAGTTCTTAGGACATTCCCGCATCTGATGCCCAGCAGCACCACAAAAGAGGCACAAACCCAGCCTCCTCCTGCAGAACTTAAAGAGGTGACTGGGCTTCTTGCAGTAGTGGCACAGAGGATCATCCTGCCCCTGACGCTGCTGAACCCTCTGGACAGGTGCCTTGGCCTGCACCTGCTGCTGATGATGCTGGAACGGTTGATGCTGAAGCTGAGGGTGTTTAGCAGCCCCCGCGCTGCTACTGGCCCCTGAAAATAAATCACGAACCCTCTTGAGCTTCAAGCCCTACTCTCTCTCCACCTTCTGACCCTCCGTATAGACCTCTGTATATGTCGCATAGAAGGAAGGGATCAGGATCTTGATATCCCATGTCAATCCCTCCCGAAAGCGCTCTGCTCGGATCACTGGATCGCTCACCATGTACTCCGCATATAGGCTCAGCCGACCGAACTCCGCCGTATACTCCTCCACAGTCATACTGCCCTGCTGCAGGTTCTGAAACTGCCGTACTAGGCCGATCTTGTCTGTAGGGAAAAGAACTTCTCTCTGAACAGGGCCCGAAACTCAGCCCAAGTGTGGCCGTCTCCTGCAAGAGCCGGCTCATTTCGAAACCATGTCCGGGCAACATCTAATAACTGCAAGCCAACCGCCTTGACCTTCAGGTCGTCTGCCAGGCGGGAGGCCCTTATCTGACGCTCGATATCCTCGAGCCAGTCATCAGCATATATAATGCCCTTGATCCCGCTGAAAACCCTCGGACCCATCTTCTTGAAAGCCTGGATGTCTCCGGGCTTCTGCTGCGGCACCTCTCGCTATGGAGCCCCACGCTCCACCGTAGCCAGGGCCAACCTATGGGCATCCTCCATGCCCTGGCGTATTGCCCCAGTCTATCTCATCTATGCCTCGTACTGGGCCAAATGGGACTCCAGCACCTGCTGAAAGAATACGAGCATCTGCCCCATGTCTGTAGGCAGAGGAGGCAACGGAGGAATAGCTGTCACGACCCGCACCCTAGAGTAAGGGCACGAGAAGTGGGTACGTCCAGCCTACGCCGCAGTATCGGCGGTAGAACGCTGTCCTAGGTCACAACATCTAACAATATATACTACCAGGCAGTTTATACTCAATCACAACTAAGAAAGAAAAGTACGATATGATATAGAACTCAAAGTAAAGTACAGATAATCAGAAGAGTCTAGTGTCTAAGATAACATCTCAGAAAACATTCCAAGTACAAGTCTCAACTACAGAACATGAAAGAATATATACATCTCAAAACAACAACTGAAAGCCAAAAACAATGCTAAAAAGAAAGATAAAGCCTAGCTGACTAGCCTAGACTATGGGAGTAGTATCCTGAACTGCAGCTGGGTCCTCCAGAGGAGCCAGGTCGCAGGTGTCGTCTAAGCCTGCTCCGTAATAGGTGGTGTAAAGAGCCTCATCCTCATCCTCTGTAATATTTTCAACAGGTCCAGTCAGGACAGGAGCGAGCACAGTACATCTCATGCAGTTCATATCAAGGCAGGAAATATAAAGCAGGCAATAGAGTAAGATACATGAAATGCTGTAAGAAGATGTACATAAAACAGGAGAGATATTTGATAACTGGAAATATATACATGATAAGTAAGAACAGTAAGTGACTAGTGATTTAGAGTACGAGATGGCATGTAATTGGCTTAGGTTGAACATGATGTACATGAGTGAACATGTGGGACATCAGCCCATAAGACTGATGCGAACATGATAAAACATGAAAAGTAACAGAGTGAACATGATGGGTAAATCACATGACCATTTATACTCACCCCTACCCACAATTAATACACAAGGATCTAGTCAAGTTACGTTACGTACATGATGTTTTGGTTATACAGGAAACACATGAGGAAACATGAGCGTACATGAAAGAACATGAGAGTACATGAACGTACATGTAAGAACATGAGAGAACATGAGTGTACATGAATAACGCAGAAGTGAAGAATACATGATGTACATGAAACACATGTCATAAAGTATCCGATGCTCCCGCTAAGGGGGATAACATCCCAAGAAGAGATCCGTATAGTACTAATCCGTGATGATAACGTGACAGCATCAAGTAACAGTAATCTAAAGCGAGAATATAAATCGTGACAAGTATGAAACGATCAGAGAATGTACTCGCCTGTATCTGAATGTCCAATATGAAAAGTACTGCCCGAGGAGTGGTGTCTGGCTCCTAATCAGAGCAACACAAGTCACAACAAGTCCAAAATAGTAAAATGAGATCCTACTATGCATTCTACATGATTCTAAGTCAATCTAGGCCAAAGTCAACTCTTGGTCAACTCTGGTCAACTACACTAGTCAAACTAGGTCAACTAGGTCAAGACTGACCCTAACAAGTCTAATGAGTCTCACTAGGCCTAAACAAGCTTAATCTAGAAATCACACACCAATCACAAGACTATACAAGCTATCAACCCTACAATTTACATATACTCATATATACACATGCCCATATTAGTTTAGACCACTAGGCATATCACACATGGCATGGGTTCATACATCATCAAGGCAATTTAGCTAAGTCATCATAACATGGCTTACATCTTAGTTTTAGACAAAATATACATGGCTAACATTGTATAGGCTAACATGGTATATATATATAATACATATATACTCACTACATATAAGTCATACCTATATATATACATAGGAAATTATCCATGGCTAAACTCATCAATGTGTGTGTGTCAATGCAAACAGTCATGTGGGTTTGGGTGAGTGAGAAAGAGGGAAAAGTGAGGTTGACAGTGGGGGTCACATGTGTATGTGTGTGTGAAGGTGTATGAGTGGACTGTGTGTGTGTGAATGTGAAAAGAGGGCTGTGTAAGGCTTGTGTGTGACAAGTTGCAGGCCACCAAACAGTGTACTAGTGTCTAGTGTGTAGGAAAACAATTACAGGAACTTCAACAGGTCAGTGAAGACCCACACATATATCTACTATACATATATACATAGGCATGTGATATTCACATGAAAACTTATGAGGAGAAAGCATGTAAACTAGTGTGCAGGAGCAGTGAGGTGTGCTCAAGTGTCTAAGTGTTCCAGGAAAAACAGGAAAGAGAGAAGGCAAGGATTCAACAGTGTGTACATAGGGTGAGCAGGAAAATAAAGGAAAGGAAACCATTTCAGTTGTTAACCTGTGTGTGGGTGTGTGAGTGTACAGGCAATGTATGTGGGTGTGTGTGAGGATTGATAGGTGTGTATATACATTGTAACTCAGTTTCAAAGTGAACTCAGGTATTCCATTAATATCTAAATTCTCAGTTATTACCCAAACCAACCTCAGTTAACATTTTCATTCTCAGTTTCCTGATACAAGGAACTCAGTTTCCTTCCATCAATGCAACATCATATTTAACACTCAAAAATCAATTCGAACAAAACCACATGAAACCCTGTATCCAAACATGGTTTTTAATGTTCAGAGAAAAACCATAACATAATTTATCATTTGAACAATTTCGAGAATCAAAACTGGAATAACAGTGGGTGTTGTCTGATACACACAGTATCAGACCAAGTATCAGGGACAGTTCAACTCCCAATACAAACCAAAATCCAAATTAAAACCTAACCGAATGTATAAGCATGATCTACCACAAGTTATACTTTAAAATTAGGATCCACATAGCCAATGAAATCATGAACTAAGCTAATTTAAGTAGGAATTAACACACAGAAACACAAACTGGACAGTGGGAAAAACAGTGTCGTGCACGCGTGTCGTGGCCTCGTGCATACGACACAGGACACATGAGGCCCCGTGCTCGTGCCCTCATGTTCGCACAACATAGGGAAACACATTCGTGTCCCTGACACGTCATCACGACGTGTCCACGAGGGACACGAAGCCCGTATCAGGAGATGCTGTTCGCGTGAAACAGCGCAGTGGAGTCCCCTTGCGGGGTCAAGTGTGTGTCCGACACGACACGAGGTCGTCTCCAACTTGGAGGACCTCATGTCAGTCATTGCCCCTTGGCCCACGCCAAGTGGCATGACCTGAGTCGCCGTGTCCAACGAGCACGACCCCTCGAGTAGCAGGGGACTGCACAGAAACAGGCCAGCTCGTGAACAGCCGTGTCCACACCAAAAAGCACTCGACACAGACACAAAACAACCAAACATCCTTCACAAACATTCATACCCACACCTAGATCTATAACCCTATGCAATTAGTTTTACAAAAATCGAAAATTGAAACCTATGTGGCATTTCTACAAACACCCAGGCCACACCCTTGATACGTGTCCAAAAGGACACAAAACTCACGAAACCTGACACGACACCAATGCACACACTTAGGGGACCCCTAGGGCTTCCTAATGATGAAGACAAATCGAAATTTCATTAAGGAATGAGGAAGTTACCTATTCTTGAAATCTCAAGAAAAACCCCTTCTCTAGAGCTTTTCTCCTTGATGTCCCAATCCAACAAATCCTCAACAAATTGAGATGAAACTTCAATGACAGCAAGAATAGAGGTATTAGAAGTGTTTGCAACTGGTTTGAGGATTTTAGGAATTAAAATGGAATTATGGTGAATTTACTAGAGCAAGAACTCACCTCTTTCTTCTTGGATTCAAATTTTCTAAGGAGGGAGGCTAGCCCTAAGTTTGAGAGGGGTTTTATAGTGGGGGGAAGGATAGGATGGCTGTCATTAGGTTAGGGTTAGGGTTTAGGATGAAGGGCTATGGTTCCTCCAACAATTTCTAGCTAAATCAATGGTTCACAATTAAAGTAGCATCCTTTAACTTTTAGTCCAAAATATCTTTCTACAAATATCTAGATATTTCACTAATGTCATTACTTTAATGAAACCCTCTAACTTAGTCTCTAGGATCATGATTAACAATCTAGATTAGGCTAACTTCTAGGTCAAGACTCAACAATTTAACTAACACATATTTAATCAATATAATTCACAAAATCACAAAAGTGTCAAAATGACTAAAATACCCCTAGGCTTAAAAGATGAAATTTGAAATCCTAAACACATGATTAGGTCTCATTGGTCATGATTAGTCTTCTAGGTCATGTATGACTAATGTTACACTAGCAAAACATCAATTCACATTTCACTCAATTAAATAGTTTTAAATTAACTAAAAATCACCAAAAATCATATCATGACTAAAATCAATATTTTAATGATTTAAAATGCAAAATTTCAAATTTACCCTTATTTGGAAAAGTGGGTGTTACAAGTCTACCCCCCTTAAAAGAATTTCGTCCTCGAAATTAAGATGGTCGTACTTCTTCTAGAGTCTCGTCCCCAACAATCATAGTCTCTAAACTACCTAAATCATACAATTTAAAGAATGGCATACAGGGTCATGACATACGGTGGCAGTTGAAGGTCCCATCTAGGTATACTAGTCAAGCTAAACCAAAACGGTCATAGGGTATCAAACATACAAGCAATCTGGGGTGCTAAACTGGAAAAATTACAGAAACAACAAATCATCAAGGCTGTAATGCAGTCTATTATTCTATATGAAAACTGGTAAATATAAACAACAGAGAACCAGCTACAAGGGTCCCTACTCTAAAGCCAGGGCTATACTATCACTCCTAAGACAAGGCCTAATCACAACTCATTAAATCATCATACTAAGAAAGAGCTACATATGCATAAGCTCTATAAAGCTGAAATATCTCTACTCCTAAATTATTTGATAATAGAAAAACATTTTTTTTTACAGAAGAGAAATGAAAGAGGTAATACTTTAAAAACCTTCAAGATATAATCTGATAATCACATGCGTCTGTCCAAAATCATGATACTCAGAATCCTCGCCACGCTAGTAAGCAAGGCTGCAATGAACGGTAGAGTCCATAACTGGGGTATGCATCTCTATGATCAAGTCGTCTGGAATCCTCGCTATGCCGACTAGTATAGTTGCGAGAAATTCCAATCTCTTGATCAAGATATGTACATCCGAAGTCAGGTCCCTATGTTCTTGCCACGCCGGCTAATATAGCTGCGGTAAATTCTAGGTTCCATAATAAAGCAGACGTTTTACCATCCCTGTTATTTCCGTCAACATATGTTATCAGAAGATATCGTAAGTCGGATCATAAAATTCATCTCGATAAAAAAAAATCAAATCAACAACGATCCATCAAAATCAGATTCAAATATAAAGGAGTAAGGGTAAATCAAAACAAGAGAAAAGGATTTCAAATTTGAAGTTCAGAATGAGATTCTCAAGGGACATCCCAGGAATCTCTCAAGGAATTCTAACTGTGATTGAGTACCCCAAAATATTCTACTCCTACTGCAGGCTGTAGTGATACTCTAGTTCGAATATCACTACATAAACTCGACCTGCATGGGCCACCACTAAAAACGTGTCACGACCCGCACCCTAGAGTAAGGGCACGAGAAGTGGGTACGTCCAGCCTACGCCGCAGTATCGGCGGTAGAACGCTGTCCTAGGTCACAACATCTAACAATATATACTACCAGGCAGTTTATACTCAATCACAACTAAGAAAGAAAAGTACGATATGATATAGAACTCAAAGTAAAGTACAGATAATCAGAAGAGTCTAGTGTCTAAGATAACATCTCAGAAAACATTCCAAGTACAAGTCTCAACTACAGAACATGAAAGAATATATACATCTCAAAACAACAACTGAAAGCCAAAAACAATGCTAAAAAGAAAGATAAAGCCTAGCTGACTAGCCTAGACTATGGGAGTAGTATCCTGAACTGCAGCTGGGTCCTCCAGAGGAGCCAGGTCGCAGGTGTCGTCTAAGCCTGCTCCGTAATAGGTGGTGTAAAGAGCCTCATCCTCATCCTCTGTAATATTTTCAACAGGTCCAGTCAGGACAGGAGCGAGCACAGTACATCTCATGCAGTTCATATCAAGGCAGGAAATATAAAGCAGGCAATAGAGTAAGATACATGAAATGCTGTAAGAAGATGTACATAAAACAGGAGAGATATTTGATAACTGGAAATATATACATGATAAGTAAGAACAGTAAGTGACTAGTGATTTAGAGTACGAGATGGCATGTAATTGGCTTAGGTTGAACATGATGTACATGAGTGAACATGTGGGACATCAGCCCATAAGACTGATGCGAACATGATAAAACATGAAAAGTAACAGAGTGAACATGATGGGTAAATCACATGACCATTTATACTCACCCCTACCCACAATTAATACACAAGGATCTAGTCAAGTTACGTTACGTACATGATGTTTTGGTTATACAGGAAACACATGAAGAAACATGAGCGTACATGAAAGAACATGAGAGTACATGAACGTACATGTAAGAACATGAGAGAACATGAGTGTACATGAATAACGCAGAAGTGAAGAATACATGATGTACATGAAACACATGTCATAAAGTATCCGATGCTCCCGCTAAGGGGGATAACATCCCAAGAAGAGATCCGTATAGTACTAATCCGTGATGATAACGTGACAGCATCAAGTAACAGTAATCTAAAGCGAGAATATAAATCGTGACAAGTATGAAACGATCAGAGAATGTACTCGCCTGTATCTGAATGTCCAATATGAAAAGTACTGCCCGAGGAGTGGTGTCTGGCTCCTAATCAGAGCAACACAAGTCACAACAAGTCCAAAATAGTAAAATGAGATCCTACTATGCATTCTACATGATTCTAAGTCAATCTAGGCCAAAGTCAACTCTTGGTCAACTCTGGTCAACTACACTAGTCAAACTAGGTCAACTAGGTCAAGACTGACCCTAACAAGTCTAATGAGTCTCACTAGGCCTAAACAAGCTTAATCTAGAAATCACACACCAATCACAAGACTATACAAGCTATCAACCCTACAATTTACATATACTCATATATACACATGCCCATATTAGTTTAGACCACTAGGCATATCACACATGGCATGGGTTCATACATCATCAAGGCAATTTAGCTAAGTCATCATAACATGGCTTACATCTTAGTTTTAGACAAAATATACATGGCTAACATTGTATAGGCTAACATGGTATATATATATAATACATATATACTCACTACATATAAGTCATACCTATATATATACATAGGAAATTATCCATGGCTAAACTCATCAATGTGTGTGTGTCAATGCAAACAGTCATGTGGGTTTGGGTGAGTGAGAAAGAGGGAAAAGTGAGGTTGACAGTGGGGGTCACATGTGTATGTGTGTGTGAAGGTGTATGAGTGGACTGTGTGTGTGTGAATGTGAAAAGAGGGCTGTGTAAGGCTTGTGTGTGACAAGTTGCAGGCCACCAAACAGTGTACTAGTGTCTAGTGTGTAGGAAAACAATTACAGGAACTTCAACAGGTCAGTGAAGACCCACACATATATCTACTATACATATATACATAGGCATGTGATATTCACATGAAAACTTATGAGGAGAAAGCATGTAAACTAGTGTGCAGGAGCAGTGAGGTGTGCTCAAGTGTCTAAGTGTTCCAGGAAAAACAGGAAAGAGAGAAGGCAAGGATTCAACAGTGTGTACATAGGGTGAGCAGGAAAATAAAGGAAAGGAAACCATTTCAGTTGTTAACCTGTGTGTGGGTGTGTGAGTGTACAGGCAATGTATGTGGGTGTGTGTGAGGATTGATAGGTGTGTATATACATTGTAACTCAGTTTCAAAGTGAACTCAGGTATTCCATTAATATCTAAATTCTCAGTTATTACCCAAACCAACCTCAGTTAACATTTTCATTCTCAGTTTCCTGATACAAGGAACTCAGTTTCCTTCCATCAATGCAACATCATATTTAACACTCAAAAATCAATTCGAACAAAACCACATGAAACCCTGTATCCAAACATGGTTTTTAATGTTCAGAGAAAAACCATAACATAATTTATCATTTGAACAATTTCGAGAATCAAAACTGGAATAACAGTGGGTGTTGTCTGATACACACAGTATCAGACCAAGTATCAGGGACAGTTCAACTCCCAATACAAACCAAAATCCAAATTAAAACCTAACCGAATGTATAAGCATGATCTACCACAAGTTATACTTTAAAATTAGGATCCACATAGCCAATGAAATCATGAACTAAGCTAATTTAAGTAGGAATTAACACACAGAAACACAAACTGGACAGTGGGAAAAACAGTGTCGTGCACGCGTGTCGTGGCCTCGTGCATACGACACAGGACACATGAGGCCCCGTGCTCGTGCCCTCATGTTCGCACAACATAGGGAAACACATTCGTGTCCCTGACACGTCATCACGACGTGTCCACGAGGGACACGAAGCCCGTATCAGGAGATGCTGTTCGCGTGAAACAGCGCAGTGGAGTCCCCTTGCGGGGTCAAGTGTGTGTCCGACACGACACGAGGTCGTCTCCAACTTGGAGGACCTCATGTCAGTCATTGCCCCTTGGCCCACGCCAAGTGGCATGACCTGAGTCGCCGTGTCCAACGAGCACGACCCCTCGAGTAGCAGGGGACTGCACAGAAACAGGCCAGCTCGTGAACAGCCGTGTCCACACCAAAAAGCACTCGACACAGACACAAAACAACCAAACATCCTTCACAAACATTCATACCCACACCTAGATCTATAACCCTATGCAATTAGTTTTACAAAAATCGAAAATTGAAACCTATGTGGCATTTCTACAAACACCCAGGCCACACCCTTGATACGTGTCCAAAAGGACACAAAACTCACGAAACCTGACACGACACCAATGCACACACTTAGGGGACCCCTAGGGCTTCCTAATGATGAAGACAAATCGAAATTTCATTAAGGAATGAGGAAGTTACCTATTCTTGAAATCTCAAGAAAAACCCCTTCTCTAGAGCTTTTCTCCTTGATGTCCCAATCCAACAAATCCTCAACAAATTGAGATGAAACTTCAATGACAGCAAGAATAGAGGTATTAGAAGTGTTTGCAACTGGTTTGAGGATTTTAGGAATTAAAATGGAATTATGGTGAATTTACTAGAGCAAGAACTCACCTCTTTCTTCTTGGATTCAAATTTTCTAAGGAGGGAGGCTAGCCCTAAGTTTGAGAGGGGTTTTATAGTGGGGGGAAGGATAGGATGGCTGTCATTAGGTTAGGGTTAGGGTTTAGGATGAAGGGCTATGGTTCCTCCAACAATTTCTAGCTAAATCAATGGTTCACAATTAAAGTAGCATCCTTTAACTTTTAGTCCAAAATATCTTTCTACAAATATCTAGATATTTCACTAATGTCATTACTTTAATGAAACCCTCTAACTTAGTCTCTAGGATCATGATTAACAATCTAGATTAGGCTAACTTCTAGGTCAAGACTCAACAATTTAACTAACACATATTTAATCAATATAATTCACAAAATCACAAAAGTGTCAAAATGACTAAAATACCCCTAGGCTTAAAAGATGAAATTTGAAATCCTAAACACATGATTAGGTCTCATTGGTCATGATTAGTCTTCTAGGTCATGTATGACTAATGTTACACTAGCAAAACATCAATTCACATTTCACTCAATTAAATAGTTTTAAATTAACTAAAAATCACCAAAAATCATATCATGACTAAAATCAATATTTTAATGATTTAAAATGCAAAATTTCAAATTTACCCTTATTTGGAAAAGTGGGTGTTACAATAGCTCCCACCACCGACGGAGGAGTCACCTGCTGAGGAGGAGGAGGAGGAGGAACACCCCCGACAGCTCCCGTCGTAGCCCTCGACATTGCACGAAGAGCACCCGCAGTGACCCCAGGGACAGTCATCGAGAGCGTTGGAGGAGTACCCCGAGAGCCCCTATTGAAGTACCAAATGCAGGGGAAGTGACTGGAGCTTGTCCGCCAGAGGTAGCAGACCTCTCCGTCTCCCCGTGCTCCTCACCGGGAGAATGAGTCATAACCATCCGGGAGACAGATTGAAAGAAAGATATTAATGTGGCACAAGAAGGACTATATCAAAGGAGGACAGCTAGAATACATTAAATCAATATCAAAGGCGGTAAGCAAGATAAGCAAGGAAAGATCCTACTGTGATTGAGTACTCTTAGCCTACCACCTCCTATATGTAACACAGGCTCGTAGTCAACCCTCTAAGACGAGTGCTGCTACGACATCGCACTAACTACGACTTCAGGGCCTGCATGGGCTACCACTAAAAATGTGTCAACATATCTGATCAGGATGGAACGAGTACATAAATCTCATAACGGATCTCAAGATGGATAAAAGCCATAAGACCGTAAATAGAGCATATATAATAAAATCATGGAGTGTACATATATGTATCATGGCATGGTAAGCTGTAGAGCTAGAGCTAGAACAGAAAGGTAGAACTGATCATGGTATGTACATAAATCAGGGTAAGCCATCTATCCAATATGTGTGAGTAGTAGTTTCAACTTGTGATCGGCTTGGGCACCTGTAAGTAACTGGCCTGGCTAGTCATAAGTGCGGTATATGACTAACACTGTTCGAGAATGCGAGATGGATTTGATCACAGGCATACGCTACTACTCTCCCGCCCCCAACTGGTATAATGGGTCCAAATATGACACGTCACTGCACGGGATTCTATGAGAAGGGAGCAAATCTTCTCTAGAATCGGTGACCATATATTGTACAAGAGCTACAAGGGAGCTTGCACAATACATCCCAAGCTAACAAGGAGTAACATCTCTTATTGAGATCCAGGAATACCAATCCGTGAGAACCATATGTCAGGAATAAGTATATCTACACTAACTACATGAATTATAACAGTTATCATAAACCGGGAAAAGTTATCAGAGAATGTACTAGCTTGTGATATGATATAATATGTCAACTGTATCCAATACAGCGCCTCGAGGACCTATAAATAACAAGACGTATCAATACTATGTTTAGGAAGTAAAGTCAAATCAATTTAAATCCTATTAAGTCATTCTAGGTCAAGGCAAATCAAGTTAGGTCAAACCTGGTCATAAGAAAACATTGAAAGTCAACCCAAATCAAACTAGGTCAAAGGTTGACTTACAATTGACTTTTGGTCAACGGGTCAACTCTGGTCAACTCTAGGTCAACCCTAGGTCAATGGTGACTAACAGTTGACTTTTGGTCAATTGTTCAACTCTAATGGAATTTGGGACTAAATTGGGTAAAGTGTTGACCCATGGTTGACTTTTGGTCTAAAAAGTCAACCGTAGTCAACCAAGGTCAAGACTAGGTCAAGATGACTATTTGTAACCATTTTTAACCCTTACAACCCATATCCAAGTCCATCTTGAACTCCGAAATCCATATCTTGGCCGTAGGCCAATACCTTAAATTTACCCTTTACAAAGGTAAATTCCTAACCTAGCCCAATACCAAGTTAGCCTACCTACGCTTGGTATTTCGACCCGTGCTTCCTAGGGTAGCTAGATACTACCGTATCTAGACATTACGAACCGCTACACGGTCGAGCCTAACCCATCTAACCCATGTTAGGGCGTACCCTAGTGTTTGGTCAAATACCTTGACCAATACCAAGGTAAACCTAAACCTAGTCTCTAACCATATCCAAAACCCATTCCCTCTCACCCCGATTTGATTTCCTACATTTCCTACCCTGTATCCTAGTAACTCTAGTATTCCGACACCAAATGGGTATCCTAGATACCTCATTCTCTAGGATTTGGGTAAATTTCCAATCCTACACTACTACTAACACCACTACTATCCCCATTACAACTCCTCCTCCTCCTCCTCCTACTACTACTACTACTCTTCTTTCCCTTCTTCTTCTCCTTCTCCTTCCTTTTTCCTTTCCTTCTTCTTCTCTTTCTTCCTGTTACTGCTGCTCCTACTGCTGCCTATGCCACTGCTGCTGCTGCTATTGCTAGCTGCTGCTGCTGCTATTGCTAGTTGCTGCTGCTGTAGCTGCTAAGGCTGCTGCTACTACTACTGCAGTAGCTGCTGCTGCTACTGCTACTGCAGTCTACTGCTGCTGATGCTCTTCTTCTTCCTCCTCTTCTTCTCCTACCACTTCCTCTTCTACTACTTCTTCCCTTCTCTATATATATCTATATATCTATCTAACTATCTAGCTATATATATATATATATATATATATATATACATATATACTCTTTATATATGTAAAAAAAAATATATATATATATACACACATATATATATATATACTCTTTATATATGTAAAACCCACTATCAATACACTACTCCCTTCACTAATCCCATCCTCTAACACACACACACACACACACACACACACACACACACACACACACACACACACACTCAAACACACACTCTCATGACACCACCACCACCACCACTTTCCTCTACACACACACAAATACACACACACACACACACACACATATATATATATATATATATATATATATATATATATATATATATATATATATATATATGTGTGTGTGTGTGTGTACATACATACCTCTCTAAAAAGGGAAAAACCCATAATAAAATCCCTAAACTAGGTTTTAGGGAAACCTATAAAAGCTATCGTCAACTTATAGAGAATGGTCTCCTCTACACTTATTGTAAAGGAATAAATGTAAATGAGGAATTTATGAGGGTTTAAAGAGCATACCTAAATGTAGATCTCTTGAAGAAGAAGGAACTAAAAAAAAGAATGAAATGAAGAGAGAGAGATGACTTAGGAATGAAGTAAAGAGAGGGGGGATGGCCTATATGTGGCCGGCTATGGGGGTCCCAAATGGGTTTGTGTGGAGACCCATTAGGCCTCCACACCCATTAGACTTGGTTTGGTTTGGATTTGGTTTGGTTTTGTTTAACTTCAAAATGACTAATTAAGCCTCTAAATGACTAGTTAAGCCATTGGAGTATGGTTTATGGTTTCTAGCCTAGTTAGGATGGCATGTGGGCCAAGCCCAGCTAGTATATGGGTCCCACTAGTGTCCAGACTACCCGGGTCTCCAACTTAAGTCCAAATTGGATAAAATTCAAACTCAATCTACCAAATCCCTAAAAATCCTATAAATTCAAATAAAATTTCCAAAAATTATAAAACTTAGAAAATGACAAAAATACCCCTAATTCGAGAACTGGGGATGACAGCTAGGTTGTGAGGTGTACTCCCCAACCTACAAGAGTTCAACTAATAGGGTATTTGAATAATGGAGCATATATATCTAGTATGAGTCACTTTCTTAACCTCCGTTAGGAACGAGAAATAAGGTTCATGGTATAAAAAGAATCAAGGAAGAAACAATTCAAAGCTGCCAAACGAGAGTTCAAAAATAGAACCAAGGGAGGAGATCAAGCATGTGGATGAGATCCTAGTCTCTATCCTATATCCACTCTTACTTGGTACATTTATGTAACCAAACAATTTATTTGTAGATCTGCATGGGCCACAACAAAAACATGTAAGTTGTAAATAAAATATAATCATGTCACACTAAATATTGTCCATAAAATGAAGAATAAAGATATCATAAATCAACTATGAATTGCCATTTGTACAAGTTTGTTGGGCGGAGACAAATCCACTACAAACTATTTTCAATGACAAAAAATACGTACAAAGGAAAGAATTTGTAAAAGTAGCTAAGGACGATCTAAGAGCAATCATCCTCGATAAAATAGAGAAGATCACGGCCGTGGCTAGAATACCTGCAGAAAGTCACAAAAATGCACACCTAGAGAAATTACCAGGTCCTTAGAGGGACGTAACAAGATACATATAAACATGCTATATAAACTGCAGTAATAGATAAACAAATATGCATGGACTGACATGGTAATTAAACATGCAAAGGGTGTCCCTAACAATCTAAGTAAAATTTTAGAAGACATCTCGATATATGGGTATGTAAAAGTTGACTCCCCCATGACTAGCTCACAACTCACAACACATACGTCCAGGTACCAATACTATCAACCGACATAACTTGAGGCTACCGACCCCGGTGACCCATATCAGTACGCAGTTACTACAACTTTTGTATTGGATAGCCCATACATCTAACTGTCATCTCCCTTTCGAATGTCACTAACCAAGTCGCATTCATGACTTATGCAGTTTGTAACTGTATGAGTCTCTAACACCCTAGTCATAACAGTTACGTTCTAACTGTCATATATCTAGTACGTATCGATGGTAAATCGAATACGCGAGATCCTATCCTATATGAGACTGCCAATTTCTAGGACACATGCAACATAGTCAAAGGAGATATAATAATATCCCACAATCATAAGGTAGTCTGCTAAAACTAGGTAAATATGCATCAAATAAAAAAAGCAACGAAAAATGACTAACACAGACGCTTGCACCCAAGTATAACTTGGACGCACAGTTATAATAAATGACAAGTAAAACAAATATGATGCACAATAAATAAATACTGAAAATAAATATACTGAACAGTAAATATAGTAAGGTATCTTGCCTGGAGGTGGGATGCAGAAACATCAATGTCCAGTCACTCAGATCGTCAAGAAATAAAGAGGAGTGAAGGCCAACTCCCGTAAACATTCTCGAATGCTGAAATAAACATCACAGACATTTTTGGCATATAAGAAATGTCTAAAATCGCCTACCCGTAAGTCCAATTTTGCGTAAAGGGGCAAAATCATAATTTTGGGCTAAAGCAATGTCCGCTTTTGGACTTGCTTTGTACCGAAAAATGCATGTGCTAATATCTATGGTTTCTAAAGTCATCAAATTATATGTCTACGGGTCTGGTTAGATGATACGAACTCAACCGTATGTCAAAAGTTGGATTCGGTTGAGCTGCGCATAATTTTGCCCGTTGGATTGGGTCGTTGGCCCGCCAAAATACTATTCCGGCCGACCTTCTCTGAATTGGACCCAACTTGGCTCACAGGACCAGAAAATGACATGAGTCCAGTGGTACAAGTTTTGTCTCGAGATGACGAACGTGTACGAAGTTGTGGGCTAGTTTACAAAGACACCGATATGGGGTATCTCGACCAATACGCCTCGATTTAACCGTGCACACACAAAGAAATCGTGTTCTATCGAATCCAAAACATCCGCGAAGTCGATACGCACCATTCAATACTTTCGGTTCATGACCACGTCGTCCGGTTTGTCGGAGCGCATGCCGTATCGGTGATTTTCTCAAAATTGGTTCTTTAAAAAAAACTATATTTTTGCCAATTTAAAACCTGATTTTACTAGGATTGTATTATGGAATAAATAATTCTACTTAAAGGGTTTTGTTATTGGTTATATAGGCTACAATGTTGTTCGAGTGGATTTCAAAAATATCTAATCTCCCCAAAAATATTAGCCTTTCAAAAGTAATCTTCTAGCTTCTAAACTGTTATATTACAGTTCGTATATTGTTTGTATTTCTTTGATTTTACAGGTGATTTTATTAGCAGTCCAGTGTAGCTAAATTAAAATTGGTTGGAACAATTTTAGAGGGTAATGTCATCTACATGTAAGAAATTGTAGTTCGTAAATTGATCAACTAGTAAGGAAGAAAAATAACGAAGAACATGGGTACCTACTACGTCTGCTACTGTACGCTATTTGCTTCTCTGTCGAGGATGCTACAGTGTTCCACGACAGTGCTGGTCATCACGCGACGGTGGGGTAGGTCGATAAGGCTCGTAGAAGTTGAGGGTCGACTCGGGTTTGGAGAAAAATCGAGTATGAGGTTTTTATCTAGTATTTTGGAGACGAAATCCACAGGGTTTGATATTAAATACCCTATTTTTGGGATTGATTTCCTACCGAATTTAAGTCAGATTTGGATAAGGATTTAATTAAATCCTAGAGGGGAAGGGATTAGCTTTTCATAGGAAGAAATTTGATTCAAATTGGTTTACATTTGAATGGAATTTAAACTTTGAAAATCTGAGTCCCTCGCTTGGACTCTCTCGCTGGGCCTGGGGAAGGTGATATATAGTGTCTGCGGCAGTGTTTACTCTTTGTTGTTTTTTTAAACTATCTTTATAGACACACACACATACAAAAAAAATATATATTTTTATTATATATATATATGCCCCCTTCTTCCGGCTTCACCCCTCCTCTCCCCGTCTCCTCCATGGTACCATCACCCCCCGCGACGTCGCCCTCGCGACGGCCGCCAGTCGTCGAATGCACATCCCTCTCCGGACTGTCCGGCGCTTGGCCCTCTCCGTCTTCCAGCCGCAGGCGGAGACGGCGCTTCTGCCATCCATATCTTCCCCGGCCGAGGCCCCCGCGGTAGCCACCCCCTCTCTCAGGGTCTTCCCCATCCATCCTCGGCGCTCCCCCTCCCTCGAGTGGACGAAACAGCAGCTAGCCCTACTAGGGCGCTAGTAGGTTCGGTCTTACCCGTCCGTCGTCCCTCGGCCGGTGTCGACGTCCATCCGCCCCTCTCCTCCCCCGGCAAAGGTTGCCACGATCGAGGATCGGCCCCCCCCTCCCAGCCTCTTTGGGTCGGTCATCACCCTCCAGCAACCAGTCCTTTCTTCTGACGAAGCGGCCGGCGCCGGTGGCCCAGCTGCCTCGTCCACCCTAGACTCGGGCTTCGCGCTGCTGCCACGCCCGATACGGGTCGCTTCTGCCAACTACCCTCTCCCTTCGGGTGGCGTGCCGCTCCACGTGCCTGGCGCTAGAGTCGAGGACTATCTGTCCTTTGACCTCACCAGCCCCCGAGGCTCTTGTCTCCTTTTCCTTTCCTCGGGCGTCGAATATAGCTGCCCTGGCGCAACCCAACCCCTTGCGCTTGGTTCTCTCGGGTTGCTTTACAGGGCGCCAGCTGGCCACCCACCGGTGCATCCCGCGGTTTGTGCACCAAGTCCCTCCTCGGGCGTCGAGCAGAGCTGCTTTGGCACAACCCATCCCCTCGCGCCTGGGTCATACGGCCTTCTTTGCGGAGCGCCAGCTGGCAACCCGCTGGCACAACCCTCGGTTTGTGCCCCATCTCCCTGTCTTTGTGAGGCGGCGGCTCACGTGGTGGGCCATCGCCCTTCATCCTCGGGCGTACGAGTTCCCCCACGGCGCATCCAGCATCAAGAGCGGGTTTTTCTCGTCCTTTGGCGCACGTGTTGGCTTGTGTGCCCCCTCTTTTGTGCCACCCTATGGCGCAACCAGCGTCCGGTGCTGGTTATTCTCGCTCTTTGGCGCACGCGACGACTTGCCACAGCCTTGTTGGCCAGGCGCTTCCTCAAGCGATCCCGCTACACCCCTGGCGAAAGCCGCTACTCTTCCCGGACTTGTTGGCGTTGCCCCCCTCAACGCCCCTCTGGCGCTTGGTGCCACCCCGTCACTCACATTCCCTACTCCCTGCCACGCACCTTTTGGCATAGGCTCTGCTCCGACGACATCCATCCCTTCTCTGGCGCCAACTTCAGTTGGTGTTGCTCTTGTGGGCCTGCCGCACACACTTGCCTCTTCGGTGGCATCTCCGTCCTCCGATGCTCCTTTCTCGGGGTGTCCTGGTAAGCGTGCCAACCCCGTGACACACTTCACTTTCTCCACCGCTAGAGAGCAGGGGTCGTCCCCTCTAGATGGCGCTCGTTAGTTCCTTCCTCGATCCTCCTAGCTCCTTCTTTCAGCTGACGGGGGACACTCTTCCTGCTTTCGACACCCTCGATGGTAGCCCAACCATCATGCACCCTACACACCCAGCTGGCCACTACACTTTCGCCATGCCCGGGCACTCCTCAACATTGAAATATCCCTGTGTAGTGGTCCCCCTCAGAGACACCTCTCACTCGGCCATCCCCAGCGCGGTTGTTCCCCCTCGTGCTCCCTCTTACGCCGAGGCTCTCCGTCCAGATCGTGGGAGGCACTTACCCCCTCCGACGGTTGAGATTCAGCTCCTGGACGTTGTATTCTCGCCACCTCTCGACGGCTACCCCATCTGTGTCCCCTTCGTCGCGTTGGAAATCTCCTCCCTATCCGCCTCCTTTGCTAGGACGTTTGTCCTCAAATTTGGATCTAGATGCCCAAAAATCACCATAGTCAAGCAAGCTGTCAAAATTTGGAGCCTCTCCGCTTGATCCCAAGCATATGTTCCTCCACCTTCCATCCGAACCGGACTACTCATTAATTCGGGCAAAGGTCACTTCCAGAATCGGCAAACAGTCCATCAAAATTGTCAAATGGCTTTCTAATTTCAACCCCAAAGTTGACTCGACAACCATATCCACATGGATCACCCTCCCCAACCTTCTCCAGGTTTGCTTCTCCACAGCTGCCCTCAAACGGATAGCCAGCTGCTTTGGGACCCTGGTAGCTACCGCAGAAGAAACCCGCAACTTCTCCAAATGCAACTACACAAAGATATGTATGGAGTTAGACCTCGCGAATGATCCACCCAAACTTTTAAAGATCGAGCTCGGTGATCAAACACACCACCAACCGCTGGTTTATGACAACAACATAATCTTTTGTAAACATTGCCAAATGAACGATCATTCCATGCAGCACTGCTTCCGTGCCCACCTCGAGCTAAAGAAGTCTAGCCCGTGCAACCCGCGTGCGATGGACGCCCACAGTGTCCCTGACACCATCAATCAGACTTTGTCTCCCAATCCTCCCCTTCAGATTGACGGTCCAACAATACTGACCTGCTCCCGTCCGACCATCATGACCAGCTCCGCTATCGTCTCATTCAATCCACTCGCTATCCCACTCAACAATTCTTTTGAACTTCTGACAAGCATCACTCCTGACAGTGCTCTCAATATCGCCAGTGAGCCCTCTTCGTCCATCCCGGGCGGAGATGCCCAACTAGTTTCCCCAAGCCCAGCTGTTCTGTCGAGCGGCATAACCCCCCTCACACACATCATCCAGGCGTTGACATCGCTCCCATCGAGCCACCGTCCATCTCAACCCACAACTTATCTGAGCTTAATATCCCCCCTCCTGTGGACTCCCACCCTCCCCCTCTGACCACCTGTCGCCCCCATCAGCCTGGAGAGATTCAGACGGAGAGACGCCTTGAGCAGAATTTTGAACCTCGGCTTTTCGACGCTCATACAACCTGTCTCACATCCGAGCCGACAATCCCCTCGACAGATGTTGGCTCCCCTCAGAACCCCCCCTCATAAAGCGGACGTTCAATCCAGCTTCAACCCCACTTTAACCGGCAGGTTCTGGCAAGCCAAGGAAGCGGGTTTCCTGGACCGTGGCAATCCCTTATGCGCCTTGGAAGAATATGAAAATGATTCTACTACCTCCTTGACAGATGTCAATGGCCGTAGCGAACCCGGATGGACTACCAATGCTATCGGAGTAAACGGGTCCAATATAACACCCACCAAAAAAATCTCCTCTAAGAAGAAAAAAAAACAAAAGCAGCAGACGGCGATGACAACATGGTCCGCCATGAAGCTTAATCACCTCCCTCTCACTACCACATCAAATGCTTAACATCATCTCCTGGAACGTGAGAGGGCTTGGAAACAAACCAACGCTGAATAGAATCCTCAGCCTCAAGAAAAATAATCGTATAGACCTATTACTCAAAGGATGCAATGACATCTGGATTTTTTTGTGCCAGAATTCAAATTTGGCAACATAAAAGATTCGCCTCAGGCCCTATCTTGTTGGGTTGAACATCCGGACCTCAAGTCTCGCTCCATCCTTTCCGTCGTTCATGGCAGTTGTGACATCCCCGAGCAAAGATTGCTTTGGAAAGACCTGCTGGAAGCTGTCTTACCCTACCGATGTCTCCCGTGGCTTTGCATCGGAGATTTTAACACGGTATCCTGCAGAGAGGAGAAATCCGGTGGTCGCATGCCACCCCAGCCTGCGATGGACGATTTCAACAACTTTATCTTCCACGAAAACTTAACCACCATCCCCTTCCACGACAGTACATTCACCTGGTGCAATATGCAGGAAGGTCATCGGCGGTAGTACTCCCGTTTGTATCGGGCGATGATCAACGACAGTTGGTCTGACATGGGCCTGATCACAAACCTCTCTCATCTGAACTCCACTGAATCGGACCACTCCCCTTTCTCATCATAATCGGCAACAACCACACCAGCACTAAAAAAGCATTCCGTTTCCTCGACTTCTGGCATCATCATCCCCAATTCCAGAATGTCATGGCCTCCGCTTGGAACTCTATTTTGGAACTTGAACCCTTGGTACGGATGGCGGCTAAACTGAAAGCCACTCGTACGGCTTTAATGTCGTGGAGCAAAAAGGCTTTTGGAGACATATTCCATGCTATTAAGGTGGCGAAGGACGACGTCACTCGCGCTGAGACCTCGTTTGCCATTGACAGATCTTCGGCTAACCGTGCCTCGCTCAATCTTGCCAGAGCTCTTCTTAAATCCAGGCTGAAAGTAGAAACAGAATTCTGGAGGCAAAAAGCTAGATTAACCTGGGACACCAATAGTGACCGGAATACCAGGTTCTTTCATACGTGTGTTAAAGGCCGCAGCAACAAGTTAAAACTTTATCGAATATATGACGACAATGGCACCCTCGTGGACGACCAGGAAGGTATTCAGGCTGCGGCGGAGAACTCCTACTCTAACCTTTTTACTAAAGAGCATGTCGTTAAAGACGATGCGTTCCTGTCCGAAATCCCATCCCTTATCATTGACAACGAGAATGAGATCCTGTTGGCTATTCCTTCGGAGGAGAAGGTCAAGGCGGCTATCTGGTCCATAAATGAACACAGTGCTCTGGGGCCTGATGGCTTCAATGGCGTCTTTTTCAGAGCTTGTTGGGACATCTTAAAAATTGATTTATTGGAGGCCACTATAGCCTTTTTTCAAGGGGCAAAATATCCCAATTCCATTTCTTGCGCCAACATCATCCTAATCGCCAAGAAAGATAACCCGAAAACCTTCAAAGACGTCCGCTCTATCAGCCTTTGCACCTTCACCAACAAGATCATATCGAAGATCGTTGCCAACCGGATGTCCAATTTCCTCCCCAAGATCATCTCCGAAGAGCAAAGCGGGTTTGTTAAAGGCCGAAACGTCACGGACAACATACTCCTTGCTCAAGAGATGATCACATGAATGAAGTTCCCATCCAGAGAAGGGAACATTACCATCAAACTGGACATAGAGAAGGCATACGACCGCCTGGACTGGCAATTCATGATCTGGGTCATCAGGGCTTTCGGCTTCTCCGAATCCTGGATAGACATCATATTCAGATCTATCAACAACGCATGGTTTTCTACCGTCATCAATGAACAGACAGCGGGGTTCTTCCAATCTACTCACAGGGTTAGACATGGGGACCCCCTCTCTTCCACCATTTTTATTATTGCGGCAGAAGCTCTCAACAGCAGCCTCAATAGCATGTCCAGAATGCCCGGTTTCTACTATTTCTACACCACTACTGGCTGTCCACTTATCACTCACCTGGCGTATGCTGACGACATCCTTATCTTCTCCTCTGGAGATGTTGGATCGATCGAGGTGGTTCAAAGTACGCTCGTAAGATACACCAGATGCTCAGGACAGCATGTCAATAATAATAAGAGCGTCATCTACACCCATCACAAAGCTGGCCGAACCCGCTCAGCTCAGCTCTCCAACATAACGTCGTTCGGCACGGCCTACCCGCCCTTCATTTATTTAGGTTGCCCGCTGGTGTACGAAATGTCTAACTCGGGTATATACGACCACCTTGTAGACAAGATCCGTAAACTGATCGTGGGATGGCACAACGCAACATTATCACCAGGGGACAAGATGATCCTTATCAAATACGTCCTTTTTTTTCAGCCCGTTGTACACCCTGGCCGTCTGCCCCCCCAAGAAGGTCCTCCACTCTCTAGAATCCCTCTTTGCCAAGTTCTTCTGGTGTCACAGCGACGGCAAGGACAAACACCACTAGGCCAGTTGGAATACCATGGCAAAACCCACCGAAGATGGAAGTCTGGGATTCAGTAGACTTTCCCACATCGTGGATGCCTGCTCCATGAAGCTGTGGTAGAAATTGCGCTCGAAGAGCTCGTTATGCACGAGGTTCATGAGAGCTAGATACTCCAGATTCTTCCATCTGTCGGAGGCAGTCACTAATAACAGATCTTCGGCGTCGTGGCATCACATAATTCGAGGTCGCAACCTCGCAGAACCTTTAATCCGTCTTCAGTTAGGCGACGGGCACTCATCGGCCTGTATGGAACGGTGGTTAGGCGATGACACCATCCAGCCCAACGTTCGAACACCGGAGGGGTACGAAATTAGAGATCTATGTGAGGGCAATTTCGGATAGAATTGGAGGAGGTTCAGAGATTGGCTTGGTCAACCGGTGGCCGTCGGTCTTTTTGTAGCTAATCTGTGGATTACTAACATAACCGACACGTGGAGATAGACCCCTAACCCGTGTGGGACTTTTACGCTGGCTTTCGCCAGAATTGTGGCCCGAGGCAGCGGCATACCGAATACCACGTGTGCTAAGTTTTGACAGTCTTGCATACCCACGAAATGGTCTATCCTTATCTGGCACGCGTTATGCCGGAAGCTACCGACGGACGACTTTATCAGATCTATCGAATTTAGCCTCGCGTCCAGATGCCACTGTTGCGTAGAGCACACATCAGAATCGGTAGAGCACGTCCTTCTCTCTGGTGAGTTGGCGACCCATATTTGGTTCAATCTTTACAATATACTTAGTCTTGTCCCCCCGACTGGGGGCTTCCACGATCTCCTAGCAAGCTGGAGCTGCTCCCACGGACATCAGATCATCGTAGCCGCTGGTATTTGGGTCTTATAGAAGAACATGAACAAATTCAGATATGAAGGCAGCCAACTTCTTCCTCCGCAATTGTTCAGAGAGGTTATCAGAAAATTCTCAAAGCTAGGAGGCGCTGCTCTCATACCTCCAACACTTTTTGGAAGAACCTTGCTTAGGCCATTTTTCAGGTTTCTCACGCATCCCCATTCGGCTGTCGTAGAGATCTGGTTCCTTTTTGTGCGCGTCTCGCGCTGTTTGTTTTCTTTTCCTCTTGTCGCGTTTAGCGCGCTTACTTGTATAGGCTTCGGTATTTTGTGCCTATTACTTCATTAAAGTTACGATTTTACTAATATATATATATATATATATATATATATATATATATATATATATATAACGCACACTTTTTATATACACACATATATATTTTTTCATAATACATATATATATGCATAGGAATATTTATAACAAATTGTCACTACCACTTTTCTAGAACAAGGGTATTTCTGTAATTTCATATTTGTGTATATATTTTTATTTAATATGATGGTTGTATTTATTAGTAGACTAGCTTATTCATTACACATGGTGGACCCCATTTAATTTGGCTTGACAAATAGGTTGATTAATTAGACTCTAGTCAGGAGTAGGTTGACTACAAGCATTAATTAGAGCCAAACCACTTAGCCCCCTTAAGGACCTTCCTAATACTAAGTGTAATGAAGAGTTTAGGGCTTGACAAGGCTCTATTTAAACCCCACAAACCCTCAAATGGCAGCAACCATTCCCTTAGGGTTCACTCATTTCTTCAATCCATACTCTTCCAAATTGTCTCCTCTTTCTTCCCTTTGTTGTGCTAAGGCTTGGGGGGAGCTCAAGAAGGCTTGGTGGAGGATCTAACAAGGATTTGAGAGCCCCTTCTTCATCCATCTTCCCTAAATTCGTGGAGCTTAGTGCAGGCTACATTCTACATAGGTATAACCCTCTAAACTTACTTTTCTATGGTCAAATTTCATGCATTCATATAGAAAACCCCTCCCATGACCAATAGGAAGTAGATTGAGGTCTTAATGAGTTCTATTGTGATGGTTACATAGGGTTTAATATCCATTTGAGGGAGACTATAAGTTTTGCCCACCAAGTGTTTATTAAAATGTCTAGGTGGCTATTTTAATTCTGTTTTTCTGTTTTATTGCTTGGGTATAGTTTGGTTATTCATTTAATAGGAGTTCAATTGATTTCAAGGTATTTCTCATCGAATGTATATATATATATATATATATATATATATATATATATATATATTTTTTTTTTTTATATATATATATATATTTGTGAATATATTTGTGAATAAAATATATATATATATATATATATATATATATATATATATATATATATATATATATATATATATATATATATATTACATATATGTATGGATATATTTGTGAATGGCTTGCATAGGCTTTAGTTGTGCACTATTTTAGGTTCATGGGGTGCCCTGTCAGAGAAACATCAGTAGACAGTGAGGTCAGCGAGGCCTTTAGTGAATCAGAGAGAGTTGGTTTAGTAGGTACAAGTTGGAGTTTTGATAGGAAATTTAAACCACAATTTCTAATGCTAAAGGCCTTGCCTTGTTTGCAACTAGCCATAGGCCAAGGTAATTAGTTCTTGTGTGTGATCGAATTAAAGGGTTGGTATACTACAGTGAGGGTGGTAAGTCAGTAGAGTATCAGACAATTTCTTCTTAGACATTAGGTAGTGATGTTGGGGCAGAGCTATGATGGCTCTTTGGCCAGGCAAAATAGGAAGTACTCCCTGTGCAGGTTAGAGGCATTGCCTTGGGCCTTGACCAATAGTCTTGAATGAAGGGCATTAGTGCAGTGGGTTTGGCTTGTACTGGGCAGGGCCATCTACAGTAGGCCAGGTCTGTTGGCCTAGGCTTCAGGTCAGTGTAGCAACATGCAGCTGCATTGGTTTTGGCCACAGCAGTGGCAACTTTTGCCAGGTATCAGTCAGTTCAGGCATTTGAGCAGAGGACCAGGGGGCTTGGCCACTTGGCCAATTGCCTGTACTATTGATCAGTACAAGTGGCATGTCGGTTCCAGGTGGAAGCATTGGCCATTGCCCTATGTGCTCGAGTGTCAAAGAGGAGAGCATGGGAGTATCAAAGAGCAGGGCATATGAGTATCAGAGTGAGAGTCCCTACAGACCAGTGTTAGTGTCTATGAGGTTTTTTTGAGTTGCCTAAGTGATGTGTAGTGTCTAAGTCAATGTTCAATGGGCATGTGGTAGTATCAAGTGTTAGGGTGAGTGGGATTAACTAGTGTCCATGCATTTGTGAGTGAGTGTGCTTGTTAGTTTAGTTATTAGTTAAAGTTCAATGTATATGTGTCACAGCCCATATAGTGAGAGTGTGAGAGAGTTAGAGTAGGTATCATAGTCTGTGGCTCTAGGTGAAGGAGGGTTTAGAGGATCATTTTTGCTCTAGAATAGGGGGCTTAGCCCCTTAACCTTCAGAACAGTAGGAAGACCAAGATTTGGGCAGCCAAGTGTGGTAGTGATGTGACATATGTGTCAAGTGTTATGAAGAGTGAGGTGAGGCAATGTACACTTGTGCAGATGTGGGTATCCTGTGTTTTGACATGGGAGGTAAGGGATGGAAGCCTAACCTGGTATCAGTAGGACAGTAGGGGAGTTAGTGTCCAAGAATCATATAAGTGAAGTGACAGGTTGTGTGAAGAGTTTAGAGTGAGGCAGTTTTGTGAGTGAGATATGAAGGCAAGTAGATGTGTGTGTCGAGCATGTAGGCATATATGTGCAAGTGTGTATAGAGGACAGGATTAAGAGGAAGAATTATGTATCAATTTTATGTAATAGGGGAAGTGATATATATAATATATATCTATTATATATATATATAATAATAATATATTATATATATATATTATATATAATATATTATATATATATATATCTATATATATGTTTTTGGATGTATGTATAATATATTTTTTTTGTATGTATGTATGTATATATATATATATATATTTTATATATATTTTTTTATATATATATATAATTAGATATTTATATATTATATATAGATATATATATATAGATAAATTATATATATATAATAGATATAGATATATATATAATATATATATATATATATACATCCATATATAAAATATATATATATATATGATATAAAAAAAAAATATATATATATTTTTATGTATATATAAAATTATATATATATATATATATTATTATATTATATATATATATTATATATAATATTAATATATATATATAAATATATATATGTATATATTATTTTATATTATATATATAATATATATATATATATATTATATATATATTATATATATAGATATATATATAATATCTATAATATTATATATATATATATATATATATATATATATATCTATAATATAGCTTGTCTCGAGTTATCTAATAGATGTTGTTATGAGAAGGCGATATATATATATATATATATATATATTATATTTATATATATATATATATATATATATATATATATATATATATATATATATATATATATATATATATATATATATATTTATATACATCCCTATATAGGGATGTATATATATAGTTATACATAGTTATATATAGGGATGTATAACTATATATATACATCCCTATATAGGGATGTATATATATATATATATATATATATATATATATATATATATATATATAGGGAAAAAATATATATATATATAGGGATGTATCGGTCATATAGCTTGTCTCGAGTTATCTAATAGATAGTTGTTATGAGAAGGGGATTGATGTATCTATGTGATGTCCTTATATTTGTAACTATGTATCATATTAGTGTATCAGAGGGAAGGGGAACTTTCATAGTAGGCAGCAGTTAGTGGTCGGGATGTGCAGTTGCACATGATACAAGGAAGCCGCTGCTAGGCTTTGTCTAGCATGTGTGTGAATGAGTGTATGTGTGAAGTGTCAAGAGTGAGATTTCCATTAAGTGTCCAAGTATCCCTATGTATCAGTCCTAGTAACTTAGGTTTTTCTTTTTTGCTTCAGTTGAAAATTTTAGTGAGGAATTGAGAGTTCAGTTAGTGGTTGGGTGTTAGAGGCTTGGCCTGATTTGGCCTTGGCATGGCATTGGTAGCCTGTTACAGATTTTTTCTAGAGGTAGACAGTTAGTATTAGAGGGAAAGTAGATGGGTGCCTGTGTGGTGTGGCCAACTTGGCCATAGGGCCAATTTGGCTCCTGAAAGATAGTATGATAGGAGAGTCTTGCCCCAATGAGCAGGTGGCATAGGGAATATGCCCAAACCTGGGTATAGCAGGGGATCCCTGTTGCAGGGCCTCCTGGCCAATTGGCCACCTGAGGAGTTTGGACAGGGAATGAATTACTGGACAGTGAGGTAGAGAGTGTGAGGTCATGTGGGGAGAGTCAAGGGTATTAGTAAGTTAGTTTAGTGTGCCTAAGTGTCTATGTGATGGAAGAGTTTGGTCTAAGGATATATTTAGAAATAGGCAAAGTTTACCTAAGTAGAAAACCTAGGTAATTGGTGAGGCAATATAGGTAGGAATTGAATATATATAGCTAGGTAATGAGATATTACCTAGGATGGGTAATGGGAATATGGGGAGTATATCTAGAAAGGTAACAACATAAAGTGAGTTAACCTAACCTAGATTTGACGAGGGTTTGACCAGGGTTGACCTGTTGACCAAAAGTCAAATGTGAGTCAAACTTGACCTAGAATTCACCTAGATTGCATATCGCACATTGAATACTCATGTTTGACACCCAGAACACTATTTAACATGTATATCTCATATATGTTTGTGTGACATCATTTTGGACCTCGATTCATATTCACCGCCCAGGACGACAGGCGAGTACATTCTCTGATATTTTTATTTCTTGATATGCCCTATGTTACATGTTTATATTAGTATTCTATCTTGATTTCGACACGACAGACACAGGGATTAGTATTGTAAGGATTCCTTGACTTGAGATACATAATTTTATACCTATTAACTCTTTACTAGACTAATATATCTATTCTGGATTATTGAGATATGTGTCGAGACCTGGATCCATGTGTACTAGTCGGGCGAAAAAAAACCTAGGAGACATATGAACATACCCTTTCTACCCCATGGTATTACTGGAATAATAACGGACACATGCGGACATGTATGGTTTGCTGGATATCACACTCTAGCCGTTCATATGTCAACTTGGTATTTTAAAACACTGGTTTTAAACACAGATATTCTAGACTTGTTAGTTGTCTACCTTGCGTGACAGGTTTCCCTTTTATTACATATTTGTCAACTCTTACATTTCACATATTCTCTCCATACATCTAGTACTCTATATTCCACTGCCTCTTCCATTGTACATTGTCTCTATAAATTGTTCATCAAGTATTTTATTACTGTTTATATTTTTATAGTTTTGTCAATTTATTGGAACTGCTATTTGAGTTGTACTTCGCTCCAATCCTGACTGGATAATATTTTTCGGATGGTTTAGATGATTGTCCCACCTACTATGAGCGGGGGTATACGAGGGATGCACACAGGAGTCTGAGGAGGATCCTACTCAGTAGAGAGTGCCCTATATATAGTTTAGAGTTTTAGTATTCATGTTGTATCGGATTGTTCCAATTGTGGGATTTGAGACTTACTATTATATTCAGGATATGTATTTATTGTTTTAGACATCTAGACTCATGTGTAGTGATTTTTCTATTGATTCTTTTATTATTTTAGTTTAATCTTCTTTTTCTTTTATTCTAATATCGTGCTCTATCTTCCTCTAGATTTTGTGATTGAGATTATGTAGTTTATATGTAATGATTTCCCTCCGTGCGGAGATAACATGTTTTATGATTAATATTGTTAGATGATAGATATTGTAGACGACCTATACAGTGTTCTACCGCCGACGCTACGGCGTAGGCTGGACGTACCTACGTCCTCGTGCCCCTAAATAGGGTACGGGTCGTGACACATTTTTGTGGTGGCCCATGCAGGTCGAGGTCGCAAGTAGTGCGATGTCGCAGTGGTGCTCGACTTAGAGTGCTGCTACGAGCCTGCTATTAGGATATATGTTATAAGCTATATAGGGAGTTACTCAATCACAATTAGGAAATCTTCCAAATCTTTTGGTTTCAATCATTCATTGCAATTTCTTCGAAATCAATTGTCCTTCCTTGATAATATCTCATCTTGTGCCATATTGATTTCTTTTGTCGATCTGTCTTCAGGATACCGGAGACCAGATCGCAACGCACTAGAACTATTACAGTGACGGAGAGGTCTGCTACTTCAGAGCCTCCTCTTCCAGCTATGGGAGATGTAGCTCAGGGAGTTGCTCCTACGGTGTCAGCATCTCCTGGGGGTGTTCCTCTACCAGTCCGAAGGATTGTCCTTGTGCAGCCGGAGCCTCTTCCTATACCTCCATATCGACTGATACAACACAGATATTTACGTTGTTCCAGCAGATGGTAGAGGCACAGAGGGCTCAAGGTGAGTTGCAACAGCGATAGGCTGATACATTGTGCCAGAGCATTTTTATTGCCCACCAGTTGGCACTTGTTGCAGTTGAGAGGGTGGCTGCTGCTCCACCTCAGGGTGCTCCTGCCCAGGAGTAGCAGTAGCAGGTGAAGCAGGGTACTGTCAACGACTTCAAGAAGATGTTTCCTCGAGATTTCAAGGGAACGAAGGGGATCCTTTATGCCAATGAATAGCTAGAGGGTATTGAGAGGAGTTTGGAGTTGGCTTAGATTTCGGAGGGGCTACGGGTAGCAGCAGCAGCTATTCACTTTTCGATATCGCTCTGACGTGGTATCGCACAGATCCCTGACTGACAGTGATGGGACTGACGTGGGCTACCTTCAAGAGGCTATTCAAGGAGAAATTATTTTCTGATGTGGCTCTTAGTGCACTAGAGGGCCAGTTCGTGGAACTAGTACAGGGGAAATCGTCTGTTGACGAGTATGCAGCTGAGTTCTTCCCTTTGAGCTGAAAATCCCTCCCCCAAATTTTCACTAATATTTTATTTCATGTTTATTTCTCAGTATTAATTTTTTAATTTTTTTATTTTATTTATATACTGTATAAATTAAGTTATACATAATGAACCTCTAGATGTCATTTTATCCTATTACTAGAATGATTATATATATATATATATATATATATATATATATATATATATATATATATATATATATATATATATATAGTAAAATTATTTAAATAAAATATTTTGTTATATTAATTAGATATATGTGATAAAAATATTTTCATAAATTATTTGGTTAAAAAAATATTTAGAGTATATATAATTTTATTATTAAAATTTTTAGGATTATTATATTTAGAAAATAGAAATATAAATATACATAAGGATATTTTGTACTATGAATATACGTTGTATATATAAAATATATATCTATGTTGGTGTACCTATGTTTATAATATAGATACCAAGATTCTATAGAGAAATTATTTTTCATACAGATTTTAAAATTTAGTTTAATTAGTAGGAGAGAATAAAGGAAAGGGAGTTATGCATATAACTATATATATGTATATATTTTATTGTATAAAAAAATAAAAGAAAATAAAAGAAAAAAATGCTGCGGGTGAACAGTGCCCCAGTACGGTTCACCGCATCCCCCACACCGTCAAACCCAAGCCCTTATATATATATATATATATATATATATATATATACACTTTTGGTAAATATAAAAATGTATTAATCCCTAACCGCCATGGCCGACATGCTCCCAACCCCGGACCTTGCGCCGCCCCAGTCAAGCCGCGCGCTACCGCCGCAGTGGCCGGCCAACCGTCGTACCTGCAGCGGCAACGCAACAACTGTACAGGGGCAGCAGCAACAGACAACAATTACAGTTGCAGCAGAGCAACTTCACAACGAAGTCTCCGCCTCCTCGTTTGATCGTTTCACGATCCGCGTCACTTCTGGTATGTAGACAACCTATATAACTCTGTTTCTCTTCAAGTAGATGCTTTTATCTCTTTTTGTGTACGAGGAAAATCGAGTTCCAAAATCGAAAAAAACTTGATTTTGGACGTTAGAAACTGTCCCCAATGTCCCATGTTTGTGGTCGATTTACGACAAGAATATCACAAATTTTAGGAAATCGTTTGAACAATTTCGATTATTATATTCTGTTTAAAATTAGATTAATGTTAGCAAAAAACAGGTTTTCAAAACCCAAAAAAATCATGATACGTAGTCCGTCCCATAATCCGGGCAACTTGGTCGTGAACCACTTGCATCGAAAGGTGCATATAGACTTCGTGCATGCGTGGGATTTGACAGAAGTCGAATTAGTTGCGAGTACGCGACGAATTATATGCGTATCCGTCGAAAATCCCCCTTATCGACTATTTTCCAAATTAGTCAATTACTTCATGCACATTCGTCATCTCGAGACGAAACTTATGCCAATAGGACCGTATCATTTTTCTGGTTCTGCATGCCAAGTTTGGTCCGATTTGAGAAGGTCGACCGGAATGCCCTTTTGGCGGGCCCACGACCTGATCCAACGGACGAATTTGTGCACGGCTCATCGGAATCCAACTTTGGATATAAGGTTCGGTTTGTATCGCCAAATTAGACAGTAGACATATACTTTATTGACTTTAGAGATTATAAACTCTGGCACACTTTTTGGTGCAAAATGGGTCCAACGATGGACATCGTTTTGGCCCAAAATTACGATTTTGCTCCTGTGTCCAGAATTGGACTTTTGGGTAGACATTCTTAAATTTCTTTTACACCAAATGGGTTGGTGATGTCTATTTCAGCATCTGGAGACTGTTGTGCGAGTTATACTTTTGTGTGGCACATCGAGTGGTTGGTATTATCGGTTTCACCAGCAAAGGATCCCATGCGAGTACATTTGTTGTTTGTTTTCGATATTGATTATTACTATATTTTATTATTAGTCATTTTATATTTGATTCTTCTCTTTTTTATATCTTGTCATATTCTTACCTGTAGTGTCGGGAAGGGGAAGTACCAAACAGATATGGGATCTGACCGTAGACATTGTAGACATCGTAGATATTGTTTATTTCCTGCAAAGTAGATTTCATAGACATTGTCTATTTCCTGCAAAGTAGACATCATGGACATTGTTTATTTCCTGTAAAGTGCACATCGTAGACATTATTTAGACGTCGTAGACATTGTTTATTTTCTGCAAGTAACTGTCCCTAGACCGATCACATATCAAAAAGTACTTTAAAACACATGGATAGTATTTCCTATGTTCTACTTTGCTCATGTCTCTTTTTATCATTATCCTTATTATTTCATCATATATTTTATGACCAACCTCTGTTTTATAGTCGTTATCATATATTGGAACTACTCTCAATGAATTGTACTCGTTCCATTCCTGACTGGAAACTAACATTTTTCAGGTTAGCCGCGACTACGCTTAGCATTGGGAAGAGGGGTGTACTTGCAGGCAAAAACCTAGAGATTAGCTAGATAGATGAGTTGTAGTCATTTCAATATTTATAAGAGTTTATATTTTTCTACAAATGTAAAACTTGTGAATATTGTAAATTAATTTAATTTTGTGAATGAGCATTTATTATGATTGTGAGCATTGTGGTCTAGACAGCGTTCTGCCGTCGACTCTGCGGCATAGGCTGGCTTGCGCACGCACTCGTATCCCCTAAAGAGGGTGCGGGTCGTGACAAGTTTTTGTGGTGGCCCATGCAGATAAGATTTTGCAAAATTATGCGAACTCGTGATAGTACTTAAGTTAGTCGTACTATTGCATTTCTGCGACTAGGAAGTGCTCATTCACAATTAGGATTGAATTGATTTAAGAGAATAACTAGGACTAGGAGTCCCTTATTCAAATTGACCGTTGGGTGGTTAAGGTTGTTATATAGGCCATGCAATTTAGGTAATGAGTTATTAAATTTAGATAGTTTGACAGATCCCCATAGATATACTATTGCATTTTGATATGATGATATGATCCAATGTGGATAGACTATTCACTTGTTAAGTTAGGCCTTCCAAGAATTAATGCTCTAACCTTGATAAATTGTTCAATTTTTTTTTTCTTTTTGCCCTCTTTTGACATCATCGTCATATCATTAAGTCCGAATTACCTATTTAATTTCCATTTCGTCGTAAGGAATTATTTTTATAATTTCTGATTCTGTTATCCATATACGAACCTCGATTTAGTTTTGATTCAAAGTTTTCCCTCATTCATTTGAATACACATGAAATAGAGATAGAATGTTTGTACTTCTTTTGTCTTTAGTTATTTCCTCCCTAGTCAATCTTTTATTTTAAGGATTGATACTTATAGGACATATACTTATACTTCTCCTATCTTGATCACCCTGGGATCAGTTCGAGTTATCTTTTCTGTCTAAGTCGTATCACTTATTTGTTTCCATAAGAATTTTATTCTCTAAAAAGTCAATATTATATTTTTCCCGTTGACTTTTGAGCCTAACATGACCCAGTTATCCATCTAGTAATCCCGAGTCAGTTTTGTTTTATGTTGTCCTTCAGTCCTTGAGTATGAGAGAAATAGAGAATTATAAATATTATTTCGGTTGTTCTTCTAGTCGATCGCTTAGTTTTCAAAATTGATACCTAATCGATCATTTGATTTTCAAAATGGATACGTTCACTTCAAGGACAGATACTTACCCTTACTATCATAGTCAACTTGTTTGAATCTCTAGAAGCTGCTTCAAATTTTACGGATATAGTTGAAAGAATATTTGTTGACTCATAATGGCAGGACATCAGCGCACTGTCACCATTTATTTGAATTATGGAGACTGTGCGTTCACTGCAGCCAGCAGTGCACTGGCAAGGCACGACCCCTAGAGTTGAAATTATTTCAAGGAAATATAGGTTATCGAATGTTGCTAAAACTATGTCTTAGTGGTCCTATTTTGATCTTAGTTACCCTTGTGTCAATACTGGATAGAGTTAATAAATATCCGATATTGTATCATATTTGAGTCACGAAACCAAGGATTTACTACAACTAGGTGTATACTGGCGAGACATAAATTCTTGGTAAAATGACTTCCGACATGATTACAGTTTTCGGATACTACAGAGGTTAGGAAAGTGCCATGTATGTCCCATTGATTCAAAGCCAATACTAGTAGAAAATTTTATAAGTTAGGTAGCATGCTTCCCAACCTAACATCCCGTTGTCCTTATGACCCATTAACGAGGTAATTGACTGACAGTAGTAAGTTTACTTAGACTATAGAATTTAGAGGCCCCTAACCCATTGGTCGACCAAGGCCTTAGATAAGAAGACAGTATGATGATTGTATAAGCACGAACACCGGATAAGGCTTAGATTATTAAGGAACTTGAACTACTTGTGCCTTCTTTCAATCATAAATCTTGCATACTTATATTTTTGGAATATCTTGACTAATGCTGTTATTATAGACTAGTTTTGCAAGCTTATTCTTTATCGAGCTTACTCAGGACACATGTTTATTGGGGATGTCCACTAACATATTGTCTAATGAGAATCAGTGTATTTTTATATGATCAACCTTTGTGCACTTGGCTCACTCTTCATATGAATAGTACACATAGATTGAGATATAGTTGCCCTCTAGGATCTCATCCGCAACTGCCTTGACAACTCTCCTTAGATTATTCAATTGCGTTCGGAACCCGTAATTACATTCGATTTTCCTTCTCTTGAACTCTTTATTATTTTTGCCTTTATTTGTTTCGAAAAAACAAATACTCGTATTTGAAGGAAGATAGACGCAGAATGTCCCCCTTAGTTTACCATATCCCCTATGGCCATGAAAGCTATAACACAAACATTTTTCATCCAATTGAAATCGGAGAACAATCTTTAAACTTGATCCATATCTATCGTATCACGTTATCTATTACACCGTGATCAAGACTTGAATTTCAATAACTTCATTAATCATAAAACCTTGTCTTGGTTTAATTTCGAGAAATAAATTTCTGAAGTATATAGGTTGTGAGCCCTCCAAATTTTAGGATTTACTAGTATTAGCGATTGACTAGGATAAGTTGGTTCCCACTAGAATAATAAATTTGTGCCTTATGAGCACCCACTTTCTATTTAGATCATTTGATGTTCTTTGCCGTGACATTGATATTCGGAGCGCGAGACCAGCAGTTACCTTCTAACAAATTTCATATGCAAGACCTAGATGAGTCCTCCTTCATTGAGGCATATAATGCCCCACTCAAACATGTCCTCTTGTACTCTATTTTTATGATACGACTTTCAGGTCAAAAAGGCTAACTAAAATCCTTACCATAATATCGTTATACTTTATCTGATTTCAATTATAGATAGAACCTCGACCAAAACCTTCAGACCTAATATATGATTGTGATCTATTCAAAGCTCACTACGCACATGCCACTAGTGTGCCACTCAATTGAGTCCTCCTGTGCTATTTAAACATAAAAGTCACAAAAGGCACATTTTGGGCTTTAGGAACCTCGTTAACCATTCAGACTGCAATTTAACCCAACCACTTGACTTGGAACCTATTCTAGATCACCCTAACATGATAGGAATGGTTCAAATTAATTTTATGGGACCTTCTCCAACCAATATAGATTAAAACCCAAGATTCATTCAGTCAA
>JANAVB010037413.1:3678715-3738715 GCA_029216955.1 Iris pallida | reverse complement strand
GCACATTGAGTAGTTGGTGTTATCGGTTTCACCAGCAAAGGACCCTAGGCGAGTACATTTGTTATTTGTTTCCGATATTGATTATTACTATATTTTATTGTTAGTTATTTTATATTTGATTCTTGTCTCTTTTTTATATCTTGTCATATTCTTACCTGTAGTGTCGGGAAGGGAAAGTACCAAACAGATGTGTGATCTAACCGTAGACATTGTAGACATCATAGACATTATTTATTTCCTGCAAAGTAGACATCATAGACATTATTTATTTTCTGCAAAGTAGACATCGTAGACATTGTTTATTTCATGCAAAGTAGACAACGTAAACATTATTTAGACACCGTAGACATCGCGGTGTAACTATCCTTAGACCGGTCATATATCAAAAGGTACTTCAAAACACATGGATAGTATTTCCTATGTTCTACATTCCTTATGTCTCTTGTTACCATTATCCTAATTATTTCATTATGTATTTTATGGCTAACCTCTGTTTTATAGCCGTTATCATATATTGGAACTGCACTCAATGAATTGTACTCGTTCCATTTCTGACTGGAAACCAACAATTTTTAGGTTAGCCGCGACTACGCTTAGCATTGGGGAGACGGGTGTACTTGCAGGCCAAAACCTAGATATTAGCTAGATAGATGAGTTGAAGTCATTTTAATATTTGTAAGAGTTTATATTTTTCTACAAATATAAAACTTGTGAATATTATAAATTAATTTAATTTTGTGAATGAGCATTTATTGTAATTGTGAGCATTGTGGTCTAGACAACGTTCTACCGTCGACTCTGCGGCGTAGACTGGCTTGTGCACGCACTCGTATCCCAAAATTGGGTGTGGGTCGTGACATGAGCCAGTTCGCCAAGGGCATGGTTCAAGATGTAGAAGAGAAGGCGTGTAAGTTCATGAGGGCCTGAACAGCGGAATCAGATCTCGCATGTTTGGGCATCGCACGGCTACCTTTGAGGATATTCTGATGGATGCCCAGATTGCTGAGAAGAACTTTGGCCTCAGATCCAAGAGGGCCAGTGACATCATAGGTGATGGTACCAGTACGGGACCGGCTAAGCATCCCCATGTTCAGAAGGAGAACCATCAGGGAGCTGAAGCTCCGGTTCAGCAGCAAAGCAGGGAGATCAGGATTTTCTTTACAACTTTTGCAAGAAACCTGGTCATACATGGGATGCTGCTGGAAGAGATTGAAGGTGTGTCTGCTTTATGGGTCAGCTGCGCACTAGATTAGGGATTACCCTACTGCACCCACGTTTGGCAGAGCGCAAGGCCAAAGAGATGGAGTTAGGCCACTTGTAGCACCGCATCATGTCTAGCACCATCAAAGGGAGATTCTCCAATGGGGCAGGGCTTTTGTGCTGACGGTCGAGGAGGCCGATGCTACAGGTAATGGGTTAGCATGTTTGTCTTCCTGTTCTTGTTTAGTATTTTTCCATCTTATTGCAGGATTCAATAGTACCTCTTAAATTATGTTTTGTGCTATGATAGATAGTATAGTAACCTTGATTAAGACCGTGATATCACGACCAGTAGGACCATGATTTGTGTGTACTATTAATAGATTTTTGGACCATGATTGACGGGGGTTTGATATAGAGAAGAGTCCGACCAACTTAAATTTTGAGGACAAAATTTTCTAAGGAGGGAAGATTTGTCACTACTACTTTTCTAGAATAATGGTATTTCTGTCATTTCATATTTTGTATATATATATATATATATATATATTTTTAATATGATGGTTGTATTTATTAGTAGACTAGCTTATTCATTAGACATGGTGGACCCCATTTAATTTGACTTGATAAATAGGTTGATTAATTAGACTCTAGTCATGGCTAGGTTGACTACAAGCATTAATTAGAGCCAAACCACTTAGCCCCATTAAGGACCTTCCTAATACTAAGTGTAATGAAGAGTTTAGGGCTTGACAGGACTCTATTTAAACCCCACAAACCCTTAAATGGCATCCACCATTCCCTTAGAGTTTCCACTCATTTCTTCAATCCGTACTCTTCCAAATTTCTTCTCTTTCTTCCCTTTGTTGTGCTAAGGCTTGGAGGAGCTCAAGAAGGCTTGGTGGAGGCTCTAGCAAGGATTTGAGAGGCCCTTCTTCATACATCTTCTCCAAATTCGTGGAGCTTGGTGTAGGCTACATTCTACATAGGTATAACCCTCTAAGCTTACTTTTCCATTTTTAAATTTTATGCATTCATATTGGAGACCCCTCCCATGACTAATAGGAAGTAGATTGAGGTCTTAATGAGTCCTATTGTAATGGTTACATAGGGTTTAGTGTCCATTTAAGGGAGACCACAAGTTTTGCCCACCAAGTGTTTGTTAAAATGTCTAGGTGGTTATTTTAATTCTGTTTTTTCAGTTTTATTGCTTGGATATAGCTTGGTTATTCATTTAATAGGTGTTTCATTTGATTTCAAGGTATTTCTCATCTAATGTGTATATATTACATGTATGTATGGTTATATTTGTGAATGGCTTGCATAGGCTTTAGTTGTGCACTGTTTTAGGTTCATGGGGTACCCTGTCAGAGAAACATCAGTAGACAGTGAGGTCGGTGAGGCTTTTAGTGAATCAGAGAGAGTTGGTTTAGTAGGTACAGGTTGGAGTTTTGATAGGAAATTAAAACCCCCAATTTCAAATTGATAAAGGCATTGCCTTATTTGCAACTAGCCATAGGCCAAGGTAATTAATTCTTGTGTGTGATCAAATTTAAGGGTTGGTATCCTTAGTGAGGGTGGTAAGTCAGTAGAGTATCAGTCAATTTCTTCTTAGACAGTATGTAGTAATGTTGGGGGCAGAGCTATGATGGCTCTTTGGCCAGGCAACATAGGAAGTATTCCCTACTGTAAGTTAGAGGCAATTGCCTTGGGCCTTGACCAACAGGGGCACGAGTGCATGAAAACGCCCATTCTACGCCGCAACATCGACGATAGAATGCTGTTTAGGTCTACTAAACTAACTAACAATATAAATATCATAACCAGTTGAGATAGTCATTTTCCAACGGAGGATAAGTAATGACAACATAACCATACTCAATCGCAATACTATAAGGAAGATAAATGGCACGAAAAGATAAAGACAACATGAAATAAAAAATCCAAAGAAGTCTAGCATAGTAAAATAATACAAGTCCAGATAGTCTAAGTGTCAACAATCTCAAATACAAGTCTCAAAATAATAAACAGGCCAAGAGTCTATCTGGAGACAAATTCGTTATGAATCTAACCTAATGAGTCGCTAAATAAGGCTCCTCTACTGGAACTAGACCCTCCTGAACCAGAGTCTCCCGATTATGCCTACTATATTCGAAGGGCCGTAATAGGTGGAGAAATTATCATCTGTGTCGTCTGAAAAATTTATCCAGTCAGGAATGGAGCGAGATACATTTCTAATAACAGTTCCAGTAAATGATAAAGACTATGTAACAGTAAATAGAAAAAATATACAAGATGATATGACATGTACGTATACATAGTAAGACATAAGTAAACTTTAAATGAGTGTAAGAGAAAGAGAATAGGTTATATCATATATAAGAATCCAGAACAATACTATATATGTGAGTAGCGCTAGTTTTAACATGTAATCGGCTTAGGAACTTGATACAAGAGTTTATGGCCTGGTTAATCATATGTACGGTGTATATTTAACACTATTCAAGGTTCAAAACTTGATACAAGGAGGGTATTAATCATATATCTATGCTAATACTGTCCGCCCTCGACTGGTACAGTAGATCCAACTATGACACGTTACGATACAGGATTCTCTGAGGAGGTCGCGAGCCTTCGTAGGAATCGATGTATATACAATGCACAAGAACAATAACAAGGCTTACAAAGGATATACCACGACAGAAATAACATCTCATAACGAGTTCCAGACAACATCAATACGTGTAACCAATGTGTCAAGAAATCGAGGATATCTACACTAAATACAAGAACATAGAAGATAACATAAACAAAAAATTATCAGAGAATGTACTCGCTTGAGATCCAGTGTGGAATATCAACAATATCCAATACGGTGCCTCGAAGACCTAATGTGGAATATCAATATCAATTTATGTTTTGGAATCATATACATGTTATTCTAGGTCAATACTAGGTCAACTAAGTCAGTACCATGGTAAACTGGGCCAATCTAAGTCATACCTAGTTTTCTAGTCTATACTGGGCCAATCTAAGTCATATCTAGTTTTCTAGCATATACTAGTTCAATACTCTAGGTATCTACCTATATTGTATATGCATATTCTCTTATTCAACACCTTTACTATTTATCCTTACTTATGCATTATCCCTTTCATTAAACTTTACCTAAACAAGTCCTATATTAACTAATACCTTATCTATTTACCTAATATCTATATACATTACCTATTACCTATGTTTTTTTCCTATAACCAATTACCTAGGCATCGAACATGTAGGTAAATACCCAAAACCTTCTTATTACCCAACATCTACCTATAGGTAAACTCTTACACTCATATATCCATGTCCCTACATCCATAACCTATTCTAATAATTTTCCCCAAATCTATTACACCTATATCCTTTAATAACACTTTTCAACCCAATATCAAACCTATTGCCTACGCTCTAGGACACTACAATACCCTACACAATATTCAAACCAATACACATCCTACATGGGTACATATTTCTACACCCAATTAGACAATGCCTAGTTATTGCCCTATCTTTACTGGTTTCACCAAATCATTGCACCATTGTGCACGGCCACTCTTCCCTCAATTCAATTTCCCTATCTATCTATGACTGGCCTTCAATTCCCTCTCCCTTTATAATTCCTACTGCCACTCCTCCACTATTTGCACAACAGCAAAACCTATACCGACACAGACCTGTGATAGGCCCTAAATCCTTTTCTCTTCACTTCACCCAAGTAGTGCCTATGCAGGTACTTGAAACCCCTTGCACTCTCCTACAACCTGCTGCCTAGTGCAGCAGGTAACCTTATTATCTGTCCTAATATCTTGAACATGCAACAACTGTTATTGTTAGCCTCATTCCTGGCAGTGGGTGCACCTGTTGCCCCATGCCTGCTTGCCCCTAATATAGGCTAGTCCTTAAAGCCCCTGCATTCCCGTTACCTACCTCTTTACTTATCCACGAAAATACCAACATGTGTATTTCTCCCATACCACAACACTGCCACAAGGATACTCACCATCTACACCTACACACACACTCTCAACTAGGGATAGTACCCTATCATATGAGATACTTCCTTACACACTACCACTTAACTACTTGCACATAGCCTGTGCAATGCCATTGCCTGCTGCTACAGGAGACTCCCCCCTCCTCTCACACACATTCATCGAGTGTCACCTATGCACATACACAAACGAACATGTGTATACACTGATATACATAGGTATCTTATCCTACCACCTGTGCACATACACAGGAAGTGGTGTGAATATCCACATGCTACAGAATCTCAAACCCCCTCTTATATATTGTCAAGGCAGTAACCAAGAGGCCCTTGCATGGATTCTGTGCAGGTACACAAGGGCCCCTTCTTCTAATTTAGCTATCCATATATCTATGTAACTACCTACATATCTATCTAATGACTAACATATATGAATACATACACCAAGATACACATATAGGCACTCACCCACACATCCTAATCACCCCCACACAACTATGTGTCTAACACTTGTACGCACACACACAAGGGCTGATGCATACACACACAAGCCTATGCTCACACAAGTTACTGAAGTGACTCCCCTCTCCCCTTCTAGCTGTTAAACTCCAACATCAAAAGCTACAACACAGGGCTTAGACAGCCATGTCCAAGGAAGTGCCTACCTATACATATTGTTATTGCTAACAGTAGTGACCACATCTTGTTGCCCAAGTAAAATCCGTACAGGCCATTTCTTGGGGTTCAAAACTCCCTACAAATGCTCCATACCTGGCTTACCTTGCTACTGTTGCTGCCTATGCAAGGCAGCAATTACTGCCTTTACAAGGCAGCAATTACTGCTGCTATCAATTTTCCTCTCACTTAACTCTCTCCTCCTATACTGCCAACAGCCCAAATACCTGTGCACTGGTCTCTAACTGTCCCATCTTCCACATCTCTCTCCACCTCTCCTAACATCAGTCAATAAAGCCAGTACTACTGTTGTTTCAAATCCTTAATCCTGTGCACTCATGTGCACAGGTGCACACAAGTGCCCTGCCCTACGTATACACATATATCCTCACACTCCTTCACTCTATTTCTCACCCCATGACCCCTATCTTGCTTTGCTGTTATAAGCCCCCTCTTATCTTCTATGAATCCACCTTCACTCAGCTACTGGTACTTCTACTGGCCTGTTATCTGCTAACATACCCTACCACAACCCTAGTACACTACATTCCCCTTTAACTACATTAGGAATTCCTCTACAAAACTGACTCACAACTACTAATGTGTAATCATATATACCCATACACACATAAAAGTTTATACACATAGCTATCCATGTGTTACACACATACACACATGACTCATAACTCAACATTACACTTACACACACTCTATCACTCATAAGGACATAAGAATACCTAAATCTAACCATGCGTATCATGATATACCATGACGCAACACCACGTATCCTATTTAGGACATGCACCTCAAATCTCAGCTCAAAAAGGATACAAAATTCCTATGAGGACACGTGTTGAACACTTGGTGCGCAAGCTTGCGATACGTCCAAGATACTCTACTAAACCTTGTCCGAATCCAACCAAATTTCATAGGCAAGCCTAAATAATATATTAGAACATAATTAGGGTATTTCTAAGCTAGTGTTAAGTGTTATGCGTAATAGAACATGTGCACCACATATATAGGAGTAAAAAAAAATCCCCAAATTGATCCCGTGTCCTACCGTATCATGACACGATTCACATATCCATTTGTGGATACGAATCTAGACACGTACAACAAAATCTACACTAATTAGACCCAATAAATCTAATGACAAATACTTGGTGCACCATTCTCGGAATTTCTCCAAAAACGGCACAAAACTTATTGTGAAAGTCTTCAAATGGGTCAAATAAAGTCCAAGCTTCTCCCCATGGGTAGCCCTAATGCATGGGTGGTTCCTAAATGACTAATTACACTAATTAGAATCAATTAAAAGGGTTTAATTTTATATTTTACCTATTGGGAGATGATTCCCAATACAAAGCTAAAAGAGGCACAAATGGACACAGCCTTCAAGAGTGGACACCTCCTTCAAGCTACACTCCTTCTAATGCTTCCTCCTTGCTAATCCATGCTCTAGCCTCCTTGGAATGACACTAGGAATTAGTTGAGAATTAATTTGGGAATGGTAGAGTTTGGTTCTTCTTCTCAAATGGAGAGAAAATGGAAAGGAGGCAAATTAGGGTTTGTAGAGGCTAATAAATGAACTCAAAGAGGGGTTTTATAGTGTATATGACCAGCCACTATTCCTAACCCTAAATGCAATATAAAGTGCCTAATAAGCCCTCATAATTAGTCATGAAGGTTTATTTTAGGAAGGGGTTTAATTAAGGAAGGTTCTATTAACTAAAATAAGGATTTTTCTTAATCATTACTCTTCTAATTAATGGGTGCACCATGACTAACTAATGGGCTCACTAATATTGTCATGACAAGTCTAGTTGGGTCCATCTAGGTTTACTAACAACTAGTCTAACTAGTAGCTAACAACTTGCAACTATCACATCATATATTGAATTATATGCAACCATGCCAATCATGGAAAAATAAAATAAAAATACAATCATTACAATTAATATGAAATATAATTTTTATATTGGTACAAGATAGGAAAAGACAAAAATACTCCTATTTTGGAAATATAGTAGTTACAATCCTACGCCCCTCAGAAAAATTTTGTCCTCGAAATTTAAGTTGGTTGTACTCTTCTCTAGATCAAGCCCCTAACAATCAAAGTCTAGCAAAATCCAGTCTAGAGTTATCCAACATACAATTCTATGAAATAGAAACAAACATGTATGGTTATTGCCTCTATAGGTCATGTTATTACAGTCGCTACAAGGTTCCACTACTACTCTAGCATAAAAATCACAGATGCAAGCTAAAGGTACTAAGAAATCAATCAAGCAATCAATAGACGAAATGGAAAATAAAAGGAAGAAAAAATAGAACCTAACCTTCTAGCCCATCACCTGTCGTGTTAGTCTCCTTGACCATCATCGCAAATGCCAAACCCTGCTAGGGTGTCTCCCTATACTGGTACGAGACAATTTACGACACCATAAGTGGCCTAGCTAGACTTCTCCTTATAGGACCGTTGAGCACCTCTAGAGGGGGGGGGGTGAATAGAGTGTGTGTGTCACGCCCCAGAACCAGAATACTGGAGAGCGGGGGCAGACATAGCCAGCTACGTATATTGAAATAGAATACATCTCAACTATACGGTCACGGCTGTCTAGATATGAGGGTTTACTACAAGCCAGCAGTCTCTTAAGGTCAAGCCTATTGTCTCAATCTCAAGCAATTAACAGAGTTACAAGATATTAGAGCATCAAATATATATATATATAAGGCGTCCCAAATATTATATATTGGATGATCATGAAGCTAGTCGTACAAAATGATGGGACTAGCAAGAGTTCAGTCATACATGATCAACCCTAGGATTTGTTAATCATGCTTACAGCCCGTAGGCAGACAGTAAGTAAATATGCATCGAGCTAACAGGTGCTCGTCGGCTAAACGCCTCAAAAGAATAAATTTACATATAAGTGGGTGAAACAAAAGGAAAACCTACTCTTGGCCCGGGTTCCGTCTAGTTGTCACCATTGGGCTGGAAGCTCGGTAGATCCTCGGGAGCTGCTCCAAAATCTGGCCACACAAAACCAGCTGGGTCAAACCCCAGAAAGAGCAAGTGCCACAAAGGAGGCCACAAATAAGAACAAAAGCCAGCATATCAGAACATAAGGAATAAAAGAAAGGTACAAGTAGTAAAGTACACATGGCGATAAACGACTAGGGGCGTGGAACCATTCCGGGAGCCAGGTTACAATCCTTAAACCAAACAAGGACCGGGATTGTACCCCTTTGCCTGAATAGCTCACTGTCTCTACCCATTTATCGTTAGAAATAAATAAAGCAATCAAGATCAAGAGTTCCAGGTGCAGGGGCTAGACAAGACTTAGACAGAGCTGGACACCATTCATTCACAATCGGCCAGGCAAGTACTACGGCTTACTACTTTAACTAATTAGGGTTATCACAAGCCTAATTACTAACAAGATGCAAGTGAGAATTCTAGTCCCAAGCCCTGCAGACCATCCAGTTATCCTTCCGTGGGTTAAGAGTTATAGGTGGGTACATTGCCCGAGAGACAAATGTACCCTTAGGTGACTTAGAGGGTGCAACACATGACAGTGTGCTGGAAATGTGCTCTACTCGTCGGCAAGCTATAAGTCTATTAAAGCGCCCAGATAACGAGATTGCCTGTGACTGGGAATTCTCCATGTTCTAGTTTGATCTAATAATTAGCCTAATCCAATTTAGCGCGAGTCCCTGGCCGTGGTACCCAGGAAGTCGCGTCCTAGACATGATGCAAGACAAGACAAGTGGATTGTACAAACAAGCAAGCAGGAACACCCACGGTGTCAAGTTGATTATACGAGTTAATTACAAGTTACAAGTCAAGTCAAGTCAGGAGTGTGCCGCCACGGGCCACTATCAAGTTATCAAGATAAATCATGTCAAGGTGCTTGTTAGGAGTACACCACTACGGGTCACTGTCATGTCAGGTTGGTCATGTCAGGAGTGCACCACTACGGGTCACTGTCGTGTTATGCTAGGTCCTTGTCATACCCTGCCATGTACAATAGACATTCCAAACATATTAAGTAAAATCAAGTTCATGACAAAAGGCGTAAGGATATAAAATGGGCGTAAAATATCTAATACAATATCAATATATATAGGACTATAGAAGAGCCAGGCTTAAAGAAAATAAAACCAAATCTCCAAGAGCCAATGGTTTGCGCAAGGGGTCAGCGGGTTGGATTGCGCAGGAGTCAAGTGCGCCAGGAGGCCAACTGCGCAGGATGAGCTGCGCAGGGTACCAACTGCGCAGGAGTGAGCTGCGCAGGGTACCAACTGCGCAGGAGTGGATGGCGCATCAGATGGATTGTGCACAGGAGGATTGCGCAGGGTTGGATTGTGCAATGGTCGATTGCGCAGGGGTTCCTTTGCGCATGGCTGGCTTCCGCATGGCTAGCTTGCGCCAGTGCAATCCAGCGCAGCGCAAAGCACTGGCCAAATGATTGCACAATCGGCCATGCGCTAAAGAGCACAGGCCGGGGGTGCGCAATCGGCCATGCGCTAAAAAGCGCAAGGCAGAGGGCTGTTCTTCCTGGCCGAGAGCAAGTCCAAGAACACCAAGAACTTCAATTCTTCATAACTTAGCCAAATTAAAACCAAATCTAGATTTTCAAAGTTCTAACTTGAGTAAAATCGAATTCTCTTCCACATGGAAGCATCAAAATATGCAAAAATTAAAGTTTAATAGATCAAAACCAAGGAATTCCGAAAATAATTAAAACTTAGATCTAGAACAATGGAGACTCCAAATCACAAAATTTCAAGTTCTAACGTTGATCTACATGTCCTAATCTATCAAATGGACAAATAAAATTGGGTGCTTATTTGTTGGCAAGGTGCATTTGCCTATGGGTTGGGGAGTTGTATGTGGAGGAAGGAGAAGAAGAAAATTAATGGAGAGTAAAGAGGAGAGAGAAAGGTTGGTGGAGATATAATGAGGGTGGTTGTGGTGTGTTGAGGGAGGAGTGTAGGTTAAAGTGTACCAATACATGATGAACCAAACTAAACCAATTAAAACTGAGCCGAACCAAAACCCGAAATACGAGAAAAACCCATAATTCTGCAAGTCGAGAAAATTAAAATACATGCCAAAAATCAAATTACGAGTACAAATACGAAATACAGGAAATAAGGGTGACAACTCTACCCACCTTCAAAGAATTCCGTCCTCGAAATTTAATCAAGGAGCTAGAGATTGCCACGACAAGCTATACTAAGCACAGACAAGCTACACTAAGCAGTTCAATCATACAATCATACAATGCAAGCAAGGAAGGGAAAGCGTAAGGCACAAGGAAGACATTATACCTTACGAGTCAAACAGGTAGGGATATCGCGATCGGATGTCGTCCTCACGCTCCCACGTTGACTCACCTAGGGAGTGATGACCCCAAGCAACACGGACTAAGTTAATAGTCTTGTTCTTGAGCATCTTTTCCCTCCGGTCCAAAATAGACACGGGCCTCTCCTCATACGAAAGGTTGGTACCAACAACCAATTCCGAATGATCTAGGATATGGCTCGGGTCCGGGATGTACCGTCTTAATTAGGATACATGGAATACATCATGTACCTCACTTAGCGACGGCGGAAGAGCGAAACGATAGGACACATCGCCTACTCGCTCCAGAATATCGAACGGCCCTATATACCTAGGACTAAGCTTTTCCCGTACGCCAAAACGAATGACGCCGCGGGTAGGCGAGATCCTAAGGAATACATGGTCGCCGATGGCAAATTCTAAGGGATGCCGATGAGCATCGGCCCAATGGCGCTGACGATCCTGAGCAACTCGGAGGTGATCTCTGACTTTCCTGACCACTTCAACCGTCTGAGAGATCAGTTCTGGACCGAGCATCTGCCTCTCTCCGACATCGTCCCATGCTAACGGAGATCTGTACTTCCTGCCGTACAGAGCCTCGAAGGGTGCCATCTGGATACTGGCCTGGAAACTATTGTTGTACAAGAATTCCACCAGGTGCAGGTGATCCTCCCACGAACCACCGAAGTCAAGGGTACATGACCGCAACATATCTTCGAGAGTTTGTATAGTACGCTCTGACTGCCCATCTGTCTGCGGATGATACGCTGAGCTGAACTTGAGACGAGTCCCCAAACTTTGATGAAGACTACGCCAGAAGTGCGATGTGAATCTCGTATCCCTGTCTGATACTATGCTGACTGGCACTCCGTGAAGTCTGACGATCTGCCTGAGATACATCTCTGCTAGCTGTGCCGTCGACTGTCCAACTCTAAATGGAAGAAAGTGTGCCACCTTGGTAAGCCTGTCCACAATGACCCAAATAGCATCTCTGCCTGTCGGAGATCTGGGTTACCCAGTCACGAAATCCATGGTTATGTGCTCCCATTTCCATTCTGGGATCGGTAAAGGTTGAAAAAGTCCAGCTGGCCTCTGATGTTCAGCCTTGACCTGTTGGCAAACCAAACATCGAGAGACATACCGGGCTATCTCCCTCTTCATACCATTCCACCAAAAGTGCTGACAAATATCTTGGTACATCTTCGTGCTGCCTGGGTGGATGGAATACTGCGAACTGTGAGCCTCTGCCATGACTTTCTGTCTGATATCTCCACTGGGTACACAAAGACGCGTGCCGTGTCGAAGTGTACCATCCTCATGAATACATAACTCTGGCCTTCTCTCTGCCTCGCATCCTGCTCTGAGCCGCTAAATCTTGGAATCTGTTAACTGTGCTGTCCGGATCCTCTCAACTATGGTGGACTGAATCTGTAGACTGGCCATCAAGGCCACATTGGAAGGGAGGACAACTTCAATTCCCATATTCTGAAGATCTGCCAATAGCTCTGGTTGCGCCGTCAGGAAATAAACTCCGGCTCTCCGGCTCAACGCATCTGCTACAACGTTGGCCTTCCCTGGATGATACTGCAAATCCACATCGTAGTCCACCAGTAGCTCGAGCCATCTTCTCTGCCGCATATTAAGATCCTTCTGGGTGAAAACATACTTCAGGCTCTTGTGATCAGTGAATATCTCCACTCTGTCTCCGTACAAGTAGTGCCTCCACAACTTAAGTGCAAACACTACTGCTGCTAGCTCCAAGTCGTGGGTCGGGTAATTCTTCTCATGATCACGGAGTTGACGTGACGCATAAGCAATTACCTTCCCATGCTGCATCAAAACACATCCCAATCCTCTGCCTGAAGCGTCGTAATAAACTGTGAATCCTCCGGTCCCATCTGGAAGGGTGAGAATGGGAGCCGTTATCAAACCTCGCTTCAATTTCTCAAATGATTCCTGACATTCTGCTGTCCAAACGAACGGCACATCCTTGCGGGTTAACTGGGTCATCGGTGCTGAAATCCTTACAAAATCTGAGACGAACCGCCGGTAGTAGCCGGCCAATCCAAGGAAGCTACGAACCTCTGCCACTGAGCTAGGTACTGGCCATGCCTCGATAGCCACAATCTTCTGGGGATCCACTTCCACTCCTCCTCTGGTAATGATGTGACCCAAGTAAGAAATGCGATCGAGTCAGAACTCGCATTTACTAAACTTGGCGTACAACTGGTGCTCTCTGAGAATCTGGAGGACAACTCTGAGATGCTGCTCGTGCTCTGCTTCACTCTTGCTGTAGACCAGGATGTCATCAAGGAATACTATCACAAACTGATCCAAGTAAGGCATGAAGATACGGTTCATGAGGTCCATGAACACTGCCGGCGCATTGGTCGCTCCAAAGGGCATAACTAGAAACTCCCAATGCCCGTACCTAGATCTGAACGCCGTCTTCGGGATGTCCTGCTCTCTGACTCTGATCTGGTGGTATGCTGACCGCAAGTCTATCTTCGAGAAAACTGAAGCCCCTTTGAGTTGATCAAATAAGTCATCTATCCTTGGAAGAGGGTATCTGTTCTTGATTGTCACTGAGTTCAAGGTACGATAATCAACACATAGCCTGGACGTACCATCCTTCTTTTTCACAAGAAGCATCGGGGCTCCCCAAGGCGATCCACTTGCACGAATGAATCCCTTGGTCCTGAGTTCTTCAATCATCTTGTACAAAATCTCCAACTCTGAAGGCGCCATTCTGTAGACTCGCTCTGATACTGATGCTGTCCCGGGAATCAAGTCGATGGTGAACTCGATCTCCCGCTCTGGTGGCATCCCTGGAAGTTCCTCTGGGAAGACATCTGGAAACTCTTCAACTATCCGAGGCAACTGCACTACTGCTACTGCCATCCGCAATACTGGAGGAGATGGCTCTACGGTGCCTCTGGAAAATAAAAACTCTGGCTCTCCGGGAATACTAAAGACAACTCTGCCAGCATGGCAGTCTATCCTAGCATAATAGTTCCTCAACCAATCCATGCCTAGGACTACATCATAGTCTGCCATAGGAAACTCTATGAGCCTAGCGGGAAACTCTCTACCGCTAACTACGATCCGACACGAGGAAAACACTCGATCTACTCCCACAAGACCATTACCAGTAAGTATATTGAGCCTCACTGATAATGACTCAGGCTCCAACCCTATCCGTGTCGCGAATCGTGCAGACATGAATGAATGCGATACACCAGAATCAAATAATATAGATGCTGGAAAGGTGTTGACGAGAATAGTACCTGCCACTACCTCACCTGGTGCAACTTCTTCTTCCATGGTCATCATCATAGCCTGACCTCTAGCTGCGGGTCCCCTCTGTTGGAAACCCCTCTGTCGGTTCTGTACTGGATCCTGGGTGAACTGCTGCTGGTTCTGCTGCTGAAAGGCCTGGGCCTGGGGCAACAATAGCCTCGGGTACTGCTGTTGCTGCTGCTGCTGGACTGGAACTGGGCCTGGTCCTCTCACCGAAGAACTAGAAAGGTTGGATGATGATGGACCTCCCCTATTCGGGAGGTCCCTATCTGGTGGTCTGCTCCTCCACAAGCCAGGCACAATCCCTGTGCCCTACGACACTCTGCCACTACATGGCCCGGCTTCCCGCAATGAGAACATCCTATCGCGGAAGACTTCTTCTGCTTCTGCTGCTGCGGGTACGTCGGGGTTGAATGCTGAACCGACGTCACTGAGGCCGCCCGCATCGGAGTCCCAATGGTTATACCCCTAGCTACCGGGGCTGGAGCTGAAGATTGGTGCATCTGGTTGTGGGACCGCTTCCTGCCTCCGGTCCTGTCCACAATTCTCCGGGAGGTATACTCATGCCTCCTTGCTGCCTTCAACACTGCATCGAACGTCTAGTGCTCGAACTGCTCCACAGCCAATAATATCTCTAAGTGCAGCCCTTGCTGGAACCGCTGAGCCCTATTGAACTCGGTCGCCACCAAGGTGGAAGCGAACCTACTCAGCCTGGAAAACTCGGTCGCATAGCCATCGACCGTCCTGCCTCCTTGCTTCAAGTTGGTAAATCTGGTCTGCAGGTCGTACCGTGCCACCGCATCGAAGTAATTTGTCTGGAACCTCTCTCTGAACGTCGCCCAAGTAACTGGTGCTGCTAATCCCATGGCCTGAGCTGCCCACCAATCGTGAGCCAAGTCTAACAACTGTAGGCGTACCACCGCCACCTTCTCATTTTCAGGTGTCCTAGCTGCTTCCAGGACCACCTCGGTATCCTGAAGCCAAGCGTCCGCGGCAATCGTATCTTCACTGCCGTCAAAGAAGGGAGGGTTCAAGCGCTTGAAACTGTTGGCCGCCTGATTCCCTTGGGGACCTCCTCGGTTTAGTGCATCATGAACTTCCTGGTGCAAGGCGTCGCCTCGACGATCTTGGGATGCAAGCAGTTCTCTGATAAGCCCTACCAAAGGTCCCTCATCCTGTCTAGCTGGTTGAACGGGTGGAGCTGCCTGAACTGGAGGTTCTGAGCCTCCAGAAAGCATAACTCGGGAGGCTACTCCAGAGTGCTGAGCTTGATCTTCCTGGCGCTGGGGTGTTTGTCGAGCTTCCTCTGGCTGGTTGGCAGGTCCGGGAGTAATGCCGCTGAAGAAGACGACATAGGGAACAATAAGGAAAGGACCAGGACAGATCAATGATACAAGCAATGTGATCAGGTCAAGATTCTCAGGGATTTAAAGATACGAGCAGAGATCAAGGACGAATATTGATTGAGACATCTATTCGGTAAACCCTCACATTTCTTGATTGACAAGACCTGCATGGGCCACCACTTAAACCATGTCACGCCCCAGAACCAGAATACTGGAGAGCGGGGGCAGACATAGCCAGCTACGTATATTGAAATAGAATACATCTCAACTATACGGTCACGGCTGTCTAGATATGAGGGTTTACTACAAGCCAGCAGTCTCTTAAGGTCAAGCCTATTGTCTCAATCTCAAGCAATTAACAGAGTTACAAGATATTAGAGCATCAAATATATATATATAAGGCGTCCCAAATATTACATATTGGATGATCATGAAGCTAGTCGTACAAAATGATGGGACTAGCAAGAGTTCAGTCATACATGATCAACCCTAGGATTTGTTAATCATGCTTACAGCCCGTAGGCAGACAGTAAGTAAATATGCATCGAGCTAACAGGTGCTCGTCGGCTAAATGCCTCAAAAGAATAAATTTACATATAAGTGGGTGAAACAAAAGGAAAACCCACTCTTGGCCCGGGTTCCGTCTAGTTGTCACCATTGGACTGGAAGCTCGGTAGATCTTCGGGAGCTGCTCCGAAATCTGGCCACACAAAACCAGCTGGGTCAAACCCCAGAAAGAGCAAGTGCCACAAAGGAGGCCACAAATAAGAACAAAAGCCAGCATATCAGAACATAAAGAATAAAAGAAAGGTACAAGTAGTAAAGTACACAGGGCGATAAACGACTAGGGGCGTGGAACCATTCCGGGAGCCAGGTTACAATCCTTAAACCAAACAAGGACCGGGATTGTACCCCTTCGCCTGAATAGCTCACTGTCTCTACCCATTTATCGTTAGAAATAAATAAAGCAATCAAGATCAAGAGTTCCAGGTGCAGGGGCTAGACAAGACTTAGACAGAGCTGGACACCATTCATTCACAATCGGCCAGGCAAGTACTACGGCTTACTACTTTAACTAACTAGGGTTATCACAAGCCTAATTACTAACAAGATGCAAGTAAGAATTCCAGTCCCAAGCCCTGCAGACCATCCAGTTATCCTTCCGCGGGTTGAGAGTTATAGGTGGGTACATTGCCCGGGAGACAAATGTATCCTTAGGTGACTTAGAGGGTACAACACATGACAGTGTGCTGGAAATGTGCTCTACTCGTCGGCAAGCTACAAGTCCATTAAAGCGCCCAGATAACGAGATTGCCTGTGACTGGGAATTCTCCATGTTCTAGTTTGATCTAATAATTAGCCTAATCCAATTTAGCGCGAGTCCCTGGCCGTGGTACCCAGGAAGTCGCGTCCTAGACATGATACAAGACAAGACAAGTGGATTGTACAAACAAGCAAGCAGGAACACCCACGGTGTCAAGTTGATTATACGAGTTAATTACAAGTTACAAGTCAAGTCAAGTCAGGAGTGCGCCGCCACGGGCCACTATCAAGTTATCAAGATAAATCATGTCAAGGTGCTTGTTAGGAGTGCACCACTACGGGTCACTGTCATGTCAGGTTGGTCATGTCAGGAGTGCACCACTACGGGTCACTGTCGTGTTATGCTAGGTCCTTGTCATACCCTGCCATGTACAATAGACATTCCAAACATATTAAGTAAAATCAAGTTCATGACAAAAGGCGTAAGGATATAAAATGGGCGTAAAATATCTAATACAATATCAATATATATAGGACTATAGAAGAGCCAGGCTTAAAGAAAATAAAACCAAATCTCCAAGAGCCAATGGTTTGCGCAAGGGGTCAGGGGGTTGGATTGCGCAGGAGTCAAGTGCGCCAGGAGGCCAACTGCGCAGGATGAGCTGCGCAGGGTACCAACTGCGCAGGAGTGAGCTGCGCAGGAGTGGATGGCGCAGCAGATGGATTGCGCACAGGAGGATTGCGCAGGGTTGGATTGCGCAATGGTCGATTGCGCAGGGGTTACTTTGCGCATGGCTGGCTTGCGCATGGCTAGCTTGCGCCAGCGCAATCCAGCGCAGCGCAAAGCACTGGCCAAATGATTGTGCAATCGGCCATACGCTAAAGAGCACAGGCCGGGGGTACGCAATCGGCCATGCGCTAAAAAGCGCAAGGCAGAGGGCTGTTCTTCCTGGCCGAGAGCAAGTCCAAGAACACCAAGAACTTCAATTCTTCATAACTTAGCCAAATTAAAACCAAATCTAGATTTTCAAAGTTCTAACTTGAGTAAAATCGAATTCTCTTCCACATGGAAGCATCAAAATATGCAAAAATTAAAGTTTAATAGATCAAAACCAAGAAATTCTGAAAATAATCAAAACTTAGATCTAGAACAATGGAGACTCCAAATCACAAAATTTCAAGTTCTAATGTTGATCTACATGTCCTAATCTATCAAATGGACAAATAAAATTGGGTGCTTATTTGTTGGCAAGGTGCACTTGCCTATGGTTTGGGGAGTTGTGTGTGGAGGAAGAAGAAGAAGAAAATTAATGGAGAGTAAAGAGGAGAGAGAAAGGTTGGTGGAGATATAATGAGGGTGGTTGTGGTGTGTTGAGGGTGGTTGTGGTGTGTTGAAGTGTACCAATACATGATGAACCAAACCAAACCAATTAAAACTGAGCCGAACCAAAACCCGAAATACGAAAAAAACCCACAATTCCGCAAGTCGAGAAAATTAAAATACATGCCAAAAATCAAATTACGAGTACAAATACGAAATACAGGAAATGAGGGTGACAGTGTGCGTGTGCTGTGGAAATAATCACCAATTAAAAATTAAGAAGTTATATATTATGGCAGATAAAAGACGGTAAATAAAATATGGAAAGTAAGAGTCAAGAATTCAAACTCATAGATACAACGATGTATACTGGTTTTTCTCTAAGAGGACTAGTCCAATCGCGAGTACTCTTGCTCGCTGTTAATCTACTATGGCACAAGCTTTAACTGAGCGCTTGCAACTCTTACAACACCATGCTTGGCGACAAGTGCACGATCGACTTCACAACACCGTGCGTGGCGACGAGCGTACGACCGACTACAAAAGCCAATTAGAAAACTGGAATGTTTTCTGAATACAGCCTCCGATACAACTCCTCAATACCAAACTCTAAATTAAACAAAACATGTACTGGCTTGGCTAAAAGTTGTAATGGCTTAGATATGAAAGTAAAAAGCTCATAACACTTTAGATAAAGAAGAGAAGGGATAAAATGTGATGAGTGAAATGAATGGTAATCTCAACTCTATTTATAGTATTTTTAGGAACCGAACTCGGACAAAGTTGTGGCAGAGTAGGGATACAAAAATCTCACATTCGAACATTGTAGGCAGATTTATAGGGAATGGTTAAAATCACCCTGATCGAACTCGGGCCTAACTCGGACCGAGTTCTGACTGAGTTCGGGCAGAGTTCTGCCAGAACTGTTTTAGCCAATTTGATGGCTTTTGGGCTTTTTAATATGTAGACTTTGGATAGATATTTGTGGATGGGTAGGCTATATATTATGGACTGAGAATAGCTAAGCCAATACCGATCCGATCAATCTCACATTTTTCTTAGACTCAATAAAAAGGGAAAATACTGAATACATATGAAAACCAATAGCCCCTTTGATGATGTCTTTTTCCTGACATTGAAGACGCATTTTTCCTTGATGTCAGTTGTCCAAAGATAAACAGATCAGAAAATCTGAATACCATTCGGGGGCTTCGCCCCCGAACCCCTACGGTGCACGCTGCCCTCTCGACGCCCATCCGCTGACCGGGCAGCAGAACCCTCGATGCGAGGCACCGGATAGGTCGTTGGACGGTTCAGAGAAATCTTCTTATATAATGCCACCTTTGGCCCATCAATAATTCTTTATTGCATATGTCCTGGTTTGATCATGCTTACTACTTGTCTGCAAGTACATGTTAGACGAACAAAACAAATATGATAAAGTATGATACAAGCATAGCAATATGATATAGTAAATATTTAGGACAATGCTAATTTTATGTAGCAACATAATAGTTATTACATGAATATTAGTGATGTCAGTATGTTAAACTTAATTGATTAGCCATATTCAAAAATATGATATAATCCTTGTGCTAACAATCTTTCCATTTTTTATTATGGCAAATCGGTTAAGTTTCTGATTGACACGATAGATGCATGGATCACTAATAAACACATATTACTAAAATATTGGGTGCTAACTTAAACTTATTTCTCCTCCGTTGACATGATCAAAAAATAAGCACCCCCGTAATAAGTTATAACATTAAATCAATCATAACAGAAGGAAGATAGAAATAATCATGAACAACAATTAAAGGAAACAGTGTAACGACAAGTATAGAAAATTACGCAATTAAAGTAGCAAAATGTGTCAGAACACAAAATAGTTGGTTGAACATTAAGAAAAAAATATGTAATAAAACAACAAATAGTTTACCAATTAGAAATCTAAAAAGACATTCAAAACACAACATGATGGTTAAATGTAAATAAGAATTTAAAATAGATACCAATATAGTAGAAATTAATAATTGGTCATAAATAATCTATGAGAAATTAAAATCCGCAAATCTAGTATATACCGATATAAAATACCAAATATAGTATATCTAGACAATATAATAAGATTTTTATCAATGTTCACAAAAAAATATGATTCACACTTTGCCCATACAAATAGTGAATCAATTCATTAAGAGTATAATCATTGAAAAGAAATCAAAATAGCTATACTAGAATCTATTGCAAAATCTACACCAAAGTTCATTTGTTTGAAATCAATTACCTTATCACGATATATGAATATCTATTAGATAAACATGAAGGTAATGGAGATAAAATACTTGAGAAGGAGAAATTCAGTCGACTTGAATGCTCCCTGTAAAGTATGATCAGTCTAAATATAGATAATCATGAACTTTGAGATAAAATCTCAATAAGAAAAGCCAAATCATTTTAAGCTCAAAAGAATCATCAAAATTAAATATATGTTGCAAGATAACTTTTAAAAACTCATAAAATGAGAAAATTAAGAAAAATAGTAATAATTATATATTCTCTCATAAGTCCACTATCAATCAAAATATTATGAACAAATCATCAATATATTTTAGATAAAAGAATATATGTTCATGATGAACTAGGTATACCACATATTAAGGGCATAAAAGAATTAAAATAATTAATTTGATCCTCCTTAAAATATGTGTATCTAGTTCCAAAGTAATTTATATGCAAAAATAGATAAAATAAATAATCACAAGTTCTAAGGAATATCCAAGATATGCATCTTTCTTTCCTTTGATCAAATGCATATAAAGTTCCAAACTTGAAACAAATATCATCTTTAGGCAAGTAAAAGAAATATCCAATAAATAAACGCTTAAAGATGAACAGTCAAAATATATCTCCAATTACAAAATATGTATACTAATAAAAAAATTCAAGACAATAAAGATTTTTGAATACTGATTTAATCCGAGTAACGGGCAGTTTCAAAAATAATAGAGAGAAATCAAAAGATTTTTGAAATACGAAATTTATTATGAAAGTTGTCTTATAAAATGTTCGAATGTCCGCTTAGTCCTCGGACTGAAAGCTAACGATTCAAATTTTTGTATCACGAAAAAAATTTAATAAAAGAATCCATAAATCATAAATAGTCCATTTTGAACAAATAAAACATGACTGGATAAATGTCCAAATAAATAGTATTCTAGATATATGGTATGTTACGGAAATAATTGATTTGAAACAATTAACTGCTCCCCGTTTTCATGGGTATATCCAAAATTAATAGTATTGACGAATTTAAAAATTAGAGAAAAGTTTCCAGATGTAGGAAACTAATTCATCAAAATATTAGGTCTTCTTATCAAAGTTCATTTCATATGGTGTCCATCTAATAACCGTAGGATTAAAGAAAAGAAACGCTTCGTAAGCAAGAAATTCTTTCTCCCTCGTAAAGAATTACTGCTATGGGCAGTAACTTGAATAAGAAGAAAATAATAAAAGCTTAATAAAAAGATATCATGAATACGAAAAACAATCATCTTTAGACAAAAGAGATAAAATCCATTAAAACACTTAAGATGAAACAAACAAAAGATATTTCAATTTAGTATATATAAATAAAAATACGGTAAATAGTCATAAAAGACGACATAAATTGATCTATGCAATAGTATCTCACAATAGTCAAGATAGATCAACATATGTTACCTTTTGTGAAAATATAAAAAGATAATATTGTCCATCAAAATCAAAGTCCAAATCTAAAGACAAAATTCATATCTCTTTGCTTAGAATTGAGATCAATCCAAGATTATAGATCGTTTTAGAGAATACAAAAATAAGTGCATCTACTGAAATCGAAAGATCTCAAACAATCACAAAAATCAAATCATTTGCATAAGATGTATCCATTACATGTATCCATAAATGTGCTACAAAATCATTAGGTAACAATAAAATATAAAATATTTAAAAATCAAAATGTAGGACCTAGATTTGCTGATGTATTCTGGAACCTATGGGACTGGGTTCAGTACCTTGGATCCAGAACTAGATAATAGTTGTAAGTAGACCTTAATAGATCTTAAGTCTATAAAGTATTGATCACATTGGGTTAGCTGTAGGGGCCGGTTCCCAGCAAGCAATAGTCCAAAGACTAGTACACCATGTCGCTTCAGGATATTTACACCTGTATGACAGAAGGACCCTTTCGGCTTATATCCAAGATGATTTCTACTTTTAAGAACTTAGATTTAAAAGAATATATGTAGTATCATCAACCAACATAAAAAATCTAGAATTCCTAAATATTAGAGAAGTAAAATACCCAAAGAATGAGCTAAGAATGATCATCAAGATTGCTAAGAATATTTTCAAAAAGCTTTCATAGTGTACTTATAGAAGTAAATATATAATATAAGTGTACACTAATAAAGGAGGTAATTTTTTTTAAAAAAAGATAAAGCAAAACGATCTTGTGCTTCTTAAAAGAACACACACAAATAATCATGAGCAAGAAATCAATAAAATATTTCTTCTCAAATTCCCAACTTAAAGATATAAAACAAATAAATATCGAAAGTTAAGAGACTATATATATATATATATATATATATATATATATATATATATATATATATAGTCTCAAAAAAGAAATATTTATAGTCTATATATATAAAATGGCATATATGACATAATTCAAAAATAAATTAAATAAGAGACAGGTATCCAGAATATCAACCAAAAAAACAAGAAAAACATCATTTAAGAGAGGCTTTGAGGAAGAAGCTATTAAAGAGAAGAACACAAATTTGCTCAAAGTAATCAATAGCTGAAGTATGAGGTAAGCACAAGTTTGAAGATAACAAGTATAATTAAATACTTTTCAAAATAATATAGAACTTGAGCTGAACTCATATGCCCTCATAAAGATATTTATATAAGAAATATATGAGCAATATATTCATGTATCCTTAATAAGCCTTGAAAAATTATCACAAGATCAAAAACATGTATAAATATGATTTATTAGGAAAATATGTAATTTATTCATAAGAAGTTAATCAAAATAATATATGAGAATCAATAGTGAATATATTATGCAAGCACAAGCTTAACACAAAAGTATATGAATATACTTTTCAAGCAAAAGGAGACTTCTGCTGAACATACATATTCACAAAATACCGATTAAAGTAAATATGACATGTTAAAGACAAATAGGTAACTATTTCAAAAATATTAAAGACGGAGTTAAAAACACATTAACTCAAAAACTAAAAAAAAGGTCTATGGACTAGAGTGGTATGCATGCTTCATAGATAAAGACTATGAGTAAAGATGATACATGCATGCTTTATAGATAAAGACTATGAGTAAAGATGATACATAGATAAATTTGTCATAGTAATAGAAAATGATTAAAAGACTATATAGTGTGAACTAATCATTTAAGCTAACCAACTAGTCATGCAAGGATTATATCTCACATAAATAATAAACAGTTAAAAGATATCAATGAGAGCTAATAGTAAGACATTAATAAGGACATGCTAGATATTAAAAACTATTTTGAAAGCATTTTACCAAAGTGGTTCTAGTGACCACACATATGTTGGTGTAATTGTTTGGAAGATGGCCGTTGTAGCTTTGCAATCACCAACATGCTTCATGATTCTATAGTTCAGCATAAGTAGCTCCATCTGAAATATTAGGTGAAAACTTTGGTATCCAGTACTTGGATCCACATTTGTTAGCTTTGGGAACCCATTTGCACAAGTTCATATCAAATAGCTTTCTAATCTGACAATAATTAGAAATGTGCCCATTTATACCGCAATAATGAAAGAAAGTATTAGCATTAGTGCTATGTGAAGCAGTATAAGAATGTGTAGTGGTGTGATATGATGTGCGTGGATATTTGTATTAAAAAGCATGGTTACGTGAAGCTTTAGCTTTGTTTGCTTCTTTTGTAAAGGATCTGTCGTGTGTGACTTTATGATGTGTCACGTGTCTCGTGTTAGACTGATTCATAGGTTGTACTACCTGCTTTTCTAGTCTAATCTCTAACTTTTAAGAGTTAGCACAGATCTCATTATATTTAGCAGAAAGAGCATCAATTGTACATGAAGCAATAGAATACTTCTTCTTTTCTGATTCTAATTTCTCCTTAAGCTTAGCATTTTCTTGAGTGATTTTCTCAATGCATTCAAGTGCCTCATGCAATCTAAACTCAAGTGTAGAAATTTAGTTGAATTATCAGAAATAGAAGTATTTCTAGCATCATTTAATAAGCAAGTAAGCTTTTTATCCTCAAGCTTATAGCACAAAATATCCTTTCTAGCTTGCTTATACTTATCTAATACTTTCTTGTGTTCTTTCAATAGATCACTAAAAGTATCAGATAACTCATCGTAAGAGAATTTATTCTCTTCAAGAGCAGAGTTGTCTTGTACCTCGTTCGATATTGCCATTGAACATATATTTGTAGCTTGACGAGGTCTCTCTTCTTCATCGAAATCGCTTGCTTCGCTTTCACACCATATGCTTGTGGTAGCGTACTTGTGAGATGACGATCTTTCTTTGTATGATTATTCGTAGCGGTTCTCCTTTCTAGCTGTTGTACAATCTTCTTTTATGTGGCGTATCTTCTTACAGTTATCACATACAAGCTCTTCTTCATATAAAGGGTTGTGTTGAACCTTAAATCTCGATGTCATCGTGCATACATTTACATCTTTATGAAGGCTATCCTCCTCTTTGGAGTTGCTATCTTTGTTTTTGTACCTGCACTCATAAGTAGCTTCAAGAGGTTTCCAAATTTTATGAAATTTTGTGAAAGTAGTAATAAGATTGAATACATTTATGTCTGCAGCACAATAAAAAGCATGCATTACTTTTGCATCATGGCTAGATAACTTCTTCTCTTCCTCTGTGAAACTATTATAAGGCTTGTTAATAATAGAGGAAGTAAGAATAGAGGTGATAGTAGACATTTTGTAGCCATTAACAACAATTGACCATAAGTCAATGTCTTAAGACTTCATGTATAAGCACATTTGTGTTTTCCAATAACTATAGTTCGTTCCATCAAATAGTGGGAGTCTATTTGTGGATTGCCCTTCACCTGTGAATATTTAATTCACAGCTGCCATATGTATACTCTCTAGAGTATTATATTTGAATATAACATGCTCTGATACCAATTGTAGGAGCAATTGGTATGAGCAGTAATATCTATATAACAAATGATCTACTCTAAGGATGTTAAGCCAAATAATAGTCCTCGTTCTGATACCAATTGTAGGAGCAATTGGTATGAGCAATAATACCTCTATAAGGAGTGCCTACAATAACATCTCTATAAGGAGCACCTGCTCTGATACCAATTGTAGGACCGTTGAGCACCTCTAGAGGGAGGGTGAATAGAGTGTGTGCGTGTGTCACGACCCGCACCCAGTATAGGGGTACGATAAGTGGGTACGTCCAGCCTACGCCGCAGTGTCGGCGATAGAACGCTGTCCTAGGTCACATACATCTAACAATTATAAGGTACCTGTATAATGTATACGCTCTGAATGAAGGACAATATAGAAATGTACAACTCAATCACAGCTAAGGTAGAAAGTACGATAAGATAGATAGATATAAAAGTTGCCAAATAAAATACAATAAGAGAAGGAATCCAAGAGTCTAAGACAGCATCTCCACAACATCCAGAATAACAAAATCCCCAAATAAGTACAAAATGTATCCAAAATAAGGCAAGACTATAAGTAAGATAACTAGTCTAGCTAACTAGCCTAGACCACTGGGGTAATGTCCTCTGCGAGGGCTGGGTCCTCCTGGGAGTCCAGCTCACAGTGTCATCTAGGCCTGCTCCATAGTAGGTAGAACAGAACTCCTCAATGTCATCTGTAATATTTCAACAAGTCCAGTCAGGACAGGAACGAGCACAATATATCTCACGCAGTTCATAATATGACAGGATATGTAAATATGCTATAGAGTAAGATACATAAAACGTTGGAGAATATATAAAGTAAAAAAGATGACTGTAAAGAAATATCTACCATAAGTAAAGAGCTAATAGTGGCTAGTGATGTAGAGTACAAGATAGATATGTGAACGGCTTGAATTTACACATGGGTATTCTAAGAGTTTGCATATGATTACACTTCTTTGGAATTGTTCACATGACCATTTATACTCTCCCGTACCCCAATCAATACATAAGGATCCAGACAAGTTATATTATTGTACATGATATCACATGAAGGCCCATAAATGGGTACACATGAATATATACATGGGGTTCTGTGAACATGAGAGTACATGAATCACAAGAGTGCACATAAATGGTGAAAGCACCGGAGTACATGATGAAAGTGAAACGCACATGATATACCGTAACCCGATGCTCCCGAGGGGGATAACATCTCATGAAGGAATCCATATAATACCAATCTTTGTTAACAATGTGACAATATCAAGTAAAGTAATCTAGAGTATAAATGTAAATCCTTATCGAGTATAAAACGGTCAGAGAATGTACTCGCCTGATATCCTGAGTATCTGGTAAGTGTAGATGTCCAGACAGAGTAGATGAGTCCTATTTAGAGCAACACAGGTCACAACATGTCCAGAATGATAATATTGAAGATTACAATGCACTCTATATGATTTCTAGGTTATCTAGGCCAAAGTCAACTCTGGGTCAACTCTGGTCAACTTATAAAGTCAAACTAGGTCAACCAAGCTATTATAGGTATAAACCTAGTCTAGCCAGTCATTCTTGACTAAAGTCAACCCTTGGTCAACTCTGGTCAACTACACTAGTCAAATGGTCAACTATCTAGTCAACAAGCTATTGGTCAACCCTTGGTCTTAACTAGTCTAATCTAAGGTTTTGGCTAAGGCTATGTAGGTAATTGGTATTAGCCCAACCTATACTAACTAATCTCCTAATCCTTAACTATCGACCATAACATAGTATAAGGTATATCACAAATATAAGGTATAATACATCCTATATAATATATGATACACATCACATAAATATATACTATATATATAGTTACTCATGCACCTAGAGGGACAAATGAGTGAAGGCAGCCCTCAACTCAAGACCCAATCATACACATAATATATAGCATTGAGCCTATCATATATGTTTGCAAACACATATATGCAACTGAACCAAGACAAGGGCAAGACAGACAATGAAGATACCAAATGCAGTAGGGGGTATACAGTATAGAGCAACAGGAATGCAGAAAATGCAAAGACATGTTGTAAGACAAGAGTGTAGTGAATGCAAATGTATACAAGAAGGTAATGTAATGCAGTGTAAAAATGCAATTAGGGCAGTGGTGTCTCTAAGTGCAGGACATGAATGTGTTCAGTGAATACATGACATCTATATATAGTGCAGTGAAATATTCAGTAAAGCCTATACAGGTAATGCAATGAATTGCAGTGGTCTATTTTGTTACTTAAAGGTACCAAATATCTGGACTAAGTTATCTCTCTGATACCTCAAATTGGTATGTATCAGAACATGGAGTGCTCAGCAATGAGGGCAATACAAGGGTAATCTGAAATTTGTAGTAAAGAAAGCAATTGATATGTAATGAAGTTAGAATAAAGGTGTATTGACTTAAATAAGGTAGGACAGTAATAGGCAGGGTATTTACAATGTAGTAAAGGAATTGTGGATGTCTGAACAACAATGGGTATAGGTGAGTGCATTTGCAGGGTTCAGGAATGTTGGGTATGCAGTGCACAAATTCAATATGTGCAGGGCTCTATATCCCTGTGCTCTGTGTGGATGCAGGACAGTAGGCAGGGGATAGACAAGAAAATAGTCTAAGAAATGCATGTCATGGTAGTGGGATGCAAGGATTGATATAGGTGTACCAGTAGCAGTACATGCCAATACACTATGCAGGACTTTGTAAAGTTGCAATGTACAGTTAACTAAGGAAATGTACGCAGTCTAGTTGCAGGACATGAATGTAATTAGTTGTGGGGTGAGGATACATGACATGCTTCTAATTTGCAGGATATGGAATGCACTGTGGCTTATAAAGCATATGGGACATTCTAATGTGCAAGACACTGTGTCATACAATAAACCAAGGTATGCAGATATGCTAATGACAGTACAAACAAAGTAAAGAGTGCAATGTGTCAAAGAGTGAATGTAGCAGTGAACCAAGTGTGGAGTTAACATGTGAGTTAGAGAGCAAGATGTTCAGACTTGTGTGTACAATAATACAAGTGTCGAGTGGTGTTTAATGAGTGACAACAAGTATATCATGTGTCAAGTGTCCAGTGACAGTGGCATATGTACATAGCAGGCAGAAGGTTATATAGTATAGGTTTAGTTTAAGTGAATCAACCATACATATAAACTTACATACATGTTAACATTCAAATTTCAGTTAACAGTGTACAGATTTCATGTGGAGTTCCTAACAGTGTATAGAGTGTACCATTAAAGTGTGTGTCTGTGGACATTAGTTTCAGTGGTGTATACATGTTATCAAATTGTTCAGTATACAGGGTTAATGTGCTGTGACATGCAAATGTGTCAAACAACAAGGTGATGTGTCCAAGTGTGTCAACAAATATCTAATGTGTCATGATGTCACCCACGAGTCCAAGAGTGCCACAGAGTGTGAATCAAAGTGTCCCCAAATGTGTCGAAGTGAGGATATACAGACAGTGCACAAGGGGTCCTCGTGTATGTGTGTTGAGTCCCTTTGGACACGAAGTGTCAAGCCATCAGGTCGTGTAGGTGTACCTATAGGTAGACTAGGTCTAGGGGTGTGTGTCAGTGTGTCTGAGTTGTGTCCATATTGTGTCGTGTCCTCGATACGAAATCGTATCAGAAGGGTTTCTCAGTGTGAGCGTGACAATACAAAATCTATACGAGCTCGAGAACTCCTTCGATACTCAATCATATCACATGAAATTTTGTGGGTGGCCTAACAGTCACCCACGAGCACACCAAATTTGATGTGTCGAAGTGTCATATACAGGAAGATATGGGACTCGAACAGCAGGACTCTGCACGACAGTGTCGTACTGAGCCTCGTGTCCAATAACAGTGTCCAAAACACCCTAAAATCAACTCAGTCATAATGATATGTAATCTACACCTAATTAGCTACAAACCCATGTAATTAGTTTTGAAAATTACTGAAGTAAATTCTTATGTGGCATTTCGTCAAACACCTAAATAATGATATTGATACGTGTCCGATACGGACACCAAACTAATTATAATTCCTACCAAACTTCACCTACAGCTAGGGAATACCTAGATGGACGCACCTATGGAATAAAATCAAGAATTTTTTGTTATTTGTAGAGATTACCTATAGGGATCCAATCTCCAAAAAAGCCCCATTTAGTAAAGTCTCATACCTCAAGCTATGTCCCAATGAGCTCTCCTCCTTGCAAGCTAGCCTCCTTCTCCTTCTACTCTAGATTTGGGATCAAGTGCAAAAGATTGGGATCAATTTGGTGGAGGAATGGTAAGATTTGATGAAAGGGGGAAGAAATTAGGGTTTCCTACAAGGGGGTATTCTAAAATAGGCAAGTGGCTATGAAAAGAGACTTTATAGGCTGAAATTTGGCTTCATTTGGGCTGTTGTGGCTATCCAAATTAAGAGCTAGGGTTAGGGTTTCTTATGGTGGGCTTTGGGCCAAGATTAGTAACTAGCTAGTTCAACTCCTAAACCAAAAAGTCCAAGGCACTAAACTCTATCAATCCTCTTATGAACCCTAGTCACACTCAAGTCAACTAAGACCAACTTAAGTTAGATTATGGTCCCACACCATGCTAACTAAGTCACCAAAGTCAAAGTCAAACTCTAGGCTAGTCTTTTTAGTCATAACTAGCAAAAGTCTAAAATAGCAATCACCAATCAAACAATTATAAAATAAATTAAAATAATTCATAATGACCAAAATATCTCTAGGCAAAAATGATAAATAAAACATCCTAATCACAAGTCATAGAATTAATTAGTTTTAAAATAATTAAAAATCATAACATGATTTAAATACCATTAATAAATAATTAAAATTATAAAATTTTAAAATTACTCTTATTTAGAAAACTGGATGTTACAGCATATGCAGCAGAAATATTCACCAATTAAAAATTAAGTAGTTATATATTATGGCAGATAAAAGACGGCAAATAAATTACGGAAAGTAAGAGTCAATAATTCAAACTTAGTGACACAGCAATGTATACTGGTTTCCTTCTAAGCGGACTAGTCCAGTTGAGAGTACTCTTGCTCACTGTTAATCCACTATGGCACAAGCTTTAACTGAGCACTTGCAACTCTTACAACATCGTGCTTGGCGACAAGTGTATGACCGACTTCACAATACCGTGCTTGGCGACGAGCGCACAACCGACTCCTGAAGATAATTGGAAAACTGGAACATTTTGCTGAATACAACCTCCGATACAACTCCTCAATACCAAACTCTAGATTAAATAAAAACTGTACTGGCTTGGCTAAGAGTCGTAAAGGCTTAGATATAAAAGTAAAAAGCTCAGAACACTTTAGATAAAGAAAAGAAGAGATAAAATAGGATGAGTGAAATGAATGGTAATCTCAACTCTATTTATAGTATTTTTGGGGACCAAACTTGGACAGAGTTCGGATGCAGAAATTTTACATTCGAACGTTGTAGGCAGATTTAGAGGGAATGGTTAAAACCACCCAGACCGAACTCGGGCCGAAGTTGGATCGAGTTCTGACCGAGTTCAGGCAGAGTTCTGCAAAAACTATTTTGGCCAATTTGATGGGTTTTGGGCTTTTTAATATGTAGACTTTTGGATAGATATTTGTGAATGGATAGGCTATATATTATGGACTGAGAATAGATAAGCCAGTACCGATCCGATCAATCTCACATTTTTCATAGACTCAATAAAAGGGAAAATACATAATGAATATGAAAACCAATAGCCCCTTTGATGATGTCTTTTTTCTGACATTGAAGACATATTTTTCTTTGATGGAAGTCGTCCAAAGATAAACATATATGAAATTTTAAATACCTTTCTGGGGCTTCGCCCCCGAACCCCCACGGGGGGCGCTGCACCCTCGACCGTCGTCCGCTGATCGGGCAGCGGAACCCTCGATGCGAGGCCCCAGATAGGTTGCTGGACGGTTCAGAGAAATCTTCTTGTATAACGCCGTCTTTGGCCTATCAATAATTGTTTATTGCATATGTCCTGGTTTAATCATGCTTACTGCTTGTCTGTAAGTACATGTTAGACGAACAAAATAATATGATGCAGTATGATACAAGCATAGCAATATGATACAGTAAACATTTAGGCCAATGCTAAGTTTAAGTAGCAACATAATAGTAATTATATGAATATTAGTGAAATTATTATGTTAAACTTAATTGATTAACCATATTCAAAAATATGATATAATCATTTGGCTAACACTCCTATCTATTATAACCGAAATGGAATGACAGATATGATATGCTAAGAACTAATTTAAGATGCAATCAAATAATAATATATTTATATCCATAATCATGTTATCCAAAATCTTCGCCATGTTACGGAAGATAGCTGCGATAAATGATAGAGTCCGTAACTAAGGTACATACATCTATAATTATGGTATCTAGAATTTTTGCCCTGCCGCATGCTTGGCTGCAAAAACTATAAATTCTATAACCAAGAGAAGTATATCCACAATCAGGCTCTATACCTTCGCCATGCCAGCTAATAGGGCTGCAATAAACTCTAGATTTCTTAACTTAGGCAGACAGTTACCTTTCTCACTGTCCTTATCAAAATATGTCATTAGAGTATACCTTAATTTAGTCCATAAAATTTATCTCGATACAAAATCAAAGTCAACAACAAACTCCAAGTATGGAATTCAACAACGATCACCCAGAATGAAATTCAACAATGAATAAGGAAGTGCAGGCAGAGACAAGTGGAAACAACATCCGAGATAGAGTTTATAGTAAGATTCTCAGGGGTCATCCCAGAAATCTCTCAAGTAATCCAAATTGTGATTGAGTATCCACTCATCCTAATATCCTATCGTAGGCTCACAGTAGTACAACTACGTCCTTTCACTACCACGACATCGCTCCAATTATGAAGCTTGGACTGCATGGACCACCATAAAAATGTGTCATGTCCTGCACCCGGTATAGGGGCACGAGTGCGTGACATCGCCCAGCCTACGTCGCAGTATCGTTGGTAGAATATTGTCTAGGTCTACTAAACTAACAATACAAATATCATAACCAATCGAGATAGTCATCTCACAACGGAGAACAGGTAATGACAGTAAAAAAATACTCAATCATAATACTATAAGGAAGATAAATAGCACAAAAAATAAAGGTAACATAAAATGAAGATGTAGAGAAGTGTAACATAGTAAAATAATACATAAAATAATACAAGTCCGGATAGTCTAAGAGTCAACAATCTCAAATACAAGTCTCAAAATAATAAACAGACCAAGAGTTTATTTGGAGACAAATCCAGTACGAATCTATCCTAATGAGTCGCTAAATAAGCCTCATCTGCTGGAACTAGACCCTCATGAACCAAAGTCTCCCGATCTATGCCTACTACATCCGGAGGGCCCTAATAGGTGAGGCAATCGTTATCTGTGTCGTCTAACAAATATATCCAGTCAGGATTGGAGCAAAATACATTTCTAATAACAGTTCTAGTAAATAATAAAGACTATGTAGTAGTAACTAGAGAGAATATACAAGATAAAGTGACATATACATGAACATAGTAAGATATAAGTAAAATTATAAACAAGGGTAAGAGCAGGAGGATAGGGTATATCATGTACAAGAATCAAGAACAATACTATCTATGTGAGAGAGCTCTAGTTTCAACATCTGATGGGCTTAGGAACTTGATACAAGAGTTTATGGCCTGGTTAATCATACGTGCGGTGTGTGAATAACATTATTCATGGTCCAAGACTTGATACACAGAGAGTATTGGTCACATATCTACGCTAATACTACCCGCCCCAACTGGTATAGTAGATCCTGTAAACCCCCTAAAATTTTACTATAATTTATATATATATAATTATTTAAGTTTGGTATTGATTTTTATTTTTTGGGTATTTGTACGTTGAGTGCGATTACGAAGTATATTTTTCTTACAAAGGTTTTATTATAGATTTTATATAAAAATAAGGATTTTTTAAAATTATAAGACAATACACCAAAACATGTCATAACACATTTTTTATAATTAGTAACGTTTATTACTGTTACACTCTTGTAATGGTAATAACCATTACAATAGTTGAAAAATTGTTACTAAAATTATAACTTTATAGTTATGTTATTTTTGTTATTTTGGTAATAGTAGAAATTGTTACAAAAAAATCATATATTGTCACATGCATTCCACTAAAGGAAAATTTTCTATTTCCCCGCATCATTTTTTTTTCTTTCCGTCCACTTTCCCCCTCTCTTTCCCGAGCTTTCTCTCCCCCTTCCTCAAATCATCCAAACATCTAACCCTAACACTAGATTTACTCCACCTAAATCATCTTTTTGAGAGAGAGAGAGAGAGAGGAGCAAAGGTTGTTGCACGATGGTGGATGCTCAATGAGTCCTGGTGGCTCCGCGATGGTGGCTGCTCGTGGAGTCCCAATGGATCAGAGAGAGTCGCTGCTCCGGTTAGATCACCGCCCTCCATCACCGGATCAAGGGCACGAAGCACCGATGACGGCAGAGGACATAGTGGTCTTCGAAGGTGACAGTTAGGGTTTCGAATGACACCGCAAAGAGACAAGAGGAGACGAAGGCTAGATGGGACAAGGCAAAGTAACCATCTTTTATTCCCATTTTCAAACCTATGTCAAGCTCCATAGATGGATTAGGACTAATTTTGTTTTCTTTTTAAATGTGTAGATGCATCTTGAATCCTCAAATGTGTGAAGAAAGTAGATTCACGTCTTGGGAATACTGATGGCTCTAGAATGCTGCTTTGTCTTCTATTTCATGGTGGGAAGAAAGTAGATTCACTTCTTGTATATACTGATTTCTTTTCTTTTTTCATGTGAATATGTGGTAGAAGAACTTGTGGTTTTACCTGGTATGGATGCCATTTTGCCAGCCTTAATAAAAGAAAAGTTGGTGGGTTTATGAATTTGCAAAAGAGAAGACAAAGGCTAAGAAATAAAGGTTCATCATCATCACGATAACTATATTTGTTTCTATTCTTTTTGCATTTATTTATTTAATTATCAGTATAAGGAGAATTATAATGTTCTTTTATTCCTACTTATGGATTATTGGATTATGCTTTAAACAGCATTTTAAATGTCAAACCCAGTAAAACTTACATATGGCTATGCTGCGATGAGTAATACTTTGCTCCATCCCTCGCCCCTGTATCTATGACAAGTGGTTCAAGTGTAGTGCACACGGACCAAGGGTTTCATCATATAACACCTCAACCTGCCATATAAATAGGGGCATGGGTTTTGTGTGATCAAGTAAGGGACAAAGGATTAGACTAGGAATACCTCGTCTGAATATTGGCAATCATTCTTAGATCACGCATATTGTGGTTTGATGTCACGTAATATGACATTTTTTGTTATTAATGTTGTTATTGTGATGTTTCTTCATAGTTAAAAATTCTTGTTGATATGTATTGATGGTGGCATCAAATCTTTGAATTATGTTTACAGTAGGAATAAAAGAAAAAAGAAGTGAGGTCATTTTGGAACTTGGAAAAGAGAGATAGGCGAGGGTGGAGTTTGCATGTGGTTAAACTGTTAAGAACTGCCTTGAAGACATTTTCATATCAGCGTTATTTGATCGGTTGTTCATATCAGCAAATATGCCATCGTGATTTAAAACTGGAGAACACTTTGTTGGATTGCAGCCCTGCTCCATGTTTGAAAATCTGTGATTTTGGATACCCAAAGGTGCAAAGTTTTAAAAAGTATTTATTTTTATGATTCGAGTGGTTTATATAAACTGCATATTGACTTTTAAAATTTGAAACAGTCATCACTTATGCATACAGAGACCTAAATCAAGTTTTGCATATATTGCATCTATAGTGCAATCTCGCCAGGAATATAATGGCAACGTGAAATTTCTATTTGTATTTTAAAAATATATTACATTGCATGTTTGTTTCAACTTGGTTCTTGATTTGGACATTCTACGCTGCAATCCATAAAACTGAGAATTGATACTATGCAACATCTAATTGAAACCAAGATTCACTGGTCAGTCCTTGCTAATATCCTTCATAATAAATCAAACATAGGCATGGCCAACCAAATAGACCAATACTCGCATATTGAAGCTTTAAAAACACAAAATATATATACAATCAAGTGTTGTACTTATATGATGATAAAATTATCAGTCTCAATTCACACATAAATAATGGCAATTGTGCATGAGAATGGAAGCAGAGCTAATGTGCAATAATGCACTAAAGCGTTATTTACATGTTCATGCTTTATTCGATTGAAAAGCTTTGTTACATATGTATACTTTATATGATTTTTGATGAAGTAATCACAATGCTTCATATTTGAGAGGGTTTCCCTAACCTCTCAACGGCATCTTGTTCGAACTAACACTTCGTAACAACCGTTTTGTAGAAGCTCATGAACTTTGTTGAAAATTCTGTTGGAGGAAGAGAGGAAATATATAAGTGCCTGGAGGAAAACTAAACCATTGTATCAAAAGGTTGGGATGAGAAAAAGGACCTAAACAATTTGTGATCCCCATCATATCGACTTCTTTTTCACTAATTTCAAATTTCGTGCAAAAAAATACCGTTTTTGTTCCTCCTAAAATTTGAGTAATGCAGAATAATATAAGGAGGGCTTGGAAATTGAATAGTTTAGTATTTAACTTCATGCTTAATATAATGTCTGAATTAGAAAGTCTAGAGGTTAATTGTCCAACTATAAGGAGGGCTTGGAAATTGAATAGTTTAGTATTTAACTTCATTTTTTTCACTGACTACAGTTATCCCGATCTTTTTTCACTAAGGGGCTAGCAAGGGTGTTATGCACATCCTAATACCATCATAAGAAATGAGAGTATATGGTATTTTATTCGTCAAATGACTAAAATTTACAACTATTGATATTTACAAATTCCATCATATTATACTTTCTATTGCATTGACAGTTGATAGGGTCAACAACTTGAAAGATCAGGACCTTTTGTCTCATATTTCGGGTAAAATTAGCAGTCTTCCTTGTTTGCGTGATCCAGGTAACCTTTTTGGGTTCCTACAACACCCCCCAAGGTTCGCATCTATACGGAGATTCTGCTGAAACACCAATAGAACTTGGAATTATTGTACCATCAAATGATCTCCATGCAAAAGAATCCTCCTGGCCTGCATTTGTACCTTGTAAGACTTATTTGACTGATGCACAGGGTTCTTCTCTCAGAGGTATTGATCAGTTTGTGGTAATGTTTGTAGCTATAATGAATATATCATCAAACTGTTTTGCAAGTATGGTCTCAAACCTTTACTTACATGTACAGTTGAGTCTTGTTAGAAGCAGAATGGAAAAAAAGTTCAATAGCTCTCATGAGGCTGATTTGTCATTGAAAACAAATGTTCAACTGGGACACAACTTTAATCTAATGTTGTGAATGAAAGTCATGTACAATGATTGCTAATTTGTTTCTGAGGTATTTTTGATATATATCTTGGAACAGGAAAACGGAATAGGGAGCAGCAAAGGTTGATTTTCTAAAAGAAAGTACGGACAGACTTTCATTGTGCCAACAAAAGCAAATGCAGGAATCCAAAAAATAGAGGGTAGAGTTAATTAAAAGAGTGGTACAAAGCCTATCATGTACTATTTGATTATAGGATCAATTGTATCTACACTGATTGTTGATATCATCTACTGTCACCATACAAAATAGGAGCCCGCTACATGCATGTTCATAATATCTACCATGCCTCAGCTCTCATCACAGGCCATAGAAGCATATTAACTCAAGATTTGCTGTCAAAAATGCTTATAGTAATAGAATTCAAAATGAACACAAAATCGAGTCAATGCGAACTAGAGATGGTGGTTTGGACTTTATACTCATGTACTGGAGCAAGAGCTGCAAGTCCTGATAGTATTTTTCTATACTTCCCAGTGTAAAAGCATTAAAACTGTGACTTGTCATGGTTGTCTAAGTAGAAGGAGACTTCTATAGCTTCCTTGGCAGATATTTCCATTCTGCAGTTTGATTCTAAACTTTTGATTCAAGCCATTTGTAAAGTTTCTACTTCTAGATGTTCATCCACATACATCTAACTTCCATGCTGCTTGGGCTAACCAGGTTGTCATTTTGAACGTTTAACAATGTTGAAAAGTTCTATGGTTGAAATTTTTTATTATCTGCTTTTTCATGAATGCAAATCTTCAGCTGCTTCTTCTTTTTCAAGATTTCTATACATATCATGGATGCTTATAGGATGCATCAAACGAATATCTGGGTTACAAATAATTTAAGCGTTACAACATGATGTCTTCCTCTTATGCCCAAAGTGAAAATTCTTGCTCGTATAGTAGTTTTAGGAATGACTGTTGCAGGTTCATCCTGTGATAAACCTTATTTTCACTCATCTGTATCCAATCTGGATATCCTCTATACATAAATAATTCGTCTATCTTCTCTGGGAGCATGTTGGAAACCATGAGATGCCTTGCATGATTACATGCATTATCCAGAAAGGTGCATGGAACGTCGCCAATCACTTTCTTGTGGGTTGGATTCACACCTAGGTGAGAAAAGAACTAGGAGGAAGTGAGTGGAATCATAGGGCCATAATGTACAAAAGGCAATTCAATTTTCTACAGTTAATTTCTTAAGTATATATTATCATGCATCTTTAGTTTGTTGGCTATCAATCAACAATCAGACAATGAGGATCCACTATAGGGGTTCACATCAACATCCAACAATTAGATTGCTAATTCCATATACATATTATTTGGAATGTAGTACTTGAAAGTATTTTTACTTGGAGCACTTTGCATTTATAGTGATGTCATTTACGTTACAGAGCTTGAAACAGTTCTATTCCTCTTGTACTCTAATCACAAACTAAAATTAATTGTCATCTTATCCTTGATGAATAAGCTTTTTGTTTATTCTTCTTATTGTTTCGTATTTTAGGATGCATCTTCCTTACTCAAATAATGGGCATAATTTTTCAAGGTAACTCATTCATGCAAGTCCCCAGTATTCTATTTTTCCAATAAAAAGATCAATTAGGCTTTTATTTCTCTTTTTCTTTACTTTCTGAAGTTCTCCAAGATGAAAAGTGATCACTATAGGCAGAAGAGATAATAACCTTTACATCACGGTCATCACCTTACAGATTAAATAGTTTGGGCATTTGCAGCAACCCTTTGTGTGTTTGTTATGGTGTTGGAGTCGAGCCAGTGACAATCATGTCATTGTCAATCAAGCAGAGCTTGCCTTTGTAGCCCTTATGGATAGTTGTAAAATTTATATCGAGAACATCATGAACATGTCAAATTTTGCTAAACAATTTATGATAAATGGTACTGTTAACAAATTATGCATTATGGTTTCTTTTTTATTCTTTTTGCAAAATAATTGTCTTTATCAAATGTGCTATGGTGATCTAGTAGTATCTCTAATTCAGTTAGTTCTTCCAATGAACATGTATGGGACTTTATCTCCTTCCTTGATGGTGGTGTATAGGCTTCTTGATAGGATAATGTAATTCTCCAGTATATGTAGACTTGTAGTTATTTTGAAACGTCCTATCTGGTCCAGCAAATTATCATGTAATTATCATATTATAATTCTCCATTGTTTCCTCTTTTGTTTTGTGTGTAATCTTAGAGATTTCAAAATATAAACTGATGGGTATATTGTAATCTAAACAATATTGTTTTAGAACATTATGTGATTAATGGGAGTATGAAATTTGTATAAAACTGCTTAGTTATTACAATTTTGTTGTGAATTGTGTATGTAATTGTTATTTTCGTATAGAAGACTATCATTTACATTCATTAACTTATCTTTCTTTGGAAGCATAATTGAATATCACATATTTATGCATTCTCAAGTACTGCCAATTATTATGGAGGCAAAGTAAATTACTTTTGTTGTGAAGTAGGTTGTATATAGGATTATGGTAAATATAGCCAAAAAAAATTCTAAAACGAAAGTCTTTGTCACGTTTATATCCGTTACAATTATGGGAGAAAAAATGAACTTGAATTAACTGTTGTAACGTTCTTAACTGTTACAAAAGTTAACTATTTGTAACGGTTATAACCGTTGCAAAATCGTCACAAGAATAAAATTTTGTCACAGTTAAAACCATGACAAAAATCGTTACAAAAATTTATCACGTCCAATCAATCACGGTTATTACTGTGACAAATTTTTTTTGTCACGGTAATAACCGTTACAATCACCTATTTTGGTGTAGTGAGAGAGAGATATTTTTATCGTGAGTAATAAATATATCACAGTATTTTGCCAAAACCTTATTAATTTCTTAATGCCTATTTTATTTATAAGTAATAAGTTAGAAAAGTAATGTTTTATATAAAATATTAGTTGTATTCGAGGTACATGAAACTTAATAATTTATTTAAAATGTATCTTGAAGTTATTTCCTATTAATATTTAAAATATTTATTATAATTTTTGAAATTAATTATCATTATTATTTATCATAAAGATATCTTGAAATTCGTGGATTTAATGTTTAATCATTTATGGTAATTTAAATTTAGATTGATATGTTGATTTTATTTTAAATAGTTTTAAACTTATAGATAAGATTTATCTAGATATAGATTGGATTGGAATTTACTGATTTGAGTTTAATTTGGTTAAATTTAAATGTAAAAATTATCCAAAGAGGATTTAAATCTTTCCTACACCTTCTCTAATTAGGAGTTTCTACCCCTATATATAGGGGAGCCTCCCTATTATTTCTTCCATAATTTATTAATCGATAAAATTCTCTCCATCCAAACGTGAGTGCATCGTGTCGGTGTCCAATCTTTCCTTATCAGCCGTGATGGCCTCGGGTCTGACCCCGGGTGTCTTTCTAATATGTCAAACTTTGATACAAATACATCAACCGCCTCCTTGTCTGACATGCCGAACACAAGCCCTAACACGAACCAAAAATTTTAAAACCTAAACCCGCGCCCGGCCAAACCTTCCTATCTCCTCACCGCCACCATCCTCCGCCAAGACACAAACCAGACCAACCAAGCCAGACCATCGTCGCCCACGCCCATCACTATAACCACCACCATGGCCACAGCCACTGCCAACACCATCAAACCACCACAAATGACATAAAGCCCTAAAATTTAGAGAGCACCCTAACCTTGCCGACCGGCCACCACCTCCTCCTCCGGCTAGCTTGTGCCCAGATCTCCCCCTCCATTCAAATCTCCACCATCGCCTGGCCCCGCAGGTCCAGCGCCCATGACCGACCTCGTCGCCTGGACCTCAGCGACCGGCGTCGCGCTTGCCATGCCATACTGAAACCGCCCGCCGCGATCTGGTGGGATGCCATCTTCTACCTCTCTTTCAACCGTCAAACTCCGCCAGCTTCTGCGCCCGACTCCAACCTAGAGACCAGATCTATTGTTGTCGGCGTCCGCCTCTACGTCGGAGGAGCAGCACCGAGCCCTCCACGTCATAGCACCCTAGGTGAGCCTTTGCCTCCTCCTAGCCCCTCTCTTCCCTCACTCTCCCCTTTCTCCCTTCCTTCTCCCCCTCTCTCGCCTCCTTCCTTTCTCTCTCCGATCTCCTTCTCTTCCTCCTCCTTTCTCTCGTTCCCTCTGAATTTTTCTCTCTCTCCCGCTTAAAATTTCAATTTTTCTCTCTTTTCACTCGCACCATTCCTTGTTTAAGGCTTTGGAAAGAAGGAAAACACAGTAGTGATCACAATTGTTGGATATTTAGTATATTTATGATTATTTTCTATTATTTGTTATTATTATTAACTTCACAAAAACCTAAAGAAAACAGTATTTTATTACTAACCAAAATTTTAGTATAAAGTACAGTGAAAATTTTGGTTGACCATATGCAAGTATTTTTACAGTATATTGAGCAGTATTATAATATTTATTATCCTTAGACTATTTCAATAATACTATAGCTACTTATTAAAATATAAATAATAAATAATTTTGTAAAAGTTATATTGTAACTAAATTTAGTATTGGGTGCCTACAAATATTTTCAAATTGGTGAAAAATACTTAATTATTTTTTGAAATCAAGAAGGTAGTTTTTGACTATAAACAATATATTGAGTTTTACTTGGAATAATTTTCCTAGAACTTTCTAGTGTTTATCTAAATTTTTTTTTACCCAAATAACGTATTTGGATAAACTTAGAGTTTTTGCCAAAAATCATATTTCTTGACTTTAAGTATTTTTCTATAATTATGTTGACTCATAAAAACTAGTTTCAAGTATTATAAATATATTTCAAAAATCATATATATATTAATTATCCATTTTTTCTTCTTTGATTATCCTCTTGTCCATGACTAAGCAATTATTCCTATTCCCTTGCCAATCTTGTACCGCTTTATGTCGTTCCTAGATAAATTGATTCCACTGGATCGATGGAACAATCCGTGTCGTCATCGGAGGCCGTCTTGCTTAGTTGTAACACCGAAGACATACCTTGTGCCACCTTAATTATCGTGCCACACTAGGCGGCGCTACCAGGCAAGATTCCTTGTCATTTACTGTCTATTTACTTTAGCTCATATTTTATGCATTTACTTATTATTTTAATTTCTGCAATATAAAACTGTTCCTTTGAATCATGTTTAGATAAAATTTCTGTTTAATTATGTCTTTATTATTTTTCTATTTATTTTTATGAACATTAACCCTAGATTTAAGTGATTACCCTCGGTTGTTGCATTCATTAGCCTTGCCATATTTTGTGCCATAAAGTCGCAAGTCGTATATGCAACTCGGGCGTACGCAAATGGCTGGCCACCGGTACGTATAAGCCGTGCGATAGGATTAACCGCTAATAGTATCGCATGGTTAGTTTGACTTAGCAGTTAATAGAGGTTATGTGTTGTGAAGACAACATATACGCATAGGGTTGGAAGGACATTTCATTAGCGTTTGGGCTACTAAGCACTTTACCTTTGTGACCGTACGCTCCGCCTGAGATACGGGTTGACGATCCCTTAATTTTATTTTTAGTCACTGACGTTCGAGGAATGATTATGCTTTGAGGCCCTGGTGCCCCAAGAAAATGACTATGCGGATCATATTTTAGCCAGAGAGCTCATGCGTTGTAGGTTTGTCCTTAAATCTCATTCACTTAAAATGGTTAGGCTACCGTATCCGTTAGGTATACGTACTTTTGGTTTGTTTACTTATACTTGATCGTAGCTTGGGACAGTAACTTGTCGCAGACTAGTTTGTCACACTGTGTCCTTGTTTGGTTATAGGTGTGGTTCACTGCTTCAATGAGAATGTACTGAACCTTGTTGTGGTTCGGATACTATATTGGATTCAAGTCATGGAAAGATACTTGTTTATGGATTAGGGTGCCATCTCTTGTCCTTGTTTGGTTAGGGGATGGTACGCTAATTTAAGGATGGAGTATTGGACCATGTTATGATTCAATTTGACTTATTATTGAGCAGTTTATATTGAGTATCATGGCATTTCTTCCTGTATCTTGTTATGTCTCTCTGAGTACGTGGTGATCTCTCCTGGTGTGTGTTCTTGACTTTTCGCAGGTATTCTAGCCATGCTGTGATCTTCTCTATTCCTTCGAAGATGATTGCTCTTGGATCGTCCATGTTACTCTTGCCAAATCATTTCTTTGTTTATGTATTACTTCTCCTATTAGTTGGTAGTGGATCTGTCTCCGCCCAATATCTTGTTCAAATGATAATTCATATTGATTATAATATCTTTTATTCTTATATTTTGTGGATGAGATTAGTTGTCATGGTTTTACAGTATTTTTATAGCTTACGTATATTTATTATACGACTGGCATGTCTACGTACCTAGTCATATGTAATTTGGGACTGCGACGTTACATATTTTTATGGTGGCCCATACAGGTCTATGATAAATTGTTTAGTTAGTTTACCGTAACAAGCAAGCCTACGTAAAGGATTAGAGTCTAGGATCTCATCCAGATACTTGACCTCCTTCTTCGATTCTATTTTTGAACTCTCGCTTGACTCATTGGTTTGCATCTTGCTTGATCACTTCTATCGTAATTCTTATCTTTCCTTCGTGCTTAATAGAGGTTAGGAAATGACTTGTATGCCCTACTAATTCAATCGAATACTAGCTTAACTCTTGTAAGTTGGATAGAATGCCTTACGACCTAACATTTTCGTTGACCTTAATCAAAGCCTTAGACAAGAAGACTGTAGGACGACTATATAGGCACAAACATCGGACAAGACTTAGATTCTTAAGAAACTTAAACTATTTATATTTTCTTACATCATTATCTCGCGTACTTATATTTTTGGACTAGCTTAACTAATGTCGCTATTATAGTCTATTTTTGCAAGCTTATTCTTTTATCGAGCTTGATCAAGGATAATATTTTATTGGAGGCCTCCACTAATATATTATCTAATCAGAACCAATGTATTATGGACTGATCAACCTAATGCACTTGGTTCGCTCTTCTTACTCTACATGGATTGAGATATAGTTAACAAATATACTTACCCTCTAGGATCTCATTCGCGACTGCCTTGACAATTCTTTTTTGGATTATTCAGTAGCCTTTGAACCACATATTCATATTAGATAACGTCTTCTTCGAACTCTTTATGGTTTTTGTTTTTCACGTATTCTAGAAAGACAAAACGCTCGATAGACACGAAGTATTTTCCTATGACCATGATATTTGTATATACACTGGTGTAGCTAGCCATCAACCAAGCCATGTCACTACAACGTCGTCTTGAGTTACTTGCCCTTTCCTTCAACTCTCAATCTATTATCACGACCTTCTATCCATTTGAAACTTAGGAATGATTAGAATCATTTCCTTAACCGTACCCCTAAACCTAGACAACAATCTTCTCTCTAAGGAACAATGTACCTTTGATACCTAATTATTTTATCTCTATTTCGTAACCCTAATATTTTATTTCTTGCGTTAACTAGTGACCATAACTAATTACCCAAATCATATCGATTATTTATTTTCCTAGTTATCTAATCATATTTTCTAAAATTATCCATCTCGCGGTACGCCATTTCTTCAATACTTTGATAGTGTTTTTATTATTGAACAATCCTTTCTGCCTCTCAACCCTACATATCCTAGTTATTTCTTAATTTCGAGGACAGAATTCTTGTAAGTTGGATAGGATGTAAACCCCCTAAAATTTCACTATAATTTTTTTATATAATTAATTAAGTTTGGTACTGATTTTTATTTTTTTTGGTATTTGTACGGCGATTGCGATTACGAAGTATATTTTTCTTATGAAGGTTTTATTATCCATTTTTTTATATAAAATATTGATTTTTTTAAAATTATAAGAGATCAGTATTTTTATCTTCAGTAATTATATCACAGTATTTTGCCAAAATCTTAATGATTTTTTAAATGCTATTCTATTTATAAGTAATAAGTTAGAAAAAATATTTTATATAAAATACTAGTTGTATTTGTTATTCCCGGGGCTTGATCAAAGATGGAAAAATTGATGCAATCGAGATCTGAGAGTCACACAAAAACTTTTGCAGTGATCAAACTCAAGATCTACGATGATACAAAAAGCCAAGTAGCCAGATTACAATATGAAAAAGGGAAATAGAGAAGAGAAGATCTCTCGTTCTTCCTTGCAAACATGTTGCAATTGGGACAGAATGAGTTACAATAATCTAGAGAAAGATGAGATGAAGAAAGGTTGCTGGGGTGTCAAACCACCGTTGCTCAAAGTAAGATTCGCCCCACACGAATTGCTTCCAGGAACCAGCAAGTTGAAGAACTTGTGGAACGCTCGAAGTCACCTCTGTTCTGACTCCTCGGATGGACTTACAATGGCGGTAGCAGCTCCCTCTCTCTCCCTCTTTTATGACTTATAAAATTCGTAGTACTTCATAAAGGAGGCCAGAAGAGAGTATATATAGAGAGAGGGTAGAAATCCTAGCCGCCTCTTCAGTTATGGAAAGATTGAATCAAATTCCACAAAGATAGCAACGAAATTAATTCAAATCCCACAAAGATAGCAACAAAATTAATTCAAATCCCACAAAAAGTGGATCTGAATTAATCGTATTGAATCAGTTTTTCCATAACTGACTTGTAGCTTGCACAGTCAGCGGAGCCCTCTATGCAGCAGCAGCAGCAGCCTGGCCACATGAGCCGCATGGCCTCTTGGCCGCAAGTGCCGCATGGACCGCATGGACCGTATGAGCCCGCATGAGCCGCATGGATCGCATGAGCCGCATGGACCGCATGAGCCGCATGACTACTGACGTGCTAAGTACAAAGTGTGCCAACAAAGTGCCATATTATGCCTCATGAGCCCATGAGCCCGAGCCCGAGCCCGAGCCGGAATCCGAGTCCGAGTCCGAGTCGCTAAGCCCCTTTGGGGCTTAGCTCCAATTTGAATTAATCCAAGAGAATGACTAAAGCATTAATGCTTAATCCTTGGAGCCTTATTCTTACCTCCTAGTAAAATCACCCACATGGTTACCTCCTTAGGGTCAACACCTCATGTGCATCTCTCAACAACACAACCAAGTATATATGTTGAGATAACTCATGGTGCATTTTCGATGTGGGACTAAACTTTTACAAGGCATGTTGAGAGCAACCTCTTTCCATGTAAAAAAAGTACCAACAATCCTCCATATATCACAACATATATATGTGTCCAGGGTTGAGCATTCCCCACAGTAACTGTCTATTTTGCATTAGGATAGATGTCGCTGACGACTTGAATCTTCCTGCATGGGTTAAATAACAATGTGATACAAGAATGGGCTACGCCTTAAATTCTGCACCACAATTGTAATTCTTTCCACTCACAAAGTGTAGTTACGTGTACTTCTGGCTGCACATTAAAGGCCGTGTGCCAGCCTGGTTTCAGTGTATAATTTTGGGCGTCTACAAGTTTACCCTCAAGAGACGGCCTGATATCTCTTTCCATACACTATAGGTGAGTTCTTTATTAAAGAGACATGGCATGAAGCCTTGTGCTTCCTTGTGGTGCTACGCCGCTATGACATGGCTTGAAGCCGAGGCATTACCCCTACCTGGGAACCTCATCGCAGTGTCATACTACTGTAGCATGAGGTCTCAGCCTCTTTGTAGTGCCAATCTACTCAGTATGAAGCCTATGGCTTCCTTGTGGTGTTACGCCACAACGACATGGCTTGCAAGGCCGAGGCTTTACCCCTACCTGGGTACCTCATCGTGGTGTCGTGCTACTGTAACATGGGGCCATCCTTCCCTTTGTAGTGCTGTCTACAACTCTTTAATTACATCATACAACATTAGGCTACCTGCCTATTTGCGGTGCTACGCCGCTATGACTTGGCTTATAAAGCCGAGGCATTACCCCAGACCTGGGAACCTCATGGTGGAGTCACCCTACTATAGCATGGAGTTTCACTCCTTGTAGTGCTACTCTATCGTGCTTCCTGTAAAGCACACCAGGCATTCACTCTACCTGAGAACTCATTAAGGCGTTTAAGCCAACCTTCCACAGGATTTGTTTTTTTCCGTAGAAAATACATAGTAGACAACAGTGATTATGGGTCCATATCCCTTCCATGTTCTAGAGAACAAGTACCCACTGTTACCTGATAGTTTTCCAGTTAGTGATCCTCCTTTGAACCAAAAGTTAGATGCCTAGTAGATTTCTCTTTGAACTAATAGCATAAAACTTTATGGTAGGATTATAAAGACACACTATCAGAATGCCTTCAAGCCCATTTTACAAGCTGTGTCATCGACCAACTGGCTCTTGAGGTCCTTTGTGAACGGATCTGCCAGGTTCTCCTGACTCCGAACATCAATCACTACAATTAAACCTCTTTTGATAAGATCGTGTACTGCCCTGTGCTTCAACCGCACAGTCCTCTTCTTCTCGTTGAAGAGGTCATTTGATGCCACCGTCGCAGTCGCCTGGTTGTCACAGTATATTGATATCGCCGGTATCTGAGCCCCAACCACTGGAAGATCATACATGAGCTCTCGAAGCCATTCTGCTTTATCTGCTGTAGTTTCAAGTGCATAGAATTCAGATTCCATAGAGGAACGAGAGAGTATAGTCTGCTTCTTCGACTTCCACGATATAGCAGCTCCACCTAAGGAAAAGACATATCCTCCTGTGGATCTCTCGCTTTCTACCTATGAACACCAGCTAGCATCACTGAAGCCTTCTACTACTGTCGGATACCCGTTGTAGTGTAGTGCATGTGTCTGAGTCTTCTTGAGATATCTCATCACTCGCTTCATAGCTTTCCAGTGCTCAATCCATGGGTTGTTTGTGAACCGACTCAGCATTCCCACGGGGAAAGCTATGTCAGGCCTTGTGGCAGTGGTTGCGGACATCAAACTTCCGATAATGCTAGAATACTCCAGCTGCTTGACGCTTTCCCTCGAGTTTGGCTTCAACTTCTGATCACCCCTATATGGCGTATCAATCCCTGGATATCCTTATACCCATAGCGTGTGAGCATCTTCTCAATGTAGTGAGATTGTGATAGCGCTACTCCAGTTTTGTCCGGATGATCTTTATGTCCAAGATGACATCTGCATCCCCCAAGTCCTTCATACTGAACTTGGTTAAGAGGAACTTCTTTGTCTCCGTGACACCGCCTATATCCGTCCCTAGGATTTGCATGTCGTCCACGTACAGACAAATGATGACTTCTCTTCCATCAATGAACTTTATGTAAACACATTTGTCCATCTCGCTGACTCTGTAGCCGTTTGCCCTAATAACTTTGTCAAACTTCTCATGCCACATCTTGGAAGCTTGTTTCAAACCATACAATGATTTCACCAACTTGCAGACTTTGTCTTCAAGACCTTTGACGATAAATCCATCTGGCTGTTGCATGTAAATCTCTTCGGTCAGCTCCCCATTCAGGATTGTTGTCTTTACATCCATCTGATGTATCACCAACTTATGTATAGCTGCTAGAGCGATTAACATTCTGATAGTGGTCATCCGAGCTAGTGGAGCATACATGTCAAAGTAGTCTATCCCCTATTTCTGAGAAAATCCCTTGGCTACCAGCCTGGCCTTGAACTTGTCAATAGTTCCATCTGCCTTCATCTTCTTCTTGAAGATCCATTTACATCCGATGGGCTTTTCTCCTTCAGGTAGATCTACCAACACCCATGTGTTATTGGAGGTGATAGAGTCAAACTCATCATTCACTGCCTCCTTCCAGAAGATAGCATCTCTGGTCTTCATCGCCTCATCATAGGTAAGCGGATCTGCTTCCACATGATAGGTGACAAAGTCATCTCCGAAGTCTTTAGGTCTCCTCGCTCGCTTTGCTGACGGCTCTGCGAGTTCTGGTACAAGAGTTATTTCATCAACAATAGCTTCTTCTTGGACTACTGGCCCATATGAGATTTCAGTCTCATTTGCACCTACATCATTTTCTGGAATGTCCGAAAGAATAATGTTTTTGTCTTTTGCAAACTTGTCTTCAAAGTATTCAGCATCGCGAGATTCGATGATACAATTTGACTCAATATCAAGAAATCTTCGAGCATCACTCTTCTCGGCATACCCCAAGAAGATCGCCTTCATAGTCCTTGTCTCCAGCTTCTGAATCTTCAGATCTGGGAGCTTCACATATGCCAGACACCCCCACACTCGAATGACATTCAAGTTTGGTCTGACTTTGAACCAGAGTTCATGAGGAGTTACGTCCGAAGTTGCATATGGAACTCTATTCAGAATGAAAGTGGCTGTTAATGCAGCTTCTTCCCAGTAGCATTTTGGAAGACCTGCAGTAAGTAGCATTGAATTTATTATTTCTGTTAATGTTTGGTTCTTCCTCTCTACTACACTGTTGGATTGAGGAGAATATGGGGCAGTAGTCTTGTATATGATCCATGTTCTTTGCAGAACGATGCGAAGTCATGAGACCTGTACTCCCCTCCTCGATCACTTCTCAACCTCTTGAGTTGTTGTCCAGTCTACCGTTCAGCTTCGGCCCTGAACTTTCTGAACTTCTCGAAAGCTTTGTCTTTAGTCTTGAGCAAGTAGACGAACGCATATTTTGAGAAGTTGTCAATGAAGGATATGAAATACTTCATCCTGGCCTTCGTGGAGAAATGTTTGAAGTCACAGATATCGGAGTGTACCAACTCCAGAAGATCTGTGCTTCGATTGATCCGATGAAAGGGTTTTCTTGTGATCTTCGTCTGAGCACACACTTCACACTTCTCCACCTTACCCCCACATTTGGAGATAAGTCCTAGACCAAACATTTTGTTAATTCTTTTTCAATGAACATGTCCTAGTCTATTATGCCACGACTCAAGAGAATAATCAGAAAATGCAACTACATTAATGTCATTAAACTGGTTGACAAGCTGAATTTTAAACATTCCTTCGGTTTGATAAGCCTTTCCGAAGTATGTTCCCTTCTTGGACATCACCATCTGACCAACATTGATGTCCATCCTCAAGCCTGCGTTGCAGAGCAGGCTCCCAGAGATCAGGTTCTTAGCAATCACCGGAACATGCTTCACACCTTGAAGCGTCAGAGTGTTCCAAGAAGTGAGTTTCAGCTCCACAGTCCCGATCCCCAGAACTTCAGCTTGGGCCTGGTTTGCCATGAAAACCTTCTCAGATATCGACTGGTACGTGATGAACCATTCCTTGTCAGAACAGACATGGCAAGTCGCACCAGTGTCTATCCACCAGTCAGAGTCAACCCCCACATTTGTTACCTGTGCGATCATAGCAACAATGTTAGAAACCAATGAAACCTTACTAGGCTCACCTTTCTCTGATTGTTTAGGCTTGGATCTGCATTCACTCTTATAATGGCCTTTCTTGCCATAATTGAAACAAGTCACATGAGACTTGGACTTCTGTTGCTTGAATGAAGGACCCTTCACTTTTAGATTAGTGAAGTCCTTCTTCTTGTGATGAGAAGCCGCCTGCTTCTCCTTAGGATCTCTCGTCTGTACTAGATTGGCCTTAGCCAACTGTTTGGACAGAGTGTCCATCTTCTGTTGGGAACGCATCTTGTCCTCATGGATGTCTTGAAGTAGATCTCCCAAGCTAATGACTAGCTTCTTTCTGAGCATCCTTGCATAGAAGGTACTCCATCCAGAAGGAAGTTTTGAGACGATCCCTCCAACGACAAACTTGTCGGAAAGGGACATCTCTTCGTCTTCCAGTTTTTGACGTAGCTTCAGAAATTTCTTCACCTGTGGCAACATGGACTTCTCATCCTTAAAGAGCAATTTGTGATATTTTTCAACCACAAACATCTTGCTCCTGTTCCTATCTTCTTCATACAGTTTTTCTACAGACTCTCATATGTCTTTGGTAAATTCCTTCTTCGAGTAGGATTCTACCAGGGAATCCTTCATAGCATTCAAGATGAGAAGCCTGCAGATGCTATTTTCCCTTCTCCATTTGGCCTGGAGTTTGGTAGCCGCATTGATTGCGGCAGTAGATCCAGTGTCTGGAACAGAAGGTTCTTCTACCAACAGTACATGATCAACATCTTTGAGTTGAAGAGTAAGATAAACCTTCCACTTCCAGACTTGATAATGCTCTCCATCCAACTTTTCCAACTTGCAGTAGTCCTATTGAACGAGCGAAGCATTAATATTTTCCATCTACAAGGATCTTGCTTTGAGATTGTTATTCTCGAGGCTTGATCAAAGATGGAAAAATTAATGCAATTGAGATCTGAGAGTCACACAAAAACTTTGCAGTGATCAAACTCAAGATCTACAATGATACAAAAAGCCAAATAGCTAGATTACAATATGAAGGAGGAAAATAGAAAAGAGAAGATCTCTCGTTCTTTCTTGCAAACGTGTTGTAATTGGTACAGAACGAGTTACAATAATCTAGAGAAAGATGAGATGAAGAAAGGTTGCTGGGGTGTCAAAACACCGTTGCTCAAAGCAAGATTCGCCCCACACGAATTACTTCCAGGAACCAGCAAGTTGAAGAACTTGTAGAATGCTCAAGTCACCTCTGTTCTGACTCCTCGGATGGACTTGCAATGGCGGCAGCAGCTACCTCTCTCTCTCTCTTTTCTGACTTATAAAATTTGTAGTACTTCACAAAGGAGGCCAGAAGAGTATAATAGAGAGAGGGTGGAAACCCTAGCCGCCTGGTCAGTTATGGAAAGATTGAATCAAATCCCACAAAGATAGCAACAAAATTAATTCAAATCCCACAAAGATAGCAACGAAATTAATTCAAATCCCACAAAAAGTGGATCTGAATTAATCGCATTGAATCAGTCTTTCCATAACTGACTTGTAGCTTGCACAGTCAGCGGAGCCCTTCATGCGGCAGCAGCAGCAGCAGCCTGGCCGTATGAGCCGCATGGCCTCATAGCCGCATGGACCGCATTGACCGCATGGACCTCATGAGGCCGCATGAGCTGCATGGACCGCATGAGCCGCATGACTGCTGACGTGCTAAGTGCAAAGTGCGCCAACAAAATGCCACATTACGCCTCATGAGCCCGAGCCCGAGCCCGAGTCCGAGTCCGAGTCTGAGTCGCTAAGCCCCTTTGGGGCTTAGCTCCAAATGGAATTAATCCAAGAGAATGACAAAAGCATTATTGCTTAATCCTTGGAGCCTTATTCTTACCTCATAGTAAAATCACCCACATGGTTCCCTCCTTAGGGTCACCACCCCATGTGCATCTCTCAACAACACAACCAAGTATATATGTTGAGATAACTCATGGTACATTTCCGATGTGGGACTAAACTTTTACAAGGTATGTTGAGAGCAAGCTATCTCCATGTAAAGAAAGCACCAACAGTATTCGAGGTACATGAAACTTAATTCATGTATATATTTTGAATTTTCAAAATTATTTTATTGTTTATCTTAATTTATTAAAAATATATCTTAAAGTTATTATGATTTTTGAAATTAATTATTATTATTATTATTTATCATAAAGATGTTTTGAAATTCGTGAATTTAATGTTTAATCATTTATGGTAATTTAAATTTAGATTTGATATGTTGATTTCATTTTAAAAAGTTTTAAACTTGTAGATAAGATTTATAACAGATTGGATTGGAATTTATTGAATTGATTTTAATTTGATTTAAATAGAATATGGAAATTATCTAAAGGGGATTTAAATCTTTCCTACACCTTATACAGTTAGGAGTTTCTAGCCCCTATATATAGGGGAGCCTCCCTATTATTTCCTCCATAATTTATTAATCCACAAATATCTCTCCATCCAAACGTGAGTGCATCGTGTCGGTGTCCAATCTTTCCGTGTCAGCTACGACGGCATCGGATTCGACCCTGGATGCCTTTCCAATATGTCAAACTTTGATATAAATACATCAACCCCCTCTATGTCTGACATGCTGGACATAAACCTCCGACATGAACCAAAATTTCCAAAACCTAAACCCGCGCCCGGCCAAACCTCCCTATCTCCTGTAAGCCCCTGTTTTTCAAATTTTAGTTAATTAAGTGTTAATTAATTTTTAATGTCATTTTTAGCCTTAAATATTTATTATGATTCTTAGGAATTTTTCTAGAATTATTAAATGATTTTTAATTCAGTTTTAATAGCTAAAATATCAATTTGCAAGTTTCTAAACTGTTTTAATATCATTTTGTAATTTTTAGAATTGTTTTTATATCAGTATACAATTTATTTAATTGTTAATATATCAGTTTGCAATTATTAAATTGTTTTAAAGTGTGGAATACAAATTCTTATTTGCATTTAGACTCTGATAGGGCCTTCTTGTAATTTCCTAAAACCCTAGGGACCTAAGTGTAAACTACCCTTTCACCCACCCCCTGCCCGACGACCGACGTTGAGCTGACCGGCGACTGCCCCCGCCATTTTCGGCCAGCGCACAGCTTCTCCGACCGCCTCAACCCTTCTATAAAACCCTCCTCACTCCCCTCAGCCCAGCCACCACTCTCCCCGACCACCATCGACGCCCCAACCCTATCTCCTCTCCCATTTCCTTCACCGTAACCCTAACTTCGGCCATACCCCACCGCCACCTCCACAGCAACTATCACCACCATCCACCGCCACTACTAGACGTGCCCCGACGAGCTGAGTGCAGCGCCACCCGAGCGCCACGACGATGACGCCTCTAGCCGCCGGCCAGCACTCTCGAACCCCCCCGACTAGTCGGACACGTTAGTAGCAGTGACTTTTCGTGTCGTGCGTGTCTCGTGTTGGGCCTATGTTGTTCGCCGTGTCCGGACGAACACGAAGGTAGGACTGGACACGAGTCTCATGGCTCGTACGTGTCGTGTTTAGCACAGACACGTAGAATTCTGTGTCCCTAACTGTCCGGACACAGGATCGACTTTATTTTTTTATGTATTAATTAATTCAAACCTAAATAAATCTAATATAATCCTAATCCTAACACAACCCTCGGACTGACCCCCTGGCCAGCCCGACCTAGCCTAACCCCCCCCCTCCCCCCCCCCCTGCGCGCGCTCTGGCTCAGGTTCGAGCCCCCCTTACTGCGTTTATTTCTTTTTCTTTTCCTTTTCCTTTTTCTGTTTTCTATTATTTATATATATGTATATATATATATGTATATACTGTATATTGGTAGTATTTTATATATGTATATATATTTTTATAGTTAGTAAATTTTTATATGTATATATTTGTGTTTAGATACATATATGTATATATGTATATATTTCCATATGTATATATATTGTTATATATATATATTATTATATATATATTAATATATATATATATATATATATATATATATAAATATATATTGTTATATATATATATTAATATATATATGTATAAAAAAAAAATATTGTTATATATGTATAAAAAAAATATATAAATATATATTGTTATATATATATTAATATATATATGTATACAATATTTGTATATGTATATATACTTTATAATTAAGTATATTCTTATATATATATATATATATATATATATATATATATATATATATATATAATATATATATAATATATATATAAAAAAAAAATATAATATATATATAATTCGAAAAAAGTTTCCTCCATGTTAGCTCTTCGCTGCTCCCGCCCCTTTCGTTTGGGAGCCCTCTAGGGCCTTCCCCGTCCTGGTCTGGCTAGCCTTGTCGCCGGCAGATGGCTCCGCTCCCTTGGCCGGCCGACTGCCTGGCCCTGTTTGGGGGCGACTCGTCATCGTCAGAGCCCCTCCCCGTCGCCTCTTCCCCACCTTGCCCTCCTCCCGATCATCGGGTTTCCCCCCGCTCCTCCCGCTCCTCCGGCCTGCGCCCCCGCGCTCTCTGCCTTCTCGTCACCAGCGGGATGGCAGGCGGCCTCCCCGTCCCTTGGTGCTTTTGCCGTCGGCTCTCAGCCATGGCTGGCTTGGCACGGTCTCCTTCCCGCGGCGAGCCATCCAAGGCAGATGTACTTCTTCCCCCCTTTTCAAAATTCGAATGGTGCTGCTGTCCATTTGGTGTGGGACCCATCCAGCTGGGATGGTCTCGGGAACCCTTACGCCAGCTCCTTTGGGCTTGGCGTCAGAAGCCCCCACGTGGTGTCACCTGCCATTGATGGGACTTGCCAGCTCTACCATCCTGCGCGTTTGGGGGACTCTGCCCATGTGTTATCCACTGCTTTTGGTGGGCCACTCCATGCGTAATCCGTCCACCAGGAGAGCGCGCCATTTCCCTTTGCCTCGTCTGCGCAAAGTAGGGGGTCCCACCCCCCATCCTCCTCTGTGCAGGAGTTTTCTCTTTGCGCTATACCCCCTGTGGGCTCCCTCCCTCTCGCACAATCCGGTCTTCCTCTCGCCAGCGGTACTGACCCCTCCATGCGCAGTTTGTTGGCAGGCCCCGCCCTCTTATCCCTCTCCTTGGGGTTCGGATTGGAGGGTGGCGCGGCAGAGTCTTCCCTGGCAGCCGCCTTACCACCATCCCCCTCCGCCATCTCCTCCCCCCCGGATCTTTCAGTGGCACCCCCTTCATGCTCAGTCGGCCCGTCTACCGGCACCATCGTTCCCCCGGCTCTTCCGCCTCCCCCTCCTCCCCTCTCAACTTCACCCGCTGGTGTTGCCTCTGTTTCCCTTGTGGCCCCACCCAGTGCAGGCGCACCTATGGCACTGTCCCCTCCGGCCGCGTCCCCGGAGACCACAGCCGTCACTGCGATTGGGAGTTCTTCCGCTGCCGCTACCTCTGCGGCCGTCGTTACTCATGTGCCCCGAGGTGGTGCTGGCCAGCCGTCCTACGCCGCCTCCCTTCGTCCGGATTTATTTCACCAGAAGGGCCCTTTGATCCCTGACGTCCACCTCCCAGAGATTGTGTATCCGCAGGCATCCCCCATCCCCACAATTCCATTCTCCGAAGTGGAATTAACCTCACTTTCCTTATCCTTCCCCCACACCTTTGTCCTCAAATTTTCCTCAAGATGTCCCAAAATTACTAGAGTACAGGAAGTTATTGCAAGCTGGAGTCTTTCAGCGGAATACCGCATCGCCTCCCTCGACCCCAGACATTTGCTCCTCCACCTCTCGTCCGAGGCTGACCACAGGACTGTGTGGTCCAAAGGCACTTGTCGGGTCGACGCCCACCAAATGAAGATCATCAAGTGGTCCCCTGATTTTAGCTCTCATGAAGATTCAGCGAAGGTCGCAGTTTGGGTGACGCTGTCGAATCTACCCCTCATCTGTTTTGTTCCAGCGGCTATTCGGCGCATTGCCAACTCCTTCGGGACGTATGTCGCCACGGCCCCGAAAACCAGCAATCTCACCAAGGCCAACTATGCCAAAATCTGCGTAGAACTTGATCTTTCCTCCGAGCCCCCCAACTTCATCAATATCGAACTTGGCAATCGCATCCACACCCAACAGATAGTATATGACAACCACATTCTGTACTGCAATCACTGCCATTTACGTGGTCACATCCCAAAACACTGTCATCGTCTGTATCCGGAACTCAAGAAGAAAGCTGCTCGGTCCAATCAATCAGCAACTGGAGGGAGGGCTCCACGATCCCCCCTATTACCTCCCCCGAACAAGCACATCAGATTTGATTCCAGTGACGCCCATTCCGACAATGGCGGTAGTCCTAACAAAACCGTCAGCCCTTGCGAATCCAGAGCTCTAACCCTCTTCAATAAGTTTGATGCGCTCGAATCGGAAGATGAAGGTAGTCCAACAGAGCCAACTGGTATCTTAGGGGACAACATGATTAATAAGGAGGTCATGCCGGCATCTACCTGGACCATAGTTGACCCCAACCAGATTACCACCCCCTTGGAGGCCAATGTAGAGATCAACGATCCCAAGGCGGTTGAGCAAACCTTCATCACCCCAGACCTAGTGGTAGAAGCTTTAGCTATCCTCGGACCAGACCAGGTCCAGAGAGGTATTCAGATTCAAGCCGCTGGTTATTCGCTCCAGCCATCCCTGACGCAGATAGACAGCTCCAGCGACGCCATAATCATCCCCCCGGAGGAGCCCATGCTGGACTCCGCTGGAGATCAGATCGATCACCCCGGTGATGTAGCCTCCGATACCCATGTGAACACCACCAACATACCAATCCCGTCAAAGGCAGGCAATCCTACATCGAACAGGAATTCTGATAAGAGGGGAACAGCAGAAACCAAAATCATCCTCACTAGATCCGCCTCCAGGCGGAACAAAAAACACCCTCCCCACCCTCATTAATGATCAACATTCTATCCAGGAATGTGCGAGGCTGGCCAACAAACCCACACTAAGGAGAGTTGCCAACCTCCGAAGATGCACAAAATAGATATTCTCATTATTATCGAACCAAAAATTCCCCCCAAAAGATTAAAATCGATCCAACTGCAACTCGGTCTCTCCCCCAGGCCATCGCTGGGAGTAGCGACATCTGGATCCTTGGAGCGGAGGACGTTATCCTCGGCGTCATTCACGAGTCCAAGCAGGACTTGTCCTGCTGGGTGGAACACCCTTTCCTCTCTAAACGCATCATCCTCTCGGCGGTGCACGGCAGCTGCGACATTACAGAGCGGAAACAGCTTTGGAACGACCTTCTAGACATTCACACCAACCACATCGTATCCCCGTGGATTTGCGTTGGGGACTTTAAACGCGATCACCAGCAGAGAAGAAAAAATTGGAGGTCGTCCGCCGCCATCATCTGCCATGTTTGATTTCAACAACTTCATCTTCAATGCCCTCCTATCATCTCTCCAGTTCACCGGCAATGCTTTCACCTGGTGCAACATGCAGGAAGGAGATCGCCGCCAATACTTCCGTCTAGACAGGGCCCTCACGAACGTCCATTGGGACGGAATGGGGCTCACTACCAGCCTATCCCACCTAAATACATCAGAATCTGACCACGCACCCCTGTTGATTGAAATAAAAAACTCTGACAACCCTGTCAAGAAGAACTTTCCGATTCCTCAACTTTTGGACCGAACACCCTCAATTTTTGGATATTGTTCAGGAAGCGTGGAATCGGGTAGATGCACCCGACCCCCTAGTCCGAGTAAGCAACAGGCTTAAAGAAACGAGGAAAGCCCTGACCACTTGGAGCAAGCAAGCCTATGGGGACATTTTTCAAGCTGTGCGGACTGCCGAGGACGACGTCTCTCGGGCCGAGGCCAGATTTGCTTCGGAGCGCTCGCCGACGGCTAGGACGGCCATGAATCTCACCAAAGCGATGCTCAAATTCAGGATCAGAGTAGAGACCGAATTCTGGAAGCAAAAAGCCAGGTTGAAATGGGACAGTGAAGGGGATAAAAACTCTAAATATTTTTATGACTGTGTCAAAGGTCGCAGAAAGCAGCTCTCGATTCATCAAATCACCGACGAAATGGGGAACATCATTTCAGATCAAAAGAACATCCAAGCGGCCGCTGCGGAATTCTACTCCAAGTTATTTACCAAAGAGACGGTCCACAAAGACAACTCCTTCCTGAATGTCATTCCACATCTCATCAGCGACACCGACAATGTTCAACTGGAGTTGATTCCCACTGTAAAGGAAGTGACCGACGCGGTTTGGGCCCTGGATGCGAACAGTGCACCCGGCCCGGACGGCTTTTCGGGCGTGTTCTTTCGCACCTGCTGGAAGATTATCAAACAGGACATCACTGAGGCGGCAATCGCATTCTTCGAGGGAGCCACTTACCCCAAAGCAATTTCCAGCGCCAAGCTGATCCTTATCCCGAAAAACTCCAACCCTGTATCTTTTCGCGACTTCCGCCCCATCAGTCTATGCACTTTCACAAACAAGATCATCTCCAAGATCATTGCAACCAGAATGGCCGGTTTGCTCCCCAAGATCATCTCCGAGGAGCAAAGCGACTTTGTCCGCGGAAGAAATACCCAGGACAACATCATGCTCGCTCAGGAATTAATCACCTGCATGAAGTTTCCTACTAGAGGGGGGAACATCGCCATCAAGCTCGACATGGAGAAAGCTTATGACAGACTGGATTGGCAGTTTATTATATGGGTCTTCAGAGCTTTCGGATTCTCAGAAAACTGGACCAACACAGTGTGGAGAGCCATTAGCAACTCCTGGTTCTCGACGGTTATCAACGGTCAGGCCGATGGATTCTTCAAATCCACCCGCGGTGTTAGACAGGGCGACCCTCTCTCATCTACTGTTTTTATCATTGTGGCCGACGCCTTGAGCAGAAACCTTAACAACATGATTAATACCCCCAACTTCCAGCACTATCATACCTCCAGCGGCTGTCCCTTCATCACCCACCTGGCCTTCGCCGACGATGTTCTCATATTCTCGTCCGGGGATATTGGTACGGTAGAAGTGGTGCACCACACTCTGCAGAGATACTCCAGATGCTCGGGTCAGAAAATCAACACCGCCAAAAACGTCATTTACGCCCACCACAACTTCAATCGAGAGAACGCCCGCGGCATCTCCAACTTAACATCCTTCAACGTGACCCATCCCCCCTTCAAGTACCTTGGATGCCCCCTTGTGTACGGGAAGTCCAACTCTGGCATATTCGAGGAGTTGATCTCTAGAATCAGGAAAAAACTAGAGGGGTGGCACAATGCCACTTTATCCCCAGGCGGCAAGATGATTCTCATCAATCATGTCCTCACCTCTATCCCAATCCACACCTTGGCCATGTGCTCCCCTCCCAAGAAGGTTCTAACATCGATTGAACAGACATTTTGTAACTTC
>JANAVB010037413.1:3601215-3673715 GCA_029216955.1 Iris pallida | reverse complement strand
AGCCGTTATTTGCGAGAGGGAGAGCCACTTGGGATCAGTTCAAGACCCAGTTCAAGAAGAAATTTTTCTCGACCACTGCTAGAGTAGCCATGAGGCTATGATTTCAGAACATCCAGCAGGGGAACCGTTCTGTTGATGAGTATGCGGCAGAGCTTAGTCGCCTGAGCCGTTTCGCTCCTAGTCTGGTTGCAGATCCAGTGGAGATGACCCGTAGGTTTTGCCATGGTCTAGTTCCAGACATTGGCATTCTTATAGTGGCGAACGGTACGACTGACTACTACCAGAGCCTAGAGTTGGCCCGGAGCATTGAAGAGCATCTTCTGTCTAGCAAGAGGCCGGCTTTTGTACACCTCGAGGGACCTTCCAAGCGTCAGGCTTTCCAGCAGAGAGCACCGACGCCGCACCAGCAGACTTATCGTCCCCCCTACACCACATCATCAGACCCCGCCAGTTAGAGCGCCGGGACCCCGATATCAGCAGCAGCAGCCGATGGGAGCTTTTTGTGTATACTGCAAGAGGCCAGGCCATGACTCTCTCGTCTGTAGAAAGAGGTTGGGTCAGTGTTTGGCTTGTGGGTCTCCCACCCATCATTTTCGAGAGTGCCCAGTAGCGAAGACTAGAGGACCGCTTCCGACTCAGCAACAGAGGTTTAGGCAGCACCTACAGCAGCAGAAGGGACCTCAGGGGAAGGTTTATAGTCTAGCTCTCGAGCCGGAGTCGGAGCAGGTTTCGGAGCCAGATTACTTAGCTGACGTCATCACAGGTCATATTTATTTATATACTTTTCTAGCTGTATGTTTGTTTGATTCTGGTGCATCTTATAGCTTCCTATCATTAGAGTTTATGCATAAACACCATCTAGTAGCTACACCTACTGCGGAGATTAGTAGAGTGATGACGGGAGGAGGACCAGTGCCTATTAGATCTATCTATAGATATTCTATTTTTATAGCCGGGAGAGAGTTCAGGGGACGATTCTTTGTGATGCCACTCCCCGATTATGATATCATATTGGGGATGGACTGGCTTAGCTATGCCCATGCATCTATAGACTGTCATGAGGGTAGTATTTTGTTCAGTCTCCCAGGCACATCACCATTCAGTGTCAGGAGGACAGGGCCAGAGATCAGCTTAGAGCCGAACTGTTGTACGATAGTTGGGGACGTAGCACCGTTACACCCTATCATTAGGGAGTTTATGGATGTATTCCCAAAGGATCTTCCAGGGCTTTCGCCTGACAGAGATGTGGAGTTCACTATAGATTTAGTGCCGGGTTCATCACCAGTATCCCGGGCTTGCTATAGAGTGAATCCCAAGGAGGCAGTAGAGATGAAGGAGCAGATTGATGACCTGTTGAAAAAGGGTTTCATTCGATCCAGTACTTCTCTATGGGGAGCGCCAGTGCTCTTTGTGCCTAAGAAGGATGGTACAGTCCGGTTGTGTATTGACTACCGGGCCTTGAATGCCATCACCATAAAGAACAAATATTCTCTTCCCAGGATAGATGATTTGTTCGACCAGTTGAGCGGGGCAAAGGTGTTTTCCAGGATAGACTTGAGATACGGGTACCACCAGGTGAAGGTTAGGGCAGCAGACATCCAGAAGACGGCGTTCAACACGAAGTACGGGCAGTACGAGTTTCTGGTGATGCCATTTGGTCTCACAAATGTGCCAGCTATCTTTATGAATTTGATGAATAAGACATTTTACCTGTATCTGGATAAGTTCGTCATAGCGTTTATCGACGACATCCTGATATACTCGAAGACGCCGGAGGAGCATGCAGAGCACTTACGGATAGTTTTGGGGATTCTGAGGCAGGAGATATTGTTTGCCAAATTGTCGAAGTACGAGTTCTTTTTAGACCGAGTGGAGTTTCTCGGCCATATAGTCACTGGAGATGGAATCTCGGTGGCCCCCAGGAAGATTGCTGCAGTTGAGACATAGAAGGCTTCGACGTCAGCTTCAGAGATCAGCAGCTTTCTGGGTTTAGCAGGCTATTATAGAAAGTTCGTCCAGGACTTTGCTAGGATAGCTGAACCCATGACGAAGCTGACGCAGAAGGACGCAGAGTACATCTGGTCAGAGGACTGTCAGGCAGCGTTTGAGGAGCTGAAGAAGAGGCTGACGACCGCTCCAGTTCTGACATTACCTTCTGGTTCTGAAAGTTTTACCATATACAGCGATGCTTCTAGGAAGGGGCTAGGATGTGTCCTACAGCAGCATGGGAAAGTAATTGCTTATGCATCTAGGCAATTGCGGATTCATGAGAGGAATTATCCTACCCATGACCTAGAGTTAGCTGCGGTAATCTTTGCACTCAAGTTATGGAAACATTACTTATACGGAGAGCGTGTAGAAATCTTTACTGACCACAAAAGCTTGAAGTATGTGTTCACGCAGAAAGATATGAACATGAGGCAAAGACGATGGTTGGAGTTGATGAAAGACTTCGACATCGATTTACAGTATCACCCCGGGAAGGCAAATGTGGTGGCGGATGCGCTGAGCAGGCATCCGATGGCATGGTACCTGATGATTGATCGGCATTTGTGGGAGGATCTGGAGAAGCTCGGCATCGAGCTAGTTCGGCCAGGATCAGTGATACAGATGATGGTACTTAACATTCAGTCAGGTTTGATGGAGCAGATCAGGGAGGCACAGTCTACAGATGAGAGCCTTCACAGACTTCGAGCCCAGGCGTTAGCAGGATTGCTGGATGACTTCACTATAGCAGAGGATGGATCCTTGAGGTATGGCAGCCGATTGTGCGTACCGAAGGGAGAGCTGGTAGAGACAATCTTGTAGGAGGCGCACCGATCGAGATATTCTATTCACCCTGGTGCTATCAAGATGTACCGTGACTTGTGGGAACATCTTTGGTGGCACGGGATGAAGAGAAATGTATCACGTTTTATCTCGAGATGCCTAGTTTGCCAGCAGGTCAAGGTGGAGTGCCAGAGGCCAGCTGGTTTGTTGCAGCCGTTACCCATTCCCGAGTGGAAGTGGGAACATATTACGATGGACTTCGTCTCAGGGCTTCCTCGTTCCCAAGGAGGGAAGGATGCCATTTGGGTCATCGTGGACAGGCTGACGAAGTATGCGCACTTCATACCCTTCAAGGTGGGGCTTTCCACCGAGAAGTTGGCAGAGCTATACATGCAGCAGATAGTTCGCCTACACGGAGTGCCGGTGAGCATCGTGTCAGACAGAGACAGCAGATTCACATCCCACTACTAGAGGAGCTTGTAGAAGAAGTTGGGCAGTAGGCTCAAGTTCAGTACGGCGTACCACCCGCAGACAGATGGGCAGTCCGAGAGGACGATACAGATACTGGAGGATATGCTGAGGACCTGCGTGCTGGACTTTGGAGGATCTTGGGAGAACCATCTGCACTTGGTAGAGTTTTTATACAACAACAGCTACCAAGCCAACATCGGTATGTCTTCTTTCGAGGAGCTTTATGGACGACGATGCCGCATACCGCTCTTTTGGGATGATGTTGGAGACAGAGTTATGCTTGGGCCAGAGATGATCACGGATGCAGCAGAGAAAGTCGGGATGATCAGAGACAGGCTCAGAGTAGCTCAGGACAGGCAGAAATACTGGGTTGATGCTAGTCGCAGACCGATGGAGTTCGCAGACGGTGATATGGTGCTAGTGAAGATATCACCTACTAGAGGTACGATCCGGTTTGGACGAGGAGGGAAGCTGAGCCCCAGATACATCGGGCCATTCGAGGTACTTGGCAGGATTGGAGAGGTAGCTTACAGGGTTGCACTTCCACCCAACCTAGCAGGAGTTTACGATATCTTTCACGTATCTCAGCTGAGGAGATATGTTCCAGACCCCAGTCATGTGCTAGATCATACAGAGTTGGAGGTCGGACCGAGCCTTACAGTTTCTGAGTCGCCAGTGGAGAAATTAGACATGAGAGAGAAGAGGCTGAGGAACAAGGTTATATCCTTAGTATGAGTAGCTTGGAGCCGTCACTCTCCAGGTGAATCTACTTGGGAGAGGGAGTCGGACATGAGGGAGAGATACCCTTACTTGTTCGATCCAACCGCTGTGAGGGAACCACCCGTTCCCGCTTGATACCTTAGAGGTTAGTTTCGATCATAGCCTTAGTCATTTGTTGCATTGCTTGCTATGTTAGAATATTGTAGGGTCTTCAATCCTTATGAATTTAGAGGACGAAATTTTTCAAGGAGGGAAGACTTGTAAGCCCCTATTTTTTAAATTTTAGTTAATTAAGTGTTAATTAATTTTTAATGTCATTTTTAGCCTTAAAATATTTATTATGATTTTTAGGAATTTTTCTAGAATTATTAAATAATTTTTAATTCAGTTTTAATAGCTAAAATATCAATTTGTAATTTTCTAAAATATTTTAATACCATTTTGTAATTTTTAGAATTGTTTTTATATCAGTATGCAATTTATTTAATTGTTAATATATCAGTTTACAATTATTAAATTGTTTTAAAGTGTGGAATCCAATTCTTATTTGCATTTAGACTCTGATAGGGCCTTCTTGTAATTTCCTAAAACCCTAGGGACCTAAGTGTAAACTACCCTTTCACCCACCCCCTGCCCGACGACCAAAGTTGAGCTGACCGGCGACTGCCCCCGCCATTTTCGGCCAGCGCACAGCTTCCCCGACCGCCTCAACCCCTCTATAAAACCCCCCTCACTCCCCTCAGCCCAGCCACCACTCTCCCCGACCACCATCGACGCCCCAGCCCCATCTCCTCCCCCATTTCCCTTCACCGTAACCCTAACTCCGGCCATACCCCACCGCCACCTCCACAGCAACAAACACCACCATCCACCGCTACTACTAGACGCGCCCCGACGAGCTGAGTGCAGCGCCACCCGAGCGCCATGACGACGACGCCTCTAGCCGCCGGCCAGCACTCTCGAACCCCTCCGACTAGTCGGACACGTGAGTAGCAGTGACTTTTCGTGTCGTGCGTGTCTCGTGTTGGGCCTATGTTGTTCGTCGTGTCCTGACGAACACGAAGGTAGGACTGGACACGAGTCTCATGGCTCGTACGTGTCGTGCTTAGCTCAGACACGTAGAATCCTGTGTCCCTAACTGTCCGGACACAGGATCTACTTTATTTTTTTATGTATTAATTAATTCAAACCTAAATAAATCTAATCTAATCCTAATCCTAACACAACCCACGGGCTGACCCCTTGGCCAGCCCGACCTAGCCTAAACCCCCCTCCCTCCCCCCGCGCGCTCTGGCTCGGGTTCGAGCCCCCCTTACTGCGTTTATTTCTTTTTATTTTCCTTTTTCTTTTTCTGTTTTCTATTATTTATATATATATATATATATATATATATATATATATATATATATATTTGTGTTTATATACATATATGTATATATTTCCATATGTATATATATTGTTATATATATATTAATATATATACGTATACAATATTTGTATATGTATATATACTTTATAATTAAGTATATTCTTATATATATATATATATATATATATATATATATATATATATATATATATATATATATGTACTTTTAACATATGTATGTATATATTCATTTTGTATAATTTTACCTTATTAAAATATTAATATTTATTTTGTACTTTTACCAATTTGTATTTTAGTGTATTTAAATTACTGCAATCATTTGGTGTCCAAGCCTAGCCTGGGTTTTTTTGGCCCAAATGTGTTTTCACACATTCAAGACTTGTACAAGTCATATTGGACTTGATTCATGGCCTTGGGTCCTGTATTTGAACTTTGGTTCAAATTATGTACATGGACAAAATACGCAGATAATTAATTATTTAATTTCAATTGTGTGCAATGCTGTTTTTGGATTTCTATAAATACTTAAAGTACTGTTAAAATTCTGGAAAAATAGTATTTAGATACTATGTTAATTTAGCTAATTTAGTATAATTTTTATAGTATTTAGTTTACTGTTTTGCCACTAATTTGGCATATGAAACCAAAACTCGTTTTCTTTATACTTAGGGAAACTGATTTTTTATAAAATACTTGTACTGGTTAATAAATTCCAGAAAAATTATAATAAATTTCTATAATTAACAAGGATCATATTGGTACTTTGTTTTATATAAAAATAAGCTTTTTGTCTATCTCAAAAATTGTTTAAAACATAATGATCATTTGATTTATTTATTGATTAATTACGACTTGTAACTTTTTGTGCTGTTTTGAGTTTTAGCCGTATTTGAACCCCACCCCTCACTAGTGTAAAGACCCTAGAAAGTTAGTTAAAGTAGTGTGTCACCCCACATTGGTCTCCTATGCTAAAATCATCATTTTGGCTAGGTGCCCAGTCACAAGTCGTATTGCACCAATTAGTGTCTTAGCATTTTAGCTTAGTATAAAAACTAAGTTTATGCATTTATTTCTACAGTGACGAGTTACCGGATATCTATAGCACTTTTATCGCAGCTTGCTTTGCTAGAGGCAAGTACTTTCTACAAACTTTACATACTGCTATAACAATAAACTGTGATTTATCCACCATGTTAAATGCTGATCCTTGGGGTAGCAAGTTAGAACTTTACATGTTGTATTACTTTTAGTCTCCACCATGTTTATACAGTATCTCATATCTCTCACATGTTTAAAATAACGGGTTAAGGAGAAACTGTTAGTATTGTACGTGAATATGACCCCCTTCTCCGTATGTATTTACCGCGCTCGGTGACATTCTATATGTGACCTTGCCGTATGTTCTGATATCGCGTTTGTGTATGGATATACACCGATGTCGTTCGTGCACGTATATGCATACCAGAAAACTTGATATGTACCATAGTACATCCTGTTCACCTATTGACCGATTCACGTACATGCTACAGTTTTAAACTTTTAAACTACATGTGGTTATTTATAAAAATAACCAATTAAACCATGATATGCCATGATTCCAGTTTATTACATTCTTGTTCATGCTTCGTATATTTAGTTTGCTAGAATCAATACTTGCTCTCGTCCTGATAGGATAACGTTGTAGGTGTCCTTACTGAGGAGGTGTTACTCTGCGACTCATATTATGGAGATACTGCCGAGGACCCGGCTCTGCTTTACAAGGATGTTCCTGCGGGGAACCTCGCCTAGTTGTCTTTTTGTTTTTAGACTTTTGAGAGTAGTCATGTATTTAGACTACGTATTTTGTAACTGGACATGTATCCGGTTTTACATTTCAGACTTGTACTTTGGACATTATGCTATATGAGACGACTTTTGTGTTTGGAGCATTTATGACTTTTATTCACTTATAGAACTGTTAGCACATTTAGTCTTATCCTGTTATCTTTAGAACAGCTTACTACGTTTTATATCAAACGTCGGCTGGGCATGACTCGGCCTGGCCCAACAATTTGGGTAGCGGGTCATGACATCTCCTCACCGCCACCATCCTCCACCAAGACACAAACCCCGGCCAACCAAGCTAGACCACCGTCGCCCACGCCCATCACTATAACCACCGCCACGGCTACGGCCACTGCAAACACAATCACACCACCACAAATAACATAAAGCCCTAAAATTTAGAGAGCACCCTAACCTCGTCGGTCGGCCACCACCTCCTCCTCCGGCTCGCCTGTGCCCGGATCCGCCCCCTCCGATCATATTTCTGCCACCGCCTGGCCCCACAGGTCCAGCGCCCGCATCCAACCTCGTCGCCTGACCATCAGCGACCAGCGTCGCGCTCGCCATGCCGTACTGGAACAACCTGCCGTGAACCGATCAGGCGCCATCGTCCGCACCCGAGTCCAGCCTAGAGACCGGATCTATTGTTTCCGACATCCGCCTCTACGTCGGCGAAGCAGCGCCGAGCCCTCCACGTCATAGCACCCTAGGTGATCCTTCGCCTCCTCCTTCCAGCTCCTCTCTTCCCTCACTCACCCTTTCCTCCATTCCTTCTCCCGTTCTCTTGCCTCCTCCCTTTCCTCTCTGATCTCCTTTTCTTACTCCTTCTTTCTTTGTTCTCTCTAAATTTTCCTCTCTCCTGCCCTAAATTTCTAATTCTCTCTCTTATCACTCGCACCTTTCTTTCTTAAGGCTTTGGGAAGAAAGCAGAAACAGTAGTGATCATATTTGTTGGATATTTAGTATATTTATTACTATTTTCTATTATTTGTTATTATTATTAACTTCATAAAAACCTAAAGAAAATAGTATTTTATTACTAACAAAATTTTAGTATAAAGTATAGTGGATATTTTGGTTGACCGTATGCAAGTATTTTATAGTATATTGAGCAATATTATAATATTTATTATCCTTAGACTGTTTCAATAATATTATAGCTACCTATTAAATATATATAATAAATAATTTTGTAAAAGTTATATTGTAACTAAATTTAGTATTGGGTGCCTACAAATATTTTCAAACTGGTATAAGATACTTAATTATTTTTGGAAATTGATAAGGTAGCTTTTGACCTATAAATATTATATTGAGTTTTACTTAAAATATTTTTTCAAGAATTTTCTAATATTTATCTAAATTTTTTTATTCTTACCCAGGAAACCTATTTGGATAAACTTAGAGTTTTATCCCAAAATGATTTTTCTTGACTTTAAGTATTTTTCTATAATTATATTGACTCATAAAAACTAGTTTCAAGTATTATAAATATCTTTCAAAAATCGTATATATATTACTTATCAATTTTTTTCTTCTTTGATTATCCTCCTGTCCATGGGCCAGCCTCAGTATCCTAGATAGGGCTAATATAGTCATTTACATTATTTTATTATTTAATATTTATTTAAGTTATTATTGTTAATTTAATTACCTTGATGATTAAAATAATTATTTTTAAGATAAATATATATATACAATTGAGTTATTTATAATTTTTTTAAATATATTTAATAAATATAAGATAAAAATATTTAATTTTTATTTATAAATAATTTTGGGTTATTTTATATAAATTCCTATGTATTTATTTCATATTATATATACATATATATATATATATATATATATATATATATATATATATATATATATATATATATATATATATATATATATATATATATATATATATAATTTTATACATATGTATAATATATATATATATATATATAATATATATATATAGATATATATATATATATATATATATATATATATATAGTATATATATATATATATATTATATAATATATATATTTTTTTTTTTATATATATGTATATATATATATATATATATATGTATATATATATATATATATATATAGATATATATATAATATATATATATATATATATATATATATATATATATATATATATTCTATATATATATATATATATATATATATATATATATATATATATAGATATATATATATCTAATAAAAAAAAATATATATTTATATATATATATTATATAAAAATATATATATATATATATATAATTTTATGTTTATTATACATATGTATATACCCATGTATGAAATAAATACATAGGAATTTATATAAAATAACCTGAAATTATTTATAAATAAAAATCAAATATTTGTATCTTATATTTATTAAATATATTTAAAAACTTTATAAATAACTCAATTGTATATATATATATATATATATATATATATATATATATATATATATATATATATATATATATATATATATATATATATATATATATATATATATATATATATATATATATCTCTTAAAAATAATTATTTTAATCATCAAGGTAATTTTATTAACAATAATAACTTAAATAAATATTAAATAATAAAATAATGCAAATGATTATATTATCCCTATCTAGGATAGTGAGGGTGACAAATCTATCCCCTTAAAATAATTTCGTCCTCGAAATTTAAGGAAGGCAGAGGGATCAAGACACAATAGAGAGTTAAGTCAATAACTTAGGCATGGTCAAAGAACGACGACTTTGGCACGAGCAAGATAATCAATTTAAAATCGCTTAGGCACGATTTATGAGAGAGAGCTATGATAAATAATTAAACCTGGGCATGATTTGGAATAAAACTTGAGTGGCTAGAGAATCGAAATTTTAGGTACGACAAGAAAATTATTTAGACATGATCAACTTAAGTTATGACACAACTAAGGTCAGATAGTTGTGATCAAGGATCAAAAATTTCATGCACGATTCAAGGGTAAAATTTATATAGTAACGATCGTAAAAGTCACAATCGTTGAAATCAGAATCGTTTAGTCATGTCGGGTCATCTAGGCACGACTAGACATGAAAGTTCGGTATATTCAAGAGTAGTTTGAACACTAGACCAGAAATTAGTCATTATCAAGAATTTGTCAAAGTTTTACGCACGAGTGATATTGGCATCGAAATTTAATCACGGTTAACATTAAAATTTTGACACGATCAAGGACAGAGTAAATCAATTCTCGATTAAAATGAGATTTAGGTACGATGAAGAAGAAAATTGCAATCTAAACATGAGCAACCCAAAGATTGAAATCCATGTCATGGTCGAATTTTAAATCTCTTGAGTATAGTCAAAATCAAGAACCTTGGCATGATAAAGAAGACGACTAAAAAATCGATTGGCCACGATCAAGGAAATTAGAATTTAGCGATATTGAAACTTAAAGGATAATTCAAGGATAGGAAAAAATTCAAATTTCTTTTTACTATGATAGGAAAAAATCAAAAGGCAAGATTTCATAGGAAAGTCAAGGTAATCATCTCACTCTGCTTTGTCTGCTGCCAAAATTATCCAAAGTCCAGATATATTGCTACCAGACCATGATCATCATTTTTTCCAATTATGCCTCTCTCTCACAATTTAGATTACTACTACAAACCAAGATCTTAAATCATGAAAATCAAACCCTATGTGTCTACTACAAAATCAAAATGTATGTCATGAGATGACTACTCATTAAGCATATTTTTGTTATAACTCCTTTTTTTTAATCCTTTTTTTCATCTGATCAAAATTCCTCCATTTTTGTCCTTAAATAAAATTATATATATATATATATATATATATATATATATATATATATATATATATATATATATATATATAATTTTATGTTTATTATACATATATATATACCCATGTATGAAATAAATACATAGGAATTTATGTAAAATAACCTGAAATTATTTATAAATAAAAATCAAATATTTGTATCTTATATTTATTAAATATATTTAAAAACTTTATAAATAACTCAATTGTATATATATATATATATATATATATATATATATATATATATATATATATATATATATATATATATATATATATCTTAAAAATAATTATTTTAATCATCAAGGTAATTTTATTAACAATAATAACTTAAATAAATATTAAATAATAAAATAATGCAAATGATTATATTATCCCTATCTAGGATAGTGAGGGTGACAAATCTACCCCCTTAAAATAATTTCGTCCTCGAAATTTAAGGAAGGCAGAGGGATCAAAACACAATAGAGAGTTAAGTCAATAACTTAGGCATGGTCAAAGAACGACGACTTTGGCACGAGCAAGATAATCAATTTAAAATCGCTTAGGCACGATTTATGAGAGAGAGCTATGATAAATAATTAAACCTGGGCATGATTTGGAATAAAACCTGAGTGGCTAGAGAATCGAAATTTAGGTACGACAAGAAAATTATTTAGACATGATCAACTTAAGTTATGACACAACTAAGGTCAGATAGTTGTGATCAAGGATCAAAAATTTCAAGCACGATTCAAGGGTAAAATTTATATAGTAACGATCGTAAAAGTCACAATCGTTGAAATCAGAATCGTTTAGTCATGTCGGGTCATCTAGGCACGACTAGACATGAAAGTTCGGTATATTCAAGAGTAGTTTGAACACTAGACCAGAAATTAGTCATTATCAAGAATTTGTCAAAGTTTTACGCACGAGTGATATTGGCATCGAAATTTAATCACGATTAACATTAAAATTTTGACACGATCAAGGACAGAGTAAATCAATTCTCGATTAAAATGAGATTTAGGTACGATGAAGAAGAAAATTGCAATCTGAACATGAGCAACCCAAAGATTGAAATCCAAGTCATGGTCGAATTTTAAATCTCTTGAGTATAGTCAAAATCAAGAACCTTGGCATGATAAAGAAGACGACCAAAAAATCGATTGGCCACGATCAAGGAAATTAGAATTTAGCGATATTGAAACTTAAAGGATAATTCAAGGATAGGAAAAAATTCAAATTTCTTTTTATTATGATAGGAAAAAATCAAAAGGCATGATTTCATAGGAAAGTCAAGGTAATCATCTCACTCTGCTTTGTCTGCTGCCAAAATTATCCAAAGTCCAGATATATTTCTACCATACCATGATCATCATTTTTTTCCAATTATGCCTCTTTCTCACAATTTAGATTACTACTACAAACCAAGATCTTAAATCATGAAAATCAAACCCTTATGTGTCTACTACAAAATCAAAATGTCTGTCATGAGATGACTACTCATTAAGCATATTTTTGTTATAACTCCTTTTTTTTAATCCTTTTTTTTCATCTGATCCAAATTTCTCCATTTTTGTCCTTAACTTAGAATTTGAATTCTCTTGTATCAAGATTTATAAAGTCCTCGGACATTGTCTAAATCTATACTCCTCGTGTTAATGTCACTACAACATAATTTTTTTCTTCCTTATTTAAATCAACCTCCACATATCCTTCAATTTGTACTTTCAGATATTATCCTTCTTAAATTTAGTAATCTTACAAAATCTCTAGATTTTCTTGTAGCTCAAAATTTTTGTTTCCCTACCAGTTCTCAATCATTCCCTACCAATCCTTCATTTAATTTAGCATCATCATTGCATACAATCATAATATCCTTTCCATGTATTTTGAATTCCTAGATTTAGTACTTTGTCTTAATTCAAAATAAAATATATCAAGAATCAATAACTAAAAGTATTTAGGTTCTCAAAATCCAGTCGTCTTCGAATATCCTCATCATCTCTAAAAATACAACTATAAAATATTACAGTTTTCATCATCAATGCACATTCCAATTCTCGAAATCCTTTTTCGTTCCTACTAAAGCAATCCATACTAAATAATTCTCCAAGTGTAATCATTACCAAATTGATAATACTTGCCTCTTGATTTCATTTCAAATCTCAGGCATATCTTTATCCTTTTTTTTTTCTTTTTTTAAATATCCAACATTTATATACCAACCAAGATTACCACTTGATAACAATTCTCTTTTTTTCAAGCTAGATGATTACAGTATTCCACGACCTTTCCCAAGTAAAGAGATAAGAATTCAAAGAGTCCAAAGTGTAGCTAATAGATTCAAATATGAGGTAGTTGGTCAACGAAAATAGAACATAATTAATTAAGCCATAGAAATGATAATAAGACGAAGAATTGATGATAGGGATTTGTTCCTGCTCATATGGTCATAAAAAAATTGTCTCCTGCCCGTTTTTTGCACTTGTCTATATTTAATAAAAACAAAATTTCACAACCTCCTAGGCATTCGCCTTGTCCAATAATCAAACTTTTTCTCACTAAATCCTCTTTGAGATTCCAAGTCACTAGTTATCCACTACTGATAACCTTATGGCTTAATCTCCATACCTGAGGTCCTTTATCCATACAAATTCTTCTAGACCTTCATGCCTAAGTTTGTCGGTATCTTCTAATAAAAAATTTCGTCTCCCTTTAACCCTTATCATCCACAAAATATTAACCCTATATCATTGAGATTTTCTAAAAATGGGGTCATAGAAGTCTAGTCCCAAAATAATCCTTTATCCTATTTGAGCACCCTCATTTTTTTTCATAGCCAAAAATAAATTTGTTGACAACTTCATAGGAATCATAATTCCTATATTGGTAATCATTCTTAAAGTTTTATGTGTCAGTAACTGATCCAAGTTGTATGACTTGGGCTTTGCCAAATTCTCTAAATAAGTCGTAAACCTCAATTATCTCTAATCCAAGTCTCAGTCATCACCTTGGAAATTTATTCAAATCCTTCTACTAGTTTCGTCTTGGTAATTCCTTGAATTTTAGAAATTTCATCCCTGTTGTAATAATCACGTCTCGTGCCACCTTCTTGGCTACTCAAGCAAGAAAGATAATCCAACGTTCGTTTCAATAGTTCTTACCACTATAAAATTATATAAATCGCCTCTTTAACTCTCTTTTTTTGTCGCAAGTCTATACAACATTATCCTCTAATCTTCAAATTATAACCCACATTCATAAATCATTCTCATCCTGGCTATATAATCCATGTTTCTCTAGATTGTTATCTTTCGTTTATTCCACAACCTATTTTATCAAACCCTTGAATCCTAAACGTACTATCTTGGTTTAAATTCAGATTTCCTAAAATAGATCTCAACCTTAATATAAAAGATTGACTGATCATCTTCTCTTACCAATCCGAATGGATAGAAATTTAATTTCTATCCTTTTGTTCCTTCTAGAGTCCATAAAACTTATCTTCATGCAAGAATAGGGTTCGGCAACGGACAGGTGTTTCAAAAATCAAGATAAGCAAAATGAGTGAAGATAGACTTAATATTGTTTCGAAATAAGATTCTCAGGGGTCATCCGTGGAATCTATTAGTAGATCCTAATATGTCATTGAGTACCAAAATTCTAAAATATTCCATGATTCAAATTCAATCCTAGGGCAGGCTCGCAGTAGTACGTGTAGGAACAAAATCGTAAAGCAGAATACTCTAGAGGGGGTGAATAGAGTTGGTAGCAGAATAATGCTAATTTAAAAATGTTAGCAGCAAGATCGTAGAATAATAATCACAACTAAATAATGTAAAGGCAGAGATAAGAAAGCAAACGCAAAGACAGCGATGTATACTGGTTTTCCTCTGTTAAGGACTAATCCAGTCGGTAGAACTCTTGCTACCAGTTGAATTCACTATTGGCAAAACCGCAAGTTTTCTTACGAAGTCCTTGCAACTTCTACAACACGAGCTTTGATACGAAGAACTCGTCCAACTTCAATTTTGAAGAGTTGAATCTTCTATCAAGCCTCGGATTACAATCACTCTGAAACTTCTAGACCACACCGTACTGGCAAATCGACTAGAGGATTGTAACTGGCTTGGGATCTGAAATTTGAAGCTCGAAAAAAACTCTTTCGAAGACTGAAAGCTTTTTAGAAGAGAGAAGACTGAAAGTGAATGAGTGAGTTAAAATGATCGAAATCCTTTTCTATTTATAGGAGTTCCAAAGGCAGAATTCTGGCAAAATTTGGGCAGAACTCGATGAGCAAATCTCGGTCAAATCCGCAACTGCAGGAGGACCAAGTTCCAGGGAATTCAAAAACAAAACGGCCACTAACCGAACTCTGGCCGAACTCTGGCCGAGTTCTGTCAGGGTTAGGTTATGGTTTTAAAATTGGTTTTTGGGTTATTTTGAAAACCTTTTTGAAGCTTTTGTAAATACGAATGTCTTTCAAAACTAAGGACATTTTAAAAGCAGTTTGAAATCTTTTTGGAATAGCCTATTTGCCAGTACGACTCGGTGTACAAAGTATTCCTAGACTCAAATAAAATGAAAAATATATTGCTTAAAGAAATACAAACTCGAACAGGCAAACAGCGCTTCGGTCTTGAACTGTGTAGATAGCTGTTCTTGATCATGTCCAAGAGTCCAAGATATCCTGACTAGCTTTATATATCGAGACAGAGTTTGATCAATTATTAAAATCAGTTTGACCATATGACCAATGGACCAACAGTATGGCTAAGCCTAAGTACTACCATTACTTCGCATTAGTTGCAAAGATGGACATGCATGGGCCAGCAGTAAAAATATGTCATGACCCGTACCCAACGTAAGGGCATGATTGCATAACAGCACCAAGCCTACACCGCAGAAACGGCATAGAACGTTGTAGGTCTGCTATTTAATAATGTATAATAAACTATCATCTTCGAATGGAGGATGTAATGAATACATATAAACTCAATAACAATCTAGCAGGAACAATATATAGCACGAAATAAGATAAGGATAAAGATAAAGATGAACTCATAGTGCAAAGTTGTTAACACAAACCCAGAGTCAGTCACAAAGTAGTTAAACAAGTCTGAAATAACATAACATGCTAATGTAATAAACTGGAGACAAAGTCCAGTTAAATCCTAGTCTGACTGAGTCACCACTAGAGCCTCCTCAGCTGGCACTAACCGCTGCTGGACTAGGCTCCTGGCCTACGCCTACTACATCATGAGGACCGTAATAGGTAGGATACTCGTTCTCGCCATAATTTGTAAAATTTTGTCAACATATCCAGTCAGGATGGAACGAGCACATTTCCAACAACAGTTCCCAATAAATGACAAGTACAATGTAACCATAAATAGAGAGAATAAACACGAGTAAAATAGAATGTACATGAAAGTAGCATGGCAAGGGTAAAGTAGTAAACTAGGGCAAGAATAAAGAGAACTGAACATATTATGTACAAGAGTCAAGAAACAACTATCTATGTGAGTGAATATTAGCTTAGACATGTGGCCAGCTTAAGAACTTGTACAAGGTCTACTGTCCTGGTTAATCATACGTGAAGTATATGATTAACACTCATAATGGTCTATACAATGCACATGGAGGGTATTGACCACACGTCTAGACTAATATTCCCCAGTCCCCGACTAGTATAGTGGATCCAACTATGACTCATTATGACACAGGATTCTAAGAGAAGGTAGCAAGTCTTCTAGAGAATCGATGTCCATATATTGCACAAGAACTACATACAAGGTACACCAAGGTGAACAAGTAATAACAACTCATGACGGGTTCCGTAAGTGCCAGTCCGTGTGACCAATGAGTCAACAACCATGAATATCTACACTAGATACAAGAAATGTACTAAATATCATGAATGAAAAATCATCAGAGAATATACTCGCGTGGTCCTGAACTGAGGAATCAATACTGCCACTCAATGAGCCTCGAAGGGTCAACTCGTGCAATAGTCTCCAAATATTGAAACAGACAATACCACCAAGTTTAGAATGGGCAAAGTAGCTAGGATAGCCTACCCATAAGTCTAATTCTGGACACAGGAGCAAAACGAAATTTTGGGCCAAAATGATGTCCGCCGTTGGACCCGCTTTGTACCTAAAAACGTGTCGGTATCTCGGTCTCTAAAGTTGTCAAACTATACGTCTACAGGTCCGATTTGAAGAGACAAATCCAACCGTATGTCCAAAGTTGGATTCTGGTTGGCCGTGCATAATTTTACACGTTGGATCGGGTCGTAGGCCCGCCAAAATAGCGTTCCAGTCGACCTTCTCACAATCGGACCAAACTTGGCGTACAGGACCAAAAAATAATCTAGTACTGTTGGCACCAGTTTCATCTCGATTCGACGAACGTGCACAAAGTAATTGACAAATTCACAAAAGGGTTGATATGGGGTATCTCGACGGATACGCACTGATTTCGTCGCGCACCCGAACGAAATCAGTACATATCTGTCGAGATACCCCATATCGACCCTTTTGCGAATTTGTCAATTACTTTGTGTACGTTCGTCAAATCGAGATGAAATATGTGCCAACAGGACCAGGTCATTTTTCTGGTCCTGTACGCCAAGTTTCGTCTGATTCTTAGAAGGTCGATCAGAACGCTATTTTGGCGGGCCCACGACCCGATCCAATGGGCAAAATTAGGTACGGCCCACCGAAATCCAACTTTGAACATACGGTTGGGTTCGTCATGTCAAACTGGACCCGTCGACATATAGTTTGACGACTTTAGAGACCGTAGATACCAGTATATTTTTCGGTGCAAAGCGGATCCAACGACGGACATCGTTTTGGCCCAAAATTATTGTTTTGCCCATATATCCAGAATTGGACTTATGGGTAGGCTATCCTAGCTAATTTGACCATTCTGATCACGTTGGTATTTTTTGTTTTAGCATTAGAAGACTATTGCACGAGTTGACCCTTCGAGGCTCATTGAGTGGCAGTATTGATTCCTCAGTTCAGGACCACGCGAGTACATTCTATGATGATTTTTCATTCATGATATTTACTATCTTTCTTGTATCCGGTGTATATATTCATGATTCTTGACACATTGGTCACACGGACTGGTATTTATGGATCCCGTCATGAGTTGTTATTCCTTGTTCACCTTGGCGTACCTTGTGTAAGCCTTATTGTAGTTCTTGTGCAACGTATGGACACCGATTCTCGAGAAGACTTGCTACCTTCTCTTAGAATCCCGTGTCATAACGAGTCATGGTTGGATCCACTATACTAGTCCGGGGTGGAGGAATATTAGTCTAGACGTGTGGTCAATACCCTCCTTGTGCATTGTATAGATCATTGTGAGTGTTAATCATATAATTCACGTATGATTAACCAGGCCAGTAGACCTTGTGCAAGTTTCCAAGCCGGCCACATGTCTAAGCTAATATTCACTCACGTAGATAGTTGTTTCTTGACTCTTATACATGATATGTTCAGTTTTCTTTATTCTTGCCCCAGTTTACTGCTTTACCCTTACAATGCTACTTTCATGTACATTCTATTTTACTCATGTTTATTCTCTATTTACAATTACATAGCACTTGTCATTTATTCGGAACTGTTGTTGGAAATGTGCTCGTTCCATCCTGACTTCATATGTTGACAAAATTTTATAGATTATGGCGAGAACGAGTGTCCTATCTACTACGGTCCTCATGACGTAGTGGGCACAGACCAGGAGACCCTAGTCCAGTAGGAGTTAGTGCCAGCTGAGGAGGCTCTAGAAGTGACTCAGTCAGACTAGGATTTGACTAGACTTTGTCTCCAGTTTATTACATTAGCATGTTATGTTATTTCAGACTTGTTTAAGTACTTTGTGACTCACTCTGGGTTTGTGTTAGCTACTTTGTACTATGAGTTCATCTTTATCTTTATCCTTCTCTTATTTTGTGCTATATATTCTTTCTGCTAGATTGTGATTGAGTTTACATATATTCATTATATCCTCCATTCGGAGATGACAGGTTATTGTAAATTATTAGATAGCAAACCTACAGCGTTCTACGCCATTTCTGCGGCATAGGCTGGTCACTTTTACGCACTCGTGCCCTTACATTGGATGTGGGTCATGCCACCATGACTAAGCCATTATTCCTATTCCCTCACCAATCTTATACCTTTTTATGTCGTTCCTAGCTAAATTGATTCCACTGGACCTGATGGAACAGTCCATGTCGTCATCGGAGGCCGTCTTGCTTAGTTGTAACACCAAAGATATACTCTGTACTACCTTATTTATCGTACCACACCAGGCGACACTATTAGGCAAGATACCTTGCCATTTACCGTCTATTTACTTTAGCTCATATTTTATGCATTTATTTATTATTTAAATTTTTGCAATATAAAACTGTTCTTTTAAATCATGTTTAGATGCAATTTATGTTTAATTATGTCTTTATTACTTCTCTATTTATGTTTATTCATATTAGTCCAAGATTAATAGACCACCCTCGGTTGTGTTGTATTCATTGGCCTTAACACGTTTTGTGCCAGGAAGTCGCGAGTCGTATATAGAACTCGGGCATACGCAGCTGGCTAGCCACTGGTACATATAAGCCGTGTGATAGGGTTAATCGCTAATAGTATTGTATGATTAGTTTGACTTAGCGATTAATAGAGGTTATGTGTTTTGAAGACAACATATATGCATAAGGTGGGAAGGACATTTCTTTAGCGTATGGGCTACTATGCACTTTATCTTTGCGACTGTACGCTCCGTCGGAGTTGTGGGTTGACGACCCCTTTATTTTATTACTAGCCCCTGACGTTCGAGGAACGATTATGCTTTGAGGCCGCTGGTGTCCCAAGGGGGGACTATGCCGATCCTATTTTAGCCAGAGAGCCCATGCATTCAAGGTTTGTCCTTAAACCGTATTCACTTAGAATGGTTAGGCTACCTTATCCGTTAGGTACATGTACTTTTGGTTTTTGTACTTATACCTGATCGCGGCTTGGAACAGTAACTTGTTGCGGACTAGTTTGCCATACCCACTCCTTGTTTAATTGTAGGTGTGGTTCACTGCTTCGATGAGAAGGTACTGAACCTTGTTGTGGTCTGGATACTATATTTGATTTGTAGTATGGAAAGATACTTCATCGTGGATTAGGGTGCCATCTCATGTCCTTGTTTGGTTGGGGGATGTTACGCTAATTCAAGCATAGAGTATTAGACCATGTTATGATCCGATTTGACTTATTATTAAGCAGTTTATATTCAGTATTATGGCATATTCTTTTTGTATCTTGTTACGTCTCTCTGAGGACTGGTGATCTCTCTAGGTGTGTGTTCTTGACTTTTTGCAGATATTCTTGCCAAGGCCGTGATCTTCTCTATTCCTTCGAAGATGATTGCTTTTGGATCGTCCATGTTACTCTTGCCAAATCATTTCTTTGTTTATGTATTACTTCTCTTATTACTTGGTAGTGGATTTGTCTCCACCCAACATCTTGTACGAATGATAATTCATATTGATTATAATATCTATTATTTTTATATTTTGTGGATAAGGTTAGTTATCATGGTTTTACTATATTTTTACAGCTTATATATATTTATTACACAGCTGGCATATATACGTACCTAGTCCGAAGTATTTAGGACTGGGCGTTACATGTTTTTATGGTGGCCCATACAGGTCTACGATAAATTGTTTGGTTACTTTACCATACCAAGCAAGCCTGCGTATAGGATTAGAGTTTAGGATCTCTTCCGCATACTTGACCTCCTTCTTTGATTCCATTTTTGAACTCTTGCTTGACTCATTGATTTGCATCTTGCTTGATCCCTTTTGTAGTAATTCTTATCTTTCCTTCACGCTTAATATAGGTTAGGAAATGACTTGTATGCCCCACCGATTTCAATCCACTACTAGTTTAACTCTTGTAAGTTTGGTAGAATGCCTTACGATCTAACATTCCCTTTGACCTTAGTCAAAGCCTTAGACAAGAAGACAGTAGGACGACTCTATAGGCACAAACACCAGACAAGACTTAGATTCTTAAGAAACTTGAAATATTTATTTTTTTCTTACATCATTATCTCGCGTAATTATATTTTTGGACTAGCTTGACTAATGCCGCTATTATAGCCTAGTTTTGCAAGGTTTTTTTTATCGAGCTTGATTATGGATAATATAATACTAGAGGCCTCCACTAACATATTGTCTAATCAGAACAGGTGTATTATGGTCTGATCAACCTAATGCAGTTGGTTCGCTCTTCTTACTCTATGTAGATTGAGATATAGTTAAAAAATATACTTGTCCTCTATGATATCATCCGCGGCTGTCTTGACAATTCTCTTTTAGATCATTCAGTCGCCTTTGAACCACATGTCATGACCCGCATCCGCTTTTCGGACGCGAGCTCGTGAGCAAGCCAGCTACGCATCAAGCGGACTCCAGCCCGGCTCGAAAACGTAAACGCTGTCATGGCTAGGGTAAGCTGCCAAATCATGGCAAACAAATCTATATCTTAAATCCACAATAAGATAATAAACATGAATGAACACCATGGGTCGTGGTCTGCAGCCCACTAGCATATATGTCCGATAAGTCTCTAAAGGAAATAATAAGAGTCTAAAACTAAATCAAGAAACATGATATCTCATGATAAGGTATTAAAGCACGAGCGGATAATAAACAATAACAATACCTGAATCTCGCAAGCGTATCATCACATCTGCCATCCAGAACTACAGCTAACTCCATGCAATCGCTAAACCTGAAGAGATCATCAGGTCTTCAGGGGACATAGCAAGATACATAAAAATATGCCTATCTAGCAGTTTATCATACAATAAAGAAAATACAAGAAATAAACGGGAAAGGACCAATCAATACAAAAATACGACTTTAAATGACTGGAAGAACCACGACGCATAAACGAACTGCTCGAGAAGAACAAGAGAACACGATATCACGATGTCAACGGATAATCAATAGAATACTCAAACCCTCGTCCCTAGTGTAGACTCGCAGGTTTGAACAACTACTAACCCTCGCCCCTAGTATGGACTCGCAAGCTAGCATCACCCTCGCCCCTAGTGTGGGCTTGCAGGTGTGGAACAGATAACTACTAACCCTCGTCCCTAGTGTGGACTCGCAGGCTAGAATCACCCTTACCCCTAGTGTGGGCTCGCAGGTGTGGAACAGATAACTACTAACACTCTCCCCTAGTATGGACTCGCAGGCTAGCATCACCCCCGTCCCTATTGTGGGCTCGCAGGTGTTGAACAGATAACTACTAACCCTCGCCCCTAGTATGGACTTGCAGGCTAGCACCACCCTCGCCCCTAGTTATAGAAGCATGGAATTTTAGAACCAGAAAGCCCATGCGCCAGAGCTTGGACAAAGTACTTCACAAACAGCAAAAATAGGCATTGAAAGAAGACTTTTTTATTACATATAAAAAGTCTATTACATGTCTAAGAAAAGATTGTACAAAGGAGAATTTTTACAAAGAAAAGATCCTGAGTCTAAAACCAACAGCCATCATGCGCCCTCAAATAGGCGCAGCAATCACCACGTGCCCTCAGCAGGGCGCATCCTTTTCAGCAGCTCAGTTATGTGTATCCCAGTTATGTGCATCCCTTCAGCAGCCCAGTTATATGCCGCTCTTCGAGCCAGGCTCACCGTCGTCGAAATGCTTCGACTAATGAAGCATTTATTGAGCATAACGAGGGTGGCAATCAACCCTCTAGCCGAGGAAGAGAAGAGCACCGCAAGCCAACCTGTGGCCAGAGGAGGCTTCGAAAGAGCCTCCAAAGGCCAAGGAAGACTGTAATCGAAACTGCAGCTAAAGGAGCAGCTTTCAACACAACCAGAGTGGGCAATGTCCACTTTAAAGGAAGAAAGAGCCCCCAAAGCTGCAGCACCGCCATTCCGATCTGCGGCTCTTCCTGCACAACGAAGACGAGGCTCGAGCATTTCTATCTTTGGATGCAACAGGCACCTTCCGCCTGCCTCAGAAGCCCTCGACTCTGACTTTTGGATGTAACAGTCACCTTCAAGTGCATCAATGAAGACATGGCGTCGTATCTTCACCCTCGGGAACATCTCGTCAACAGAATGCATCCGAGTAAATAAGTTTATGTTGGAAGAACGTGAGAGAACGAAAAACAAACTCTCTCTATGCCACTATTTATGGGTCGGGCAAATCAAACCCATGTGCCAAATGGATGGCTCTCCGTATTCCGTGCAATGAATTTGTATTTAATGGATGAACCGGACGCTTCGAATTCAGCCAGTCAAAACGGCTATGCACTCGAAGAACGTAATAGTCGCATCATTAAAGAACGTGTCATGAAGCGGATGCGCCGGCCAGACCGCGCATCACACAGACGCACCCTTCAGCACCAAGCGATCACAGGAGATGTGCCCCCATACGTCCCCCATACGCCTAGTGGAACACCGATCGATGTGCCCACTCAGCTGTCCATCGAATGTCGAAAACATTAAATGCTAAACTGACAGAGTTGGTAGCACGACTCCCGAAGTCTGAACAGTTGACAGCTTTTTCAGAAGATGAAGCATCGCCAGCATCAGCATCATCATTACTTCCCTCCGACGGCTACTGTCACGTGGCCACCCAACCACTCGCATGTGCCTCTGCAGCCATGCGCCCAAATCTGTATGCGCCTCAAAAGACATGCGCTTCAGACTTTTCACTGGTCCCTAAAGACAGAAGGAAAGTCACCATTAAAGCCTCGCATGCGCCTCAAAAGCTATGCGCCCAGAATGGTTCGTGACTCCTAAAGGTTACGAGCCAAAGTCTCCTCATGCGCCCAATCCTAGGCGCATCCTACCAGATCATTCTCCCATCAAATCCGAGATCTCTGAGCAATGGGTCGACGACACGTGTCCTTTGACTCAACTCACGCAAGATCTCAGCAACAGAAAGATCTTCTTCTCTGCTATGTGCCGGTTCACAACAGCAACATGAAGAAGTGAACCCCTTGATCAGGGCGCATCGTTCATGCGCCTCTATCAGCAATCAACACGTGGCGTCCCCGTATACAGGCACATCCTACATGCGCGCATGAGCAGCCAGTCTGCAAAACTATAAATAGAGGGATTATTTCCTTCTCATACACGGACAGAATACATAACGAACGAACATACCACCAGAGAGGCAGATGCAGACACTCAACGTCTTCCTCCTCTCAGCAAGCTCCGACACCCAGAGCAATCCAAGTCTTCAGAGAACCGATAATCGTCGTTAGATCGTCAACGGAGTCAACGCATTACCACTCACTCCATCGGCACAAGGGACCCAGATAAACAAAAGTGTACTCCTAGGACTACATCTAAGTCCTATATTGTAACACTGTTCTGTTTGTATTAAAATTTGCAATAAAATAATTTTCATGGCAAACAAGCTGGCGACTCTGCTGGGGACCTCTTTCTCCTCCACCGAGAAAGCTGTGTCGCAATCTGACGACGTGAAGGTGGGCTCCTCCCAAAAGACGCTGGTCGTACGACTCAATCAACAGGCGTATGAGGAGTTCATCTCTGAAGGCAGTGCGAGTCCTTCGAAGCGGCTGCCAAAGCTGAAGAAGACCCGTCGATTCTGGGTGCGCAAGGTCGATGCCTCGGGCACCACCACCGAAGGGGACGTGCCGATCCAGCCTTCCCTTCCAACTGACGTCCTCAGCAACCAAGATGCGCCCGTTGGTGCAGCGCATCTCTCGGGGAAACGTGCGGCTAACCACATTCTCCAGCCATCTCCCTCTCAGGCGAGGAAGATGCGTCGACGGAGCATGGGCGCAGCCAATGCCCCGCGCATCACCTCTGATGCGCCACAGAAGGTCTCTGTCTTTGACAGACTCACTCGCTGTAATGGCTAGGAGAATTTGGATTCTCAGCACTATGCGCCCCAGCGGACTGGTACGAAGAAATCCAAGGCAGCACGGGCTATGCGCCCCAAACGTGCTATACTAGCAGCAAGCCAGAAGCATGCGCTCACAATCACGCACGCTGCTGATGGTAAGCTGTACAAGGTCGACTCGAGTGCTGCGGCACCAGAAACGAGCCGACCTTCAAAGTCCTTGTCTCACTTGGGCACATCTATTGCGTGCACAACCAAGTCGAGTAAGGCAAATCCAGTGGTCTTGAACTCCCGCGCCTCCTCTGGTTGTGCGTTTGAGGTCCGTTCAAGTCACTTCAAATGTTGCGGTTCCCCCACTACTGATCGGGATGCCTGTTTGGTATTAGATCAGGGGGCGCAGCACTCACTTGACCACCCCGGTGCTTGGCCTTGTCATGCGCCTGAAGGGGGTATGAAGGTGGCACTCTCCTCCAAAAATCTGTGTAACGTGATCACTCACAAGTGCCGATCAAGAGAGTCGACAGACAAGCACGATGTGCCTCTCACGAGGCATACTTGTGCTGTCGTCACCATCAACTGCTGTTGCAAAGCGACAGTCCCACCAAGGCAGTCGGTGTTCCAGCGGCTGCAATCATCGATACCCCTCCGACGTTGCCTCGGGAAGAAGGTGTCAACAAAAGAAGAGCCAAGGGTTGCTTCATGCAACGTGATCTCCAACTCCTCGTCAGTCTGAAAGGCGACTGGCAGTTCCTCTTTCTCGTCCAAAAGCCAGCCGAGGAAAACCAAGACAGCTATCGCGTCCTCCGGAGTGTTCGAAGGCACTCGGGGGAGGAAGAAGATCTTGGAAGAAGCTGGGGGTAGTCAGACCCTTGTCGAGTCCAAAGACGAGGGTGTCCAAAGAACATCTGGGGTGGATCCTGTCAGCCTCCCAGAAGATGAGGATATCCCCCATAACATAGCTGGAGGTAGTCTAGCATCTGCGGACCCGAGTTCTAGAGACACAGAGGCCCTTCAAGACGGAGCTGAGGGTAATCAGGCCCTTGCAGATGCGCCCGTGGTGAATGTTCTCCCGAACATAGCCGGGGGTAGCCAAGACGAGGCTCCAGGAGAGGCAACTCCCTTACAAGAGAGTGAGGCCGAGAGTGAAGCCTCAACCCATCCATCCACTCCCGGCCGTGTCATGACAGTAAACGTGACTGGGGCTGATATCGAGTCTGATGTGCCGCCAACAGACCTCGTCCAGCACATGGATACCCTAGAAGGAGGACTCAAAACCCTCTCTGCCTCCATGCAAACAATGACTCAAGCAGTGTTTGAGATACGGTCAGCTTTGGCCAGGACACCTTCTGCCGGTCCCGACCCAGGGGCCAATGGAGAATTGAGTGCAGCCCTTCAACGGGTATCCTCGGACATAGATCGCCGTGAAGCACCTCGGACGTCGGAGCCCTCAAATGCTCAAATCCCGGTGGTACCACCTTCCCCGACTCCCAGCTCCACAGAAGACGTGGTCGAGATAATCAGGGACTTGCGCGAGCGCTTTGAGTCCAAGACAAGATAAGAGAAGCGCCAAAAGATGGGCATCCCCCAACCTTATCACCTCGAATGGAATAAGGTGGTTTATCCTCCTAAGTATAAACCACAAACACTAATGCCATATGAAGGGAAGGACTCTCCGCGTCGCTATCTGACGTATTTCCAGTCTCAGACGGGACATCTTCCGAAGGAGAATGCACTACTTACCAGCATATTTGTTGGGGCACTGAAAGGAGTGGCGTATGACTAGTACTGCAGCCTCACCGACAATTTAATATCTTCCTTCGATGACCTGACGCATCTTTTTCTCGACCGTTTCTACGACGGCGGAATGGACATGACAATGGCGTCCCTTATAGAGATACGCCAGAAGGAGAAGGAAACAGTTCGAGTGTTCATTGAATGCTTCCGACAGGCCTGCTTCAGACTGCCCCCGGGTATGCCAGAGCATGCGCTTCTCTCCTCATGCAGCATGAACATGCTGTAGGTCCTAAAAAATCAAGTTGCATCAATCAACAAAGTCAAAAATTCAAGATATTCATCATTTTGATGAGTTGCGCAGACAACAGATTGCGCAGACATCACTTTGCGCAGGTTAGTTTGTGCATGTTCCCAACTGCGCAGGCTGACGTGGCAGAAGTCATCATTGACTGAATCAAATCAGATCTTCCTGACAGCTGACAACACGAATAACGAGGAGGCTGTTCGTTTTTGATGCCACACAGTGCTCGAGGGCGGCTGACAGGTGGCAGCGCAATCCGTGGTTGTGCAAACCATTCATGCGCAATCCGTGGTTGCACAAACCATTTCTACGCAGTTCACTTTGCGTATTCTACGAATATAACTGACCAATTACACGTGGCATTCATGCCATCAATTGCTCATTACGTGGCAACTGTCTATGCACGATCATGCGCATTTCAATCAAATAATGCCATGTGTCTCAGATAGTTGGCCCACGATCCAATAACTGCCTGCGCAGTCCAGTGCTGCGCAAACCAGTTGCTGCACAAATCAGCTTGTGCAGTCCAAAATAACTGAAAGTTAGTTATTTTCAGAACTCTATAAATAGAGTTTCAAGTCTTCATTTCAAGGGGGATCAAGATCAGAGATCAGAAATCAGAGAGTTCAGGAGTTCTTGCCAAAGTGCTGCTGCATTCTTCCGAGACTTTTGTCTTCAACTTCAGAGGCTTTTGCCTTCAGTTTCCAGAGTTGTTTTCAACTTCAAAGGCTTCGTCTTCAAAGTTCACATCGTCCAAGGGATAAAGCAATCGTCATCAAGATTGGATTCCTATAGTTGTAATTTTCCCAGAATTCTTGTAATCTTTATTACAGTTTGTATCAATAAAGTTTTATACTTTTGTTTTTGCAAACAAAATGGCGACTCTGCTGGAGACAACTTTCTCCTCCGACGAGGAAGTAGCAACTCAATGTGACGTAGCGTCTATCGGGAAGACGCAGAAGACGCTGGTTGTTAAGGTCAACCAGACAGCCTACGAGGTGATGCTCAACTCCAAGACCACTCCCCGTACTGTAGCCACTTCTGCTAAGAGCAAAGTGCGCTCAGTTTGGGTCTCCAAGTCTGCACAATCTGGCAGTTTTGCCACCAAGGATGCTGTACCAACTGTTGCACAATCTGCTAGTTAGACTGCTGCACAAACTGCTGTGCCAACTGTTGCACAGTCTGTCTCAGCAACTGCTGCACAATCTGTTGCAGTCAAGGCTGCGCAGTCTGTTGCAACTGTTGCACAGGCTACTTCATATGCTGCCTTGTCAAAATAGGAGACTCCTATGACTCTGGCGCAATTGGCAGTGGCTTTTCCTGCGCAAAATAGCACTCCAGTAACCAAAGTACATCCCAAGCAATCTAAGACAAGAACTCCTGATGCACTTCCTACCAAAGCTTCTAATGCACAAATGACTAGTGCATCTTCCACCCATGCGCAAACCAAGTCTGCGCAATCCAAGAAAAATAGCCTTTTGGCTAAATTTCCTTCTTCTCACAATAAAAGAAGAGATTCTACTCCTCTTCCCAAACACCCTATTGCCTCTGCGCAATCCACTGAGGGTAGTCCTTTGACTATTCCTCCTTCTCTTCAAAGCAAAGGAAAAGGCCCCTTGGTCTTTTCTCAAACTTCCTTGTCTCATGATTTGGAAGATAACAAAGGGAAACGCTATTTAGCTAACCCTTCATCTCAAAACAAGGGAAAAGGCCCTTTGGTCTTTTCTCAGTCTTCTTCAGTCTTTACTGAAGAGGATCCATCTCAATGTGTCTCGGCACCAATCAGTTCGAGAACTCTGGCAAACAAGGATTCTTCTTTCCTTTATAACAAGAATACTTGTACTAATCAAAGAGGTATTCTGTCTACTCCGATAGCAAAATTCCAGGACCTCCCGACTCTCCAAATTTTTCGTTCCAGACAAGGAAAACTGTTAGTGTCTCAAACAGAAACTCCTGGGGGTGAGTTTGCTGACCTCAGAACTTATCTTAACCGATCCACTTCGGTAAAACGCAAACAGCCAATGCCGAAGGTCAAACATCATCAGAAACAAATCTCCAAGGTCAAAAATCCCGACACTTATGCTCAAGGGACTAAACATTTGAAGAATCGGAATCATGTTCCAAATGTTATCAAAGAATAGATCCCTCGGAACTTTCTTCGTCCTGTTGTAGATCTTCGAGAACATCTAAGACAAAAACAGGATAATGTCTCAATATCTCCATCTCAACCATCTGATCATCACTGTAATCATAAAGTCATCATCCAATGCTGTTGTCAAACGACAAAACGATCTGTCTTCGATCGTTTAACTTTTGCTAAATCTGAACCTATGTCAGAAGAAGACGAAGTTTTGTTTGCTTCTGTTAACATGACTTCCCGAGACACTGGGGGTAAAAGATGCTCTAAGCATGGTAGACTCCGCAAGCCAAGCCAACGGTATTTGGAATTACTTCAAGAATCTTCTGAAGGAGTATTTCAACATACCCGTTCTCGAAGCCGAGATACAATCGGTCAAAGGAATCTTCCTCAAAATCCTTCAAGTCATCTTTCTGTTTTCCAGTCAGGAGATGATTCGTTCTCTGATTATGATGCATACAGTGAAAGTTCTGAACAAACAGTATCTTCCACTGTGCCAAGAGAAGTGACAGCTTATGTTGTCACCGATGATCCAGATGCTTCCACCTCCGCAAATCAGGAACAGCGAATTGCTGCACTCGAAGACAAATTAAAAACCATGGCTGAGATGGTTGCTAGTATGCATTCCATCATTGTAGCACAGCATGTTACACAACCAAATGTACCTATTACTAGTCCAGAGATCATAGCATCTTCAATACCTGCCAATACTGGGCTGGGGGTAGTGCCTCCCCAAATGCCTCCTGTATAAGTGCAAGTACAAACTAAGCCTAGCCATTCAGGAGCTGGAGGTAGTGCTTACAACGCTGTTCCTCCTCCTACCACTACAACTCAACCTACTCCTTCTTCTTCATCAGAAGATGCCAATGAAGCTATCAAACTCTTACGAACCCAGTTTGAAGTGTTTAAAGAGAAAGACAATCTACAAAGGTTGGGGATTAAACAGCCCTATCCGGTTGAATGGAAGGACGTCCCGTTTCCCCCAAAGTATAAAATCCCTACAATCTCTCTGTTCGATGGCAGTACTTCCCCGAGTCAATTCATCAATCATTTTGAGGTAATGACTGTTCAACTTCAGCCAAATGACGCTCTTCTTACCAGAGTGTTCGTCGGTTGTTTAGCCGGCGTAGCATACGATTGGTACAGAAGTTTGCCCGATGGTTGCATCACATCCTTTTCAGGTCTTAAACAAATCTTTCTGGAACGGTTCTATGAAGGATTTAATGATATGACTATGTCAGCTCTCAACAAAATCAAACAAAAACATAATGAAACTGCTGAGAGCTTTATTGAACGGTTCCGCCGTGAAGCTTTGAAAATGCCTCCAGGGACTCCAGCTGCTGTCACTATTGATACTTGTAAGGCAAATCTTTTACCTATTATCAGTATGTGGACGGGATCTACCCAATTCCAAGATTGGCCCTCATTCATTGTCAACGCTAAAGCTGCTGAAGTAAGTGCCGGCAAGTTCAAACAATTGGGGGTACAAATGTCTAACCCTGATCGCGATGAGCATCAGAATTCAGGTGGTGGCAATCGTCAGAACAATCGCAAAGCGAAAGAGACTTTGAACATTAACTTGAACAAAAATAAAGAATCTTTGGCTGTCAATGTGGCCCCACCTACATCTACTCCTACTCTTTCTGCACCTCCATCGAGAGAACCTCGTCCGAAGATGGAATATTCCTTTGACGAAAATGACACTGCAAGTATCTTTGAATGTTTACTCAAAAGCAATAAAATTCAACTCCCTGATCCAAAGAAACCTGATGAAGTCAATAAGACTAATCATCCCAAGTATTGTGTCTATCACCGATTTATTGGACATCCTACTCGAGCATGCTATGTGCTCAAAGGTAAGATTCAAGAGCTTGTCAATGCTGGTGTAGTCACTCTGCAATAAGATGAGAAGACTGTTACTGCAAATATGGTTTCAGTCCAGTTTGGAGATTTCCCCCCACAGATGATACAGCATGGTGTCATTCCAATTCCTAAAGCAACCCTTGAGATTGAGAATATCCCGCTTCCATCCAATGAAGGTCTTATTCCCTTGTCTCTTGATAACGGTGAAATTATGTGGATCCATCCTGATCTTGCTCCAGAATTTAAGATATCTTCCAAGAAGAAAACTCGTTCTAAAGGCAAAACCAAGATTTGCAACATGGTATCTTTTGATTCCATTGTTGACGAAGAGATTCTGTTAGGCACCAGATCAGGGAAAGCTTATTTGAAAGATCATTCTGAAGGTCAAAAGGATCCTGCTTCTTCTTCCGAACCTGCTCCGGCACAACCTGCATCTGCTGATGAGGTCCCTTCTACATCTTCACCAGTTGTAGTATCAATTCCTCCTAAGCCAACAACGGCTGACAAAGGCAAGCAACAAGTTCGATTTGACAAACCTCTAAAGAAGTCATCTCCTACTGGGCTTGAGAAGCCTTACAACTTTGATATATTGGCTCAATTAGCCAATACACCAGCTAGGCTGTCAATCTTTGAACTTTTGCGTCTTTCTAAAGAGACACGAGAAATCCTAAGTGAAGCTCTGATGCAGGCTGAAACTTGCTTAACTCTTCTTAAGAAGCCAGAATCAGAACCAGTCTCTTGTCATCACTGTCATAGTATCTTGGAACTGATCCCAAACATTACCTTCACTCAGGATGATATGCTAATGGAAGATAATAGACATGATCGTCCTCTTTACTATACAGGATATATAGATTCAATGAAGGTTGATCGTATCTTGATAGATCCAGGATCTGTACTTAGTATCATGCCAAAGACTATGCTAGATGCATTGAAGATACCGGTGCATAGTCTTTCAACTACAATCACTACTATTCTGGGATTTAACCAAGGAAAGAGTGAACCTTTGGGCAAGATCCGCCTAAAACTCCAAATAGGCAATCTTCGCACAAAGGTGACCTTTTATATCATCGATAATCATGGTTGTTCTTATAATGCTCTCCTGGGAAGGCCATTCCTCCATGAACACAATGTCGTTCCATCAACTCTTCATCAATGCTTTAAATACGTTGATGACAAAGGACAAGTTCACAAGGAAGTTGCGGACCTTTATCCTTTCAAGGGTGTTGAAGCTTATTGCAACGATGCTCGTATGTACAAAGATGAATTTATGAAGGTGGTATTGGCTATGGATACTGAAGAAGATCAAAAAGCAGTACCTCAAGACACTCTTATCATACCTGTTAAGGGGCGAGTTTCTCATCCTCAATCTTCCAAGCCACTGGTTATTCACTTACCAGTTCAAAAGAAATCAGTTGATACTGATGAAAATCAAAGAGAGCTCACCTCTTCTGAGCTACTTGTTATCGACTTACGTCGTAACAAAGACAAAAAGCAGCTCATTCCTTCTGAGCCACTTGTTGTTGATCTAAATCGCAACAAGGAAAAAAGGGAGCTCACCTCTTCTGAGCCACTTGTTATCGACCACCGTCGTAACAAGCCTCCTCCACGTTCTTCTTCTCCCCCTCTTGTAATCAATTTGACCAAACCTGCTAAGGTTAAAGGTCCTGTTGTAAATACTGATGTACAAATCAATGAAAAAGCACCTACTTTCCAGTATATTGATGTTATTTATTATACTAAAAGTTATTTGGATATGTTAGATAGCTTCCAATCAATTACACTGGGAGTCGTACAATCTCTTCAGACAGAAGTCTCGCTTGAAGATCCAGATGATTCTTACCGTATTTACCCTTCTTTGAAGAAAGGTGAAAGTCCAGCATTTTTATATAAAAGACCGGAAACAAAGATTAACTATACGGATGATAGCAAAGTTAACGATACGGGACGTCTCCAGTTCCATCGTTATAGTCAACAATCAAAAGACATCCTCCGAAAGATGGGTTACGACTTTAAGAGCGACCTTAACTATGGTAAAGGTAGACGAACTCCCATTCGTTCAACAGTTCCAAACGGAAAATCACAAATATATTATGACAGGACTAAGAAAGGTCTCGGATATACTTCTCCTCCATTGTTATCCCCAGCGACTTCTGAATCAGATAGTGAAGAACGTTCTAATTCTTCTGATTCCAGATCATGGGATTCCGATACCAGCATCGGTGAAGTCCATCGTATAATCGTATCTTCTAATATGGTCTCCGTTGAAATACCAGAAGGCTGTGATGAAGATGTTGAAGAAAGTCCGAAAATAGATCCTTGGGCTCAACATATGGATAACCAATGGGTACTTCGTTTTGAACAACGTGAACCTCCTACTGAAGATCAACTAATTCAAATTGATGTAGGGAAAAGAGAGTCACCTCGGCCAATCTTTATTAGCAAGAATCTTCCAGAAGCAGATAAGCAAGAGTTGATTCTTCTCATTAAAGAATACATAGACGTCTTTGCTTGGAGTTACGAAGACATGCCAGGTTTAGATCCCAAGATTGCTACTCACAAACTGAACATTCTTCCTAATGCTAAACCGGTCAAACAGAAACAAAGGCTATTTAAGCCTAAAATGATGGACGCAATTGATGATGAAGTCAAGAAGCTCATCGCTTGTGGCTTTATTCGAGAAGAGCAGCATCCTGATTGGGTAGCCAATGTCGTCCCAGTTCTGAAGAAAACTGGAAAAGTTCGAGTCTGCATTGACTTCCGAGATCTCAATGAAGCATGTCCAAAAGATGAATTTCCTCTTCCTATCACAGACGTCATGATTGACAATACTTGTGGGTTCGAAAGAATATCTTTTATGGATGGATTTTCCGGATATAATCAGATCAAAATGCATCCTGAAGATGAAAAGCATACATCTTTTCGCACTCCTCGAGGAGTATATTGTTACACAGTGATGCCATTTGGTCTCAAGAACGCTGGTGCAACCTACCAACGGGCCATGAGTACCATTTTCAGAGAACATCTTCGTAAAACAGTCGAATGCTACGTTGACGATATTGCTGTTAAAAGTCGTCTAAAAGAAGATCACATTCAAGATTTGAGAACAATATTTAATCTCATGCGTCAACATCAGCTCAAGATGAATCCCACCAAGTCATTCTTGGGTGTCTCTAGTGGTAAATTTCTCGGCTTCGTCATTACCTCTAAGGGTATACACGTGGATCCCGAGAAGATCAAAGCCATCCAAGAGATGCGTCCTCCACGCAACCTAAAAGAGCTACGAGGATTCCAAGGCCGACTTGCGTACATCAGGCGATTCATTTCGAACTTGTCTGGACGCTGCAGACCATTCACTCAACTAATGAAGAAGGGTGTATCTTTTGTTTGGACTAAAGAGTGTCAACGAGCATTCGACGATATCAAACAATATCTTACGAACCCACCAGTTTTGGTGCCACCTATCTCTGGCATTCCATTCTTGATGTATGTCCGTGCTATGGATCATTCATTGGGTGCTTTACTTACCCAAAAGAACAAAGAAGGCCATGAACAAGCTATCTACTATCTTAGCCGAACTATGATTGGTGCTGAACACCGTTATAGTCCGGTCGAGAAAGAATGCCTGGCTCACATGTTTGTTGTGCAAAAGACGAGGCATTATATCATTGGTCAAACTATTCATGTTATATCTCGAGTTAACCCTCTCCGGGTACTCATGAAGAAACCGAGTACACTTAATTCTCGGTTGGCTACATGGGCAATCCTGCTAGCTCAATATGACATGGTGTATGTTCCACAAAAGTCTGTCAAAGGTCAAGCGCTGGCGGACTTCTTAGCAGCTCATCCTGTGCCTGAAACATCTAAACTCTATGACGAAATTCCTGACGAGACATTAGAAGTCAACATGATCTCCAAAGAGTTTCCAACCTGGCGTCTATTCTTTGATGGTGCATCAAGAATTGGACCAAATGGTGCTATAGTGGCAGGTGTTGGAGTTGTTCTCGTTTTTCCAGACGGATTAACTATCCAAAGAGCCTACTCTTTAGATGAACCTTGCTCCAACAATGTGGCAGAGTACAATGCCTTACTTGTCGGCCTTCAGCTAGCTAAACAACTGAATGTTGAATATCTGGAAGTCTATGGTGATTCTAAACTGGTTGTGAACCAGGTTAGAGGAACCTATGAAGTTCGTCATCAAGACCTGGTGCCTTATCATGAAGCAGCAATCAATATAGCTACATCATTCAAAGCTTTCTTCATCGACTATGTTTGACGAGCTTGCAATACTGAAGCCGATGCTTTGGCCAATCTTGCAGCCGTCTTAGCCATCCCTATCAAAAGACATCAGGTGGTGGTTATTTCTAACCGAGAACTGTTCTGTATTGAGAATAATCGTAATATTGAATTTAGCAATCTTGCTGAAGTCAATGTTATTGATGACGATTGGAGAACTCCTTTTATCGATTTCGTAGTACATGACATACTCCCTGAAGATCCTAAGGAGGCTACAAGTGTTCGACGTCGATCTCTACGATTTTATTACAATCAAACCACCAAAACACTCTATCGGCGAACTTATGATGGTCTTCTTCTACGCTGTTTAGCTGGTGATGAAGCCAAATAAGTGTTGCGTGAAGCTCACGATGGCGTGTGTGGAGCATATCAACCCGGTCTTAAACTACAGGATCGTATCCGACGCATGGGTTACTATTGGCCCTCTATGGTATCAGATGCCATTGAATATGCAAGGAAATGTCGTGCTTGTCAAATCCATGCAGACTTCATTTATCAACCCTCGAAATTCTTACACCCGACTGCTGCTTCCTGGCCTTTTGAAGCTTGGGGTATGGACATCATAGGTCCTATTAATCCTCTTTCTTCTAGAGGACATCGGTTCATATTAGCAATAACCGACTACTTCTCCAAGTGGGCTGAAGCTATACCTCTGGCTGAAGTCAAAACTAGCAGTGTCATCAACTTCGTTAAACACCATGTCATCTATAGATTCGGTGTACCTCGAAGAATCATTCATGACAATGGACCTCAATTCATTAGTCAGAAGTTTACTAGATTCTGCGATGATCATCGGATTAACAATGTTGCTTCGACGGCCTACAATCCTGCTGCTAATGGTTTAGCTGAAGCCTTTAACAAAACCATTATTAAGCTCCTTAAGAAATTTGTATCCACTAACAAACGGAATTGGAGCAAAAAACTTGGCGAATGTCTTTGGGCCTATCGAACTACAGTCCGCAATCCCACAGGCTTTACACCTTTCTCTTTGGTGTATGGCTGTGAAGCTGTCCTTCCTTTGGAGTTACAAATTCCTTCTTTAAGGATTGCTATTGCCAGTGAGCTCACCACAGAAAACAATGACCTTCTTCGACTTCAAGAGTTAGAGGCATTAGATGAAAAGCGGTTAATGGCTCAACAGCATATTGAGTTATACCAAGCCCGTATCTCAAAGACATTTAATCGTAAAGTGAAGGTCAGAGCCTTTCAGCAAGGAGAACTTGTTCTAATGGTCAGACGTCCTATGACTATGACTCATATTAGCAAAGGGAAATTCGATGCGAAATGGGAAGGTCCCTATGTTGTAAGCAAAGTCTTCTCAAACGGAGCTTATCAACTTTCAGAACTTGATGGTCGAGTTGCTATGATGCCTATCAATGGCAAATTCTTAAAGAAGTATTATGTATAAATATAAATACTTGTAAATTATCAGACAGAATCAAGTTCATAAATAAAATTCAAATTTTATTATATGATAGTACATATTAAAGGTCACTATCATCTTTTTCTACATTGGGACGAGGGCCACTGCCGTCCTTTTCAAAAATGCGGTCAGCAAAAGAGCCGAGAACCTCCTTGCTGGATCCCACAAGAAACTTGCAGGCGGCCATCCTCATGGCTTCTTCTTCTTTAGTCTTTCCTGGTTCGAGCAGGAAGTCTAAAATGTCCCGCGATGGCTGGGGTACAGACGAACCTTCACCTACTTCTGTTTCCTTTGGCTGAATTGGATCGGCAGGGTGTTCTTCAATACCCTTCTGAACCTTCGAGACAGTCTCAACCTTCTTAGATGCTTCTCCGGAAGACATTTTTATGTTGAAGAGTAGAAGTGTTCGTTCCTGTCAGATTTCTGCTATATTTATAGACAGAAGTTCCTCAATTAATGAAGCATTACATTCATCCGACGGTTCATCTGTTCATTAATACCTGACGGTTCATCCGTTCATTTATCACATTCATCCGATGGTTCGTCCGTTCATTAAACACCTGACGGTTCATCCGTTCATTTATTACACTCATCCGACGGTTCGTCCGTTCGTTAATATCTGACGGTTCATCCGTTCATCTATTTAGACGGTTAACCCGTTCATTTATTATCATTTGACGGTTAATTCGTTTATTTCAACATCATTTGACGATTTACCCGTTCTTTCATCATTATTTGACGGTATTCTCGTTCATTTATTTTCGTATACATTGACGATTCATCATCGTTCATCTTCTACATCAGCAATTTGTCATTTTCGATTAAGTTGTCAATAAATATATCATATCTATCTATTATTTTTATCTGAATAAGATATGCAATAAATAATGGAGCCACAACAAAATGTCCTTTATATCAAAAAAATGAGACATTACAAAAATGCAGCTACAGCAACAAAACCCAAATACAAAATCAAGAAGGAGGGACAATCAGATTGTCAATTTGCTGCTTCAATGTCTGTAGCTCTTCTTCGTGTGTTGACGCTACTATCTTTCTTGCCTCCTCCATCCCGCTGTCTTCATCAAAAATGGGCATATCTACTGTCCTGCGAGTGATCTCTTCACCATGAGTGGTCTCATACTCATTCCTTTCTTCAATCAATGCATTAAATTGTTCAATCACCAGTTGGTGATTAACAGTTTCTTCTTAAAACGATGCCTCGGATTGCGCCTAAACTTGTGGTCTATTCGCTTTGCGCAGACAGCTCATCATATTGCGCAAAACAATTCAACATTCAAAAATTCAAAGTATTTCGAAATTTTGATTATAATCAACTTTCGAAAACTTTGAAGGGGGTCTTGTAGGTCCTAAAAAAATCAAGTTACATCAATCAATAAAGTCAAAAATTCAAGATATTCATCATTTTGATGAGTTGCGCAGACAACAAATTGCGCAGACATCACTTTGCGCAGGTTGGTTTGCGCATGTTCCCAACTACACAGGCTGACGTGGCAGAAGTCATCATTGACTGAATCAAATCAGATCTTCCTAACAGCTGACAACACGAATAACGAGGAGGCTGTTCGTTTTTGACGCCGCAAAGTGCTCGAGGGCGGCTGACAGGTGGCAGCGCAATCCGTGGTTGCGCAAACCATTCATGCGCAATCCGTGGTTGCGCAAACCATTTCTGCGCAGTTCACTTTGCACATTTTACCAATATAACTGACCAATTACACGTGGCATTCATGCCATCAATTGCTCATTATGTGGCAACTGTCTATGCACGATTATGCGCATTTCAATCAAATAATGCCATGTGTCTCAGATAGTTGGCCCACGATCCAATAACTGCCTGCGCAGTCCAGTGCTGCGCAAACCAGTTGCTGCGCAAATCAGCTTGCGCAGTCCAAAATAACTGAAAGTTAGTTATTTTCAGAACTCTATAAATAGAGTTTCAAGTCTTCATTTCAAGGGGGATCAAGATCAGAGATCAGAAATCAGAGAGTTCAGGAGTTCTTGCCAAAGTGATGCTGCATTCTTCCAAGACTTTTGTCTTCAACTTCAGAGGCTTTTGCCTTCAGTTTCCAGAGTTGTTTTCAACTTCAAAGGCTTCGTCTTCAAAGTTCACATCGTCCAAGGGATAAAGCAATCGTCATCAAGATTGGATTCCTATAGTTGTAATTTTCCCAGAATTCTTGTAATCTTTATTACAGTTTGTATCAATAAAGTTTTATACTTTTGTTTTTGTAAACACATGCTGCCTGCAGTCAAACTCTGGCTTAACTCTACTCCTCCTCCCGACTGGAGCTCCTTGATCATTGAAGCAGAAGCCACAGAGAAGAAGGCGGCCAATGCTCGTCTTCGGGGAGTCAGTTTCCTTGCCTTTGAGGACAAGGGGAAACGGCCTGCAACCAACAACTCCAGACGAGAGACAAAGGGGAAACATGCATTGACTGTCAATGCCTCAGAAGGTGCGTCAGCACCTGCTCAGAAACCTCCACTTGCACCAAGGCCGAAGGAGGTTTATTCGTTCAACGATGAAGACACCCTGCAACTCTTTGAGATACTGAAGCAGGGTGACAAGATCAAGCTTCCAGACCCGAAGCGTCCCGATGAGGTTGGGAAAGTGGACAACCCGAGGTACTGTCACTACCATCGGTTTGTCGGACACCCAACCAAGGACTGCTATATCCTCAAGAATTACGTCCAGCGCATGATCAATGCGGATGTAATCTCCGTCGGCTACGAAGAGAAGACGGTGTCAGCCAACGTGGTGTCACTCCAGTTTGGCACCTTGCCGCCAACTACAACACAGGATGGCGTCATCCCCATACCTAAGGCGACAATGGAGGTGGTTAACTTACCACCTACCCGTGACAACGTGAGTGGACTCATCCCACTTACCACATCTCGGGGAGAGATCCTATGGGTTCACCCCGATCTCGTCTCCGAGGTGACTCAACCGGAGGTACGCCCTACCTCTAAATCCAAAGGCAGGAAGATCAAGTCTTGCCGTACGGTCTCTTCTTCAGCGGAAGAGGTACTTCCTTTGCAGACGCGTTCACAACAGAACGTCCAACCTGACGAAGCTGCCGTCGAGGTGGTGCCGCCTGGCACCGTCCCTGCTGTCCAGGACGAGGGCCCATCTAAGCCCCCAGCAGCCAATAAGCAGAAGCAGATAGTGGCCCGCTTCGACAGGCCTCTACGAAAGGAGAATGCTTCGGGGCTAGCCAAGCCCCATAACTTCGACATACTGGCACAACTGGCCAGTACTCCTGCCCGCCTATCTCTGTTCGAGCTCCTTCGTCTTTCCAGAAACTCCCGAGAAGCTCTCTGTGAAGCTCTGAAGGATGCTGAATCCTTTCTCAGTCAGGTCAAGCAGCCTGACGATCTTCCGACTGTATGTACGCACTGTCATTGTGCGGATGAAGTTATCCCCAATATAACCTTCACCCAACAAGACATGCTGCTCAAACACAACCGACATAACAGACTGCTGTACTATACAGGGTATATCGGTTCAGTCAAGGTGAAGCGAATTCAGATCGATCCGGGATCTTCTCTCAGCATCATCCCGAAGACGCTGCTCTCAACACTGGGGATCCCAATGTATCGACTGGCGCCCTCCAACACAACAATCACTGGCTTCAACGCTAGCAAAAGTGAACCACTGGGCAAAATATGACTAAAGTACCACATCGGTAACCTCAGAACCGAGGTCACTTGTTATGTCGTGGATGCTGAAGTCAACTACAACCTTCTGTTGGGTCGCCCATGGCTGCATTAGTACATGGTGGTGCCGTCCATGCACCACCAATGTATAAAGTACGTGTCCACCAACAACGTCATCCGTACGGAGTTCGCGGACATCGACCCTTTCAAAGGGATTGAAGCCTAATTCACCGATGCTGACTTATACAAATTACTTGACGAGGAGGAAGCCAATGATGCTGACGACGAAGCAGAAACGGCAGCAGAGCCAGACATGGAGCCTGAGGTCACCCCCGACGCTCCTTTGAAGATCCGACTCAAAGAAAACCGCCTCAGAAGTTGCCTCCCATGAGCATTAAGCTACCCAGGAAAGCACCAGCTGCTCCTGAAGCTCCCCTGAAGATACAGCTCAAGGGAAAGCCGCCTCAAACATCGACCCCCCTCGTGGCAAAACTACAGGGGAAGGCGTCAATCACCGGAGGCACAGCGGAGGCACCTCTGAAGGTGCGCCTTTAGGGCAAGCCGCCGCCATCCCAGCCGCCAGAGAAGGCCCACATTGTCCTCTCGGACTCCAAAGCCAACGCTGTGGTGGACTCTTCCGATCCTACTCTAGTGCTTACAGATGAAGAGTTGGGGGAATATATCTCAGCGGATGTAGATGCCCCTTCTCTGGACAATGTAATCCCGCGGGATAAAATCTCATATTTCATCAATAACAGAGTGTCTTTTAATTATTCTAGTCTTCCACATTGGAATGCCATGTATACATTAGATAACGCTCTACGGTCGTTGCAAACACAAATAACGACCGTCCATCATGTAAATCGAGTAGTCCCGTCCCAAGGGGTCTGTTACATAGTCCCACCACGGAGTCGAGACGAAGAATCCATCATCTTCGGCAAGGTTGAGCGTCATCAAGACCTCCCGCCACTCAAGCCAGAACCAGATGCCGGCAGAATGCAACTCTATCGGTACACGGACAAGGCAAAGTACCTTATCCAAAAGATGGGTTACAACTTAAAAAGCAATAAAGGCCTGAACTACGGCAAAGGTCGACGTCTCCCTTTCCGGCTTCCAACACCTAAAGGAAAGCCGCAGGACAATTACAATCGAACTCGACGGAGGGTAGGCTATGTCACGCCGCCGTCAACTCCAGAGAGTTCAGATGGGGAAGAAGTAGAACATTCTCACTCGTCTGAAGCATCAACGTGGGATTCCGATACCAGTATCGGCTCAGTCTTCAAGAGGGTGCTGTTAGCCAACATAACGTCTGCACAATCTCAAAAAGAAGAAGGCGAAGACCAAGCACCGGAATTCTTCGAAGAAGAACCCTGGGCTCAACGGCTAGGACAACAATGGGAGTCTCGTTTTGAATTACGTGAACCTCCCACCGAATACGAAGTAGAGCAGATCGACCTTGGGGATGGATCTTCTTCCAAACCCATCTTCATCAGCAAAAGCCTAAAAGGACAAGACCGAGAATCTTGAATCCAACTGGCTAAAGAGTATATCGACGTCTTCGCCTGAAGCTACGAAGATATGTCGGGACTTGATCCCTAGATCACGATGCATAGGCTGAACATCTTACCTGATGCCAAGCCTATCAAACAACAACAACGGCGCTTCCGTTCGAACTTCATGAACGCCATCGATCAGGAGGTAGACAAACTCTTGACCAGCGGCTTCATCCGTGAAGAGCAACACCCAGATTGGGTAGCCAACGTCGTCCCCGTCACCAAAAAGAATGGAAAGATACGAGTTTGTATCAACTTCAGGGACCTCAACTCTGCTTGCCCAAAGGACGAATTCTCGCTTCCAATCACCGATGTAATGATCGACAACACATATGGCTTCGAGCGCATGTCATTCATGGATGGGTATTCGGGCTACAACCAGATTAAGATGTTCCCTGATGACGCAAAACACACGTCATTCAGGACTCCAAAGGGCATTTTCTGCTACACAGTGATGCCCTTCGGCTTGAAGAACGCTGGTGCGACATACCAACGAGCTATGAGCACTATTTTCCGTCAATACCTTCGCAAGACAGTCGAATGCTATGTTGACGACATCGCAGTCAAGAGCCGTCTCAAAGGAGATCACCTGCAAGACCTCAAGACAGTCTTCGATCTCATGCGGGCGCATCAACTCAAGATGAACCCCGCTAAATCCTTCCTAGGGGTTTCTAGCAGAAAGTTCTTGGGCTTCATCATCACGGCAAAAGGCATTCATGTCGATCCCGAGAAGACCAAAGCCATCCTTGATATGGACCCTCCGAAGAACCTTCGAGAACTTCGAGGCCTACAGGGGCGTTTGGCATACATCTGGAGGTTCATAGCAAACCTTTTCGACAAATATCGACCCTTCACTCAGCTCATAAAGAAGGGAGTCTCTTACGTCTGGACAGAGGAATGCCAAAAAGCTTTCGATGACATCAAAGCTTACTTGACGAGCCCGCCAGTCCTGGTGGCACCAGTCGCCGGCAAACCATTCCTCCTCTTTGTCCGTGCCATGGATCATTCCCTCGGCGCCCTGCTAGCTCAGAACAGCGATACAGGCTATGAGTAAGCAATCTACTACCTCAGTCGAACTCTGATCGGGGCCGAACACCTGTACAACCCCGTTGAAAAGGAGTGCTTAGCTTTGGTATTTGCCATCCAAAAGACTCGACATTATGTCTCAGGGCAGACAATTCATGTCGTTTCCCGAGTCAATCCGCTCAGGGTCCTCATGACGAAGCCAGGATTATTAAACTCCCGGCTAGCCACATGGGCGATCTTGCTAACACCATACAACATAGTGTTCGTTCCGCAAAAAGCAGTTAAGGGTCAAGCTCTGGCCGACTTTTTAGCTGCACACCCCATTCCAGAGTCCTCAAGACGCTATGAAGACATCCCGGATGAGGTCTAAGAATCAAACGTCACCGAAGAAGGCCCCGTCTGGCTGATGTTTTTCGATGGCACTTCAAGAACAGGCCCGAAAGGCCAAATCGTCGCAGGAGTGGGGGTGGTATTAGTCTCCCCCGATCAGCTGGTCATCCAGCGTGCTTACTCCCTTTCGAAGTCGTGCTCTAATAACATTGCCGAGTACAACGCACTCATCATAGGAATCCAGCTAGCGCAACAGCTGTGGGTGAATCATTTGGAAGCCTACGGTGACTCAAAACTCGTCGTAAACCAGATCAGAGGGCAATACGAGGTTCACCACGAAGATCTGATCCCTTACCATGAAGTTGTATTGAACATCATTTCAACCTTCACCGGGTTCTTCGTCGAACACGTACCTCGTCTACAAAATCTAGAGGCTGATGCTCTGGTCGGCCTCGCAGCCTCATTAACGGTACCCCTCGGAACTCAACACTACGTCACGGTAGTGGGTCGAGACCTGGTCTGCCCTAAAAATAACCTGTGCTCACAAGTGGCCCATGCCATGTCAACGAGTGCTGGTGTTAATGTTAGAGACTGGAGATTTCTGTTCATCGACTTCGCTGTCTACGGAATTCTCCCAGAGGACCCGAAAGAAGTCGTCTCAGTCAGGAGACGCTCTCTTCGATTCTACTACGATACGGCTACTAAAATGTTGTACCGACGCTCCTACGATGGACTTCTCCTTCGATGTTTGTCCAACAAAAAAGCAGCCGAAGCCCTTCAAGAAGCTCATGATAGACCCTACGGGGCCCATCAACCTGGTCCTAGGTTGCAGGACCGACTGCGATGCATGGGCTACTACTGGCCAACCATGGCTACTGACGCTGTCGAATATGCTAAGAAGTGCTATGCGTGCCATCTTCACGCAGACTTCATTCATACACCGTCAGAACCACTTCATTCACGCAGACTTCATTCATACACCGTCAGAACCACTACATACTACATCAGGACTCACAGACAATTCCCTTTCACAAAATCATACGCTTCCGGAACCCAGCTGTTCCGTAGCATCCTCTAGTAGAAGGACAACCACGTCCACATCACCTCTGAGTTGTCCCCCTACACCCTACAAAGCAGAATCTTATATCCCATAAGACTACGCTACCCACCATGTTTACCACGTCCACATTACCTCTGAGTAAACATCCCGTACAGACAACCCTTGCGTTGTCGTACATTGATCGCAGAACTTCCACGTCCACATTACCTCTGAGTAGTTCCGCGTATCCCCCAGGATCATTCCTACCACGTCCATAACACCTCTGAGTAGGAAGATTCCACTACTTGAATCCCATATTTGTCATGTCCTCATCACCTCTGAGCAAACATGAGGGTTCTCTCAAACTTATTATCTGTACCTAAAGACCAAGGTGCGCAAAAGATAATAGGTCCACACAAATCATCAAGTTCATGACAGCAAAAATGAACCCACCACAAAAAACTTTATATTCTTTATTTTTAAATAGAGAGTAAAAGTTTTCATCCCCAGCAAGAGTTGCAAAAATACAAAAAGAAGAGACTATAATCCCTAAACATCCCCAGGGTTGGCTGAAAGGTCTTCAATCCGACGCCTCAAGTCCGCCGCTCGAGTCTCCACAGTCGCCAGGACTCGACGTTCAGCTTCTTGACGCATCGCTTCAATAGCCTCAGGAGAAGTATCGTTCTCATGCTTCTCATCCAGCTGTTGCCGCTGCTGAGCCAGGGTAAGAGCCCGGTGAGTGAAAGCTGCTTCCTCCTTCTTGAATGTTACGTGTTCAGCCTAGACACGTTCGGCGTCTAATAGGAGTCGGGCCCGCTGGTCCTCAAGGCGGCGGATCTGGGCGTCAATCTCCGTGATATTAGCATCCAACGAAGCTCGCACCTCTACTGTCTCCCGCGTAGACTGAGACAACTGCTCCACTGCAGCTTCAGTCTCAGCCACTTCACGTTCTCAGACACTCACAGTGGCCTGGTAAGAAGACTCAATCTCGGCGATCAGCTTCTCCTTCTCCACATCTATCAGGATGGAGAGGTTATTTCGCTGGATGCGCTGTAATTTGGAAAGCCGCTGGTCCAACTTAGCCACCGAGGCTTCCAGAATGACGGCCATATGATCGTGGCCCTGGTGAAGACGGATCAGGTTGATATGAGGCAGTGCCAGAGTTCTTGCCGTCGCAAAGCTCCCGTTGGCGTCCATCACTGCCGATACCCCCCTCTGCAGTATTTTATACACTGCCTCTATGATGAATTTCACGTATTCATCTGCATCCGCCAGGACCTGCGATATCATGGCAGGAGTCGGAGGCGCTGCTCTAGTTAGCGGACCGTAAGAAGACCCGTCGACCTCAACCGGCGAGGCTGGAACCTCGACATCAACAGGCTCTTCATCAACAGGGGCCTAACTACTAGCCCTAGGAGCCAAGGGAACAGAAGAAGCCGAAACAGGCGTCGAAATAGTACCACAAGTAGAAGGAGCAACAGAGGGTTCTATCACACCCTTATCCTTTCCAAACTCGGACGAACCACCAACGTCAGTGGCCACCTCTTCAGCCCCCAACGTGTTATCAGCAGCCAGTACCTCCCCTGGCCGAATGAGGAGATCAATACTTGTCCCCTGACCCGCCCCAGGAGTCATGATCGACAGACGAGTCTCAGCCTCTTCATCAAATCCCTCTACAGGGACAGGATCTGTCGCTACCTCCTGATCGGTTTCTACCTCAGCTTCTACTGCTGAGTACGGGGAAGGGCTCGACAATGTTACAGCTGACCTTCCCTCATCATGACAAGGAGGGGAATCAACCCTCTCCTCTGTTCCAACCATATCTGTTGCCCCCGCAACAGGCTCTTGCAACTCTGGAGCGACGTCATCTGAAGACGACGAACTCCACTCCACTTCATCATTACGAAGCCCCGTGTCCGCTGGACCCTCAATGTCCAAGGCCTCCACGGCGGCTGGCACCATCCCGGAAGTTGCTGCAACCTCCGCATCTCTTTCCACAAAGTCTGGAGATACTGAAACCTCCGCAGGAACATCTCCAAGACTCTCCTCCATTAGAGACATTACCATCGGAGGGATGCGCTCGTCCGAAGAGCTTGCCACCTCCTTCGGCTTACTGACACCCGGTTTCGAAGCACGGGTCTTCTTCTTCGACGATCCCTACAAGAAGAAAAGCACAAGTCATCAAAATGACAAGATGAGCCGAAATTACGAAGGACTCCTTACCTCAGCAGGAGCCGATTCCACTGACGTCACAGGTGGCACCCCCGTTGCTTTTGGAGTCGTCGTCTTTCTCGGCCTTTTGGGTACAGACGAGCTAGCTTCCGCGTCAGCCCGTCTCTTCCTAACTGAGGGATCTCTCACTGGTGCTGTAGCAGCAGCCCGATATCCCGCTAATTCTGGTGGATGATATGACCGGGCCGCTATCAACATGTTTGCCGTGGCCTCCAGCTGGGTTCCAATGATGAAACTAGTCTCCCTGTCATAACTAGGAGACGCAGTATTCATGGTGCAATACAGCTTAACGGCCGAATACAGGATCTGTGGACGAGGGTTGCGAACTGGCATTGTAAAACGAACACCAGTACACCCGACATTGTAATATTGCCAGCCCCGGGCTCCATCCAGCAAACTCCCGACAAACCCCAGACTATTACTGGGATTCCGCAATATTAGCTGGGTATAGCCAAACTGGCGAGCAAACCAGCTTGGTAGATATGGCTCCAAATAACACCTATTTTGGTTGCGGTAGACCAAGTGAGAAGGCCGAATACTTTGCAACCACCGAAATCCCCATGGAGGCAGAGTGGTGGCGTCTTCACCCGAATCCATCAAATTCTCATCGGCCTCAAAACCCGAGAAGACATGTCCTACTTTGGTGATCTTCTACCCCTGAAGGCGAGATAAAACCTTCCTGCAAACAGGGACACCAGAATATAACCAGCTCCTCTGGTGGAAACGACGAAGGAATGCATCTCCGACCCTATGGTCTTCTTCCGAACCCGGACTCATTATATTTGGATGGTGTAAAATCAACCACCCCATTAGATAGTGAAATGGCAGTTCGGCACGTGGAAAGTTGTCATTCCTACCGCGACCATGAACCATATTTCCCGTAAACTCCCGTAAACCTCGTAGCAGGTTACACACCATCGCGGGAAGAAGAGCCAAACGCCGGCCGAAAACCAACTTCACTACTGGCAGGATTATGTTTTGGGTTACCCTCTCTACGGAGCCTGACCCGCCCGAGAAAACGTAATCTCGAAGCCAAACCATCAGATATGCAGCTAATACTGCTTTCGACGACATCCGATGAGTTAGGTGCCAGAAACAGCGGTAGGAGCGTTCATCCGATTGCTGGTCCTCGTTCTCCTGGGGATTCTTCTCACCTAACCTGCTCATTTCGGAAAGCACTTCGCTACGAAAAAGTGCTGGCGGAGTGGTAAATTAAGAGGGATCCTCCTTGTCTTGCTTGAAGACGTAATCCCTCCAGGCGGTCACATGAGGCTGCGATCCGCTCTTATCCCTCTTCTGCATATAGTAATGATGACTCGCCACTTCCTTGAAGACGACCATCATTTCTTCAGCTTTGTCCCCCAGGACTTGGAACTCCTCGTTCATCGGGAAGTACTCCTCATAGGGTTCTGATCCCCAATGGAGCTTTGATAACTCGTGCATTTCATGAAGTGCAAGGCCTAGCTCCCCCACCGGAGTGAAGAAGGTCCCGATATGGGTATCAAACATCTCCAGGAGCGCGAGGAACATATACCGGTTGATGTCAACACCTGCCTGAGTAGCATGGATCGCGGCAGTCAGCCCCATCTCTTGGAGTTCGGTTTGAAACTGTGACAGCATCTAGAGTGTCAGCTTGTCCCATTTGCCAACATAATGACACCAACCCTCTTCCCGAAATTCACCTTTCGGGTACGATCGCTCCATCAACAGCATACGTTTGGCAAAAGTCGAAGCACCAAAGGCAAATGTGCTGACGGGAACGTCACTATAAATGCTTCCTGGGCGTAAAGTCCGCAAGGTGAAAGAAGGTCCAGCCCGTACGGCGGTCAAAGTATCCCTTTGATCTGAGGTAGAGTCAATCTTTAGGATGCCTGCCACCGCTCCCCCCTGAGATGGGGTTAGATCCCAAGACATCCTCCTCTTGGAAGCAAGACGACAGAAGTTCGTCAGAGGCCATTGGCGTTCGAGCTGCTTAACGGTCATGTGGACTCCCCTTGCTGTAAAGAACCAGTCATCCTTGACCTTCAACACCTTTGCTTCAGTAGAGGTAAGGCGGTCCCCAAACAGGAACTCAGGCTTCAAGAAGATCATTTTATCATATGTGGCAGATTTTAAAATACCACGCTCCATCATCCGTTTGAGGAACCCATACTGTTGCTCCCGAATTTGAGTCATTCTTTCGGGGTGCTGATCCAGCATAATAGCAGCTTGAGCAGGGTTTATCACTTCCTCGTCATAATCTACTCCCATCTGGCAGAGGGCAGCGTCCAGAAGCACTTCATTCAAGAGTGGGATAGTCATCGACACTAGCAAAGATTCGAAAATATTAGAATAAACAAAAGAATCAGAGTCTCATCAAAAGCGCATAGCATATCTGAAAAAGAAGCTTCGGCACATCATCAGGGTGTAAACCCATGCACAACAGCAGTGGAGCTTCGGCGCATCATCAGGATGAAAACCCATGCGCATCAGCAGTGGAGCTTCGGCGCATCATCAGGGTGTAAACCCATGCGCGTCAGCGGTAGAGCCTCGGTGGATCTTCAGGGCCTAAACCCATGCGCGTCGGCGGCAAAAACCTCGGCACATCATCAAAGACTCAAGGTCTATGTGCGTTGGTGTACATAAAATGAAACTCACCAACCACTTCCGGCCGAACTTCGACAGGCCGACGGGGAACGTCAGTCGTGGCAGCTTTTACAGGCTCCTTTCCTTTGCCTCGTCCCTTGCCAGCACCGCCACGAGGAGTCTTGGGAGCCATTCTTTGAGAGAAGAAAAGTTAGGGTTTTGAGGAAGAACTCTAAAAAGCAAAAGCAAGGAGAAGAAGAACTCTCTCTCTCTCTCCATCTCTCGCCTATTTATAGGGCTTGGTCGCACGCGTGAACCGATGAAGAGTGACCTCAGCCATCGTCTCGGGTTCTGTGAAGAGATAACCGCAAATAAAACCAAAAAATATCATCATTAATCTTTTCGGTTATCGAGGTGTTATCATTTGCATTAACTGAGCGAAGCATGTGCCCCATCACTGATGCGCGGAGTATCTATGCGCCCCGACAGTCATGCGCCTCTACCACCATGCTTCTTATTCAAAGTATTCCAAAACTTATCCAAAAGTTTTAAAAACTTTGAAGGGGGTCTTATAGAAACATGGAATTTCAGAACCAGAAAGCCCATGCGCCAGACTACATGCGCCAGAGCTTAGACAAAGTACTTCACAAACAACAAAAATAGGCATTGAAAGAAGACTTTTTATTACATATAAAAAGTCTATTACATGTCTAAGAAAAGATTGTACAAAGAAGAATTTCTACAAAGAAAAGATCCTGATTTTACAGCCAGCAGCCATCATGTGCCCTCAAATAGACGCAGCAAACACCACGCGCCCTCAGCAGGGCGTATCCTTTTCAGCAGCTCAGTTATGTGCATCCCAGTTATGTGCATCCCTTCAGCAGCCCAGTTATGTGCCGCTCTTCCAGCCAGGCTCACCGCCGTCGAAATGCTTCGACTAATGAAGCATTTATTGAGCAGAACGAGGGTGGCAATCAACCTTCTGGCTGAGGAAGAGAAGAGCACCGCAAGCAAACCTGTGGCCAGAGGAGGCTTCGAAAGAGCCTCCAAAGGCCAAGGAAGACCGTAATCGAAACTGCGGCTAAAAGAGCAGCTTTCAACACAACCAGAGTGGGCAACACCCACTTTGAAGGAAGAAAGAGCCCCCAAAGCCGCAGCACCGCCATTCCGATCTGCGGCTCTTCCTGCACAATAAAGACGAGGCTCGAGCATCCCTATCTTTGGATGCAACAGGCACCTTCCGCCAGCCTCAGAAGCCCTCAACTCTGACTTTTGGATGTAACAGTCACCTTCAAGTGTATCAATGAAGACATGGCGTCGTATCTTCACCCTCGGGAGCATCTTGTCAACAGAATGCATCTGAGTAAACAAGTTCATGTTGGAAGAACGTGAGAGAACGAAAAACAAACTCTCTCCATGACACTATTTATAGGCCGGGCAAATTAAACCCATGCGCCAAATAGATGGCTCTCCGAATTCTATGCAATAAATTTGCATTTAATGGATGAACCGGACGCTTCGAATTCAGCCAAGTTAAAACGGTTATGCACTCGAAGAACGTAATAGTCACATCATTAAGGAACGTGTCACGAAGCGGATGCGCCTGTAGGAACGAAATAGTAAAGCGTAATACTCTAGAGGGGGGTGAATAGAGTTGGCAGCGGAATAATGCTAATTAAAAAATGTTAGCAGCACAATCACAGAATATTAATCACAACTGAAATAAAGTAAAGACAGAGTTAAGAGAGCAAACGCAAAGACAGCGATGTATACTGGTTTTCCTCTGTTGAGGACTAATCCAGTCGGTAGAACTCTTGCTACCAGTTGAATCCACTATTGGAAAAACCGGAAGTTTTCTTACGAAGTCCTTGTAACTTCTACAACGCGAGCTTTGATACGAAGAACTCGTCCAACTTCAAATGTGAAGAGGTATTCTTCAATCAAGCCTTCTGATTACAATCTCTCAGAAACTTCTAGACCGTACCGCACTGGCAAATTGACTAGAGGATTGTAATTGGCTTAGTATCTGAAATTGAAAGCTCTAGAAAACTCTTTGAAAGACTGAAAGCTTTAGATAAAGAGAAGATTGAAAGTGAATGAGTGTGTTGAAATGATCGAAATCCTTCTCTATTTATAGGAATTTCAAAGGCAGATTTCTGACAGAATTCGGGCAGAATTCGGGCAGAACTCTATGAGCAAATCTCGGTCAAATCCGCAACTGCAGGAGGACCAAGTTCCAAGGATTCAAAATCACAACGGCCACCAACCGAACTCTGGCCAAACTCGGTCCGAGTTCTGTCAGGGTTTAGTCAGGGTTTAGTTAGGGTTTTAAAAAGCTTTTTGGTGATTTTTGAAAACCTTTTTTGAAAACCTTTTTGTAAACCTTTTTGAGAGGACATTTTAAAAACATTTTGAACTCATTTAAGGGTAGCCTATTTGTCAGTACGACTCGGTGTACAACATATTCCTAGACTCAAATAAAATAAAAATACATTGCATAAGGAATTACAGACTCAAGTAGGCAAACAGATCTTCGGTCTTGAATTCAGTGGATAGCCATTCTTGATCATGTTCAAGAGTCCGAGATGTCCCGACTAGCTTTGTATATCCAGACAGAGTTTAATTAATTATTAAAATTAGGTTTGACCATATGACCAAATGGGCCAACAATCTCCCCCATTTTGATAATTGACAAACTATGAATGATATAACATTAAGCTTGTTCAAAATATCAAAAAGTAGAATTGTTCATATCCTGTATTATCTCAAAAAAATGTTAGATCTTTAATTTTCTCCCCCTTTGTCACTTAACAAAATAATTGCAAAAGATGAAGCTCTCCCGCAATCAAATGCATAAGTAACAAATAGTGAGAAAACATATAAAAGAAATAAGACAAAAATAAAAGATAATTATCACAGGCATGTATTAAAAAAATCATCACAGGCATGTAATTTCACAGGCAGTTATAAAGAATAAAACAATATAAGAAATAGTGCTATCATAAACTGAAACTGAAACAAAGTGCAAAAGTAAACTGAATGCCATAAACTGAGGCATAATAAACATGTCCATAAAAATAAAAGAGTACTGAAGCAAACTAAAAAGTGCTAATAATCAAAAAGTACTGATAATAACTTGGAATATTGGAGCATTTCCAAGTGCACAATAAAATATCACTCAAAATCATATAGTCACATCTCCTCATCATCATCCTCATTATCATCATCAGCAGCTCAACCAGTATGTCCTGAAGTACCAGCTCCAGAGGTACCAGCGCCAGAAGGATGAGGAGGGGCGCCAGCATAGAACTCACCAACAAAGTCACGAGGTAGAGCACGATCTGGACGGTACCAATCATAGGTGTTACCGGGCTGGAAGTAGGCATGAACAGCCTCATCCTTACAGCGGTAACCAGAAAAAGCTGGATCTTTAGGGATGGAACCGGCTGAATGACCAGTCTGGGCGAAACGAAGATCAGCTAAGGAATTTGCAAGCGCCTGATAGCGGGGTGACGTCGCGGAACTCACGTTCGTGGGCCATGTCCGTCATCGAGACGTGCAAAGCAGATAAATGCTGATGTATGCCCTCAAATGTCATGGCATATTGATGAGGTGGTGGAGGAGGTACAGTAGGAGGAGCAGGAGGTGGAGCTGAAGCAGTCATGCTACGACGAGATAACTGAAGAAACTTGGGCTCAGGGTCCTGAGTACAAGTCGACAGATCGATATCGAAGCGCTGAAAGATGCGTGGAAGAATCATTGCGTAAGAGAGATTTCTATCTCTTGTATGACAACGACCCATCATCTGAATCATGGTCTTAGGGGCAGAAAATGGAATTTCCTTAAAATGTGGTACATGGCGGACAACTCAAACGAAGTCACATCATCCTTTGAAGTAGATTTTGGAAGGATAGTGGAATAGATGATGAGATGCAATTCATAGTTAAACAAGTTCAGTTTGTTAGCCTTGAACTTTCCAGAGCGTACTCTATCAGGTGCACAGAGTTCCGCTTTGAAACTTGCGAGTGTCGTGCCTTCAGAAAAATAAAATTTAGTGATGTCAACTAGCGGTTCACCTTCGTTAGGGATACCAAGGATCTCCGCTAAGAGGTCATCATTGAAATTGATATCAATACCTCCAATACGAGTGCTCACATCAAAAGTGTTTAATATGAGATTGCAATAAAATAATCTAATGGCATTAGTTGCTATAGGGAAGCAGATTTTAACAAAAAAATGTAATCCTAATGCCTCAAAGAAATAACGATGATCAGGAAATATAGTCCATTTGACTGGAGCGCCTGTACATATGGATCTTATGGAGAAGTCTCCATACCACAGTAGGGCTTGGTCTAGGGTTTGAAAGAAAAACCCGTCGAACGCACCGTCGCTCGTTTGGACCGGCGAGAAGAGGGAATCTGTATGCGGATGCGAAGATGACCCTTCCTCACTAGGGTTCGTCTTCTTCCTCTTTGAATGATTGAATTTGGGTGCCATTTGTGCAAATTGAATTAAAAATGCACTAATAGAAAAGTGAAAAAGATGGGGTTATACCTCCCGAAATCAAAGTATGTCGAAGAGAACGATGAACTGCGCATGAATCCAAATTTTGGATTGATTTCACCACTTGGATTGGAAGAAGGAGGGTGGTGAAAAGCTAGGGTTCGGGGCTCCTTCGCGGCTGCTGTTGCTGTCGTGAATAGTTTGGAAGCAATGAAGAAGAAAGGCTTCTCGGGTTCTGTATATATAACCTGACACCCTGTCACGACCCGCATCCGTTTTTTTTTAAAACGGATACGAGACGTGTCCAAGCCAGCCTACGCCGCAGTGTCGCGGTAGAACGCTGTCACGGCCATGAAGATCAAAATCACAAATAATGCTCATTCATAAAAATTAATTTAACTTACAATGATCATAAGTTTTACATTTGCAGAAAATATGAACTTGTACAAATATTGAATACTATAACTCGACTATCTAGCTAGTCTCTAGGCCTTTGTCTGCAAGTATTCCCGTCACTCCCCAAGCTAAGTGAATCCACGGCTAACCTGAAAATGTTGGTTTCCAGTCAGGAATGGAACGAGCACAATTCACTGAATGTAATTTCAAATAAAGAAAATGACTATAAGACAAAGGTTAGGCATCAATCATGAGTTTTTAAAATAACAGTAAAGCCGTAAGAAAAATCAATAGTAATAAATAGACCAATATACTTTCCACCGTTAGAAGTACCTTTGATATGTGATCAGTCTGGGCCACTACACCGCACGGTCTACAATGTCTACTTACAGAAAATAAGCACTGTCTACAATGTCTACTTGCAGAAAATAAGCACTGTCTACGATGTCTACTTGCAGAAAAATAAGCACTGTCTACGATGTCTACTTGCAGAAAAGTAAGCACTGTCTACGATGTCTACTTGCAGAAAAGTAAGCACTGTCTACGATGTCTACTGCATGAAAAGTAAGCACTGTCTACGATGTCTACTGCATGAAAATAAACATTGTCTATGGTCGGATCACACATCCTTGGTACTTCTCATTCCCGACTCAACAATTTATAATAGAGTATAAAAAAATCACATAACTAATGACTAATCAATGAAGTATAGTAAAGATCAATATCAAAATACAGACAATAAACTGTACTCGTCTGTGGTCCTGTGCTGGTGAAAACCGATGATCTGAGCCACTCAGTATGCTACAATAGTCAAAACCCATACAACAGTCCCCAAAAGCTGAAATAAACAATACCAATAATCTCAGAATAGTCCAATTAGCTAGGATTGCCTGTCCTTAAGTCCAATTCTGAACACAGGGGCAAAACGGTAATTTCGGGCAAAAACGATGTCTGCCGTTGGACCCGCTTTGCACCGAAAAGTGTGCCAGAGTCAACGTTCTCTAAAGTCGTCAAACTATATGTCTACGGATCCAGTTTTCCAATACGAACCCAACTGTATGTCCAAAGTTGGATTCCGGCAGGCCGTGCACAAATCGCCCGTTGACTGGGATTGTAGGGCCCGCAAAACGATAATTTTATCAATGGTCTCAGAATCGGACCAAACTTGGCATACAGGACCAAAAAACGATACAATTCTGTTGGCGCAAGTTTCGTCTCGATCTGACGAGCGTGCACAAAGTAATTGAAGAATTTACAACGTGCACGATATGGTGAATTTTGACGGATACGCATCAAATTCGTCGTGCACACGCGACCAATTTGAATTCCGTCAAAGCCCACACGACCACAAAGCTGTTACGCAGCTTTCAATGCTTTCGGTTCGTGACCACGTCGTCCCGATTGGCGTGACGCACGTCATGTGGAGCGATTTTGTGATTTTGAAAACAGATTTTTCTCGAACTTTGAAGTTAAATTAACAGCAATATAATTGATGAAAAATAAATCTATAAACAGGGTTCCCATCTCGTATATGTTGTCAATATTCGTGTTCAGGTGGAATTTCTAAAAAGTTACTGGATTGATCGAAATCGGTCCGTCAATGAAGGTTCCTGGACTGCGAAACTATCCTGTTTTTGGACAGGTTTCTTCTCGACTTCGGGCTCGTTTTTCGACGTACATGACGCAAAATAAATTGAAGTGTTTGAAGGGAATAGGAGTTGGTTATGTCGGGATCGTACGGGAGAAAACGGCTCGCGACGATGTCGAGTGTGGATGAAGAACTCTCGTCGCGAAGTGGCATTATTTGCTGCAACTGCTGTTGCGTGTTTTGGTCAACTGCAACTGAATCCAGGCGGCGCTCCGGCCTGCCGTGGCTTGCGCGGCCACATACGGTGGGCCAGGGCGGCACGCGCGCGGGGTGGTGCGCCCAGGGATGTTGGCACGCGGCGTTCGAAGGTTTAGGGTTTTGTAGAGTTTCTTGTTATCGTTCTCGGCTACATATATACTGCTAAGTACGGCTCGGGTTCGTTCTTGTTCGGGTGAGGGATGGGGCAGGTTTAAGCAGGGTGGGCCGGGCTCAAGCTGTGGGAAGTAATTCTCCCTTTGCTGGTTTTACAGGAAAGGAGCTGGGTCAGCTCGGGCTGCTCTTCGCGTAAGGGAGGGGTTCCCAGCTCGGGTGTGGGCTTAGTTGGGAAAGTGTTGGGCCTGGCTTGTAAAGCCTGGGCTCGGAGGGTTGCTGGGGATTCGCTCAGAGCTGGGCTCTGTTGCTACTACTCATTCTTTTCCTCTTCTTATATATATATCTATATATATATATAATTATCTATATATATATATATATATAATATATATATATATATTATATATATATATATTCACACATACACATAAATATATAAAATATATATTTATGTATAAATATATAAAATATATAAATATATAAAATATATATTTATGTATAATACAGAAATACACCTAAATACTTCTGTACTTATATATTTATATATTTATATATTTATATATATAAATACACATGTACACATTTATTTTATATATGTTTATATATATATATATGTACACACAGATGTCATATATATACTATATGTACGTACAGCTTCACACGTATATACGTATACCTACATGCACGTCTATATTTATAATATATTCACATATATATACAGGTACACTATATGTATATATGTACGTATGCTCATATCCATATATTCATTTATATAAGAACACATACACCATATTTCTATATACACACATATATATTTATATATACATCTACACGTTATTTATTATACACCCATATATTATGTATATATATACACCTACACAGGTATACTAAGAAATAATATAGTAATAACAATAATAATAATAATAAGAGTAATATAATAGTAATAATAATGATAATAACAATAATAACTATGGTAACAAAATAAAATAAATCAATGTATCTTGTATGCATCCTATTACACCAAGTCTTTCTTTGGTCTGCCAACTCTTACCATTATTCCACAACACCATTAGATATTAATGATAATACGTATAATTTACACATATCGAATTTCTAGAAATTATTTATAAAATCTAATAATCATCAAATAAATCTATTAAAATAATAAATAAAATATTTTTAAAATTTTGGGAAGGGGAGCTACACACCCTCAACCGAACTCGGGCCGAATTCGGTCAGAGCTCTGGCCGAATTCGCCTAGGGTTCTTTATAGTTGATTTTTGCCATTTTTTCATTGTCTCATTTCAAATATTTAATTCAAAGATTAGTCATTTCAACTTCAATTAACATAATTAATATTATTTTATAGAATAAATGTCGTTACACAGCGACTGTTTCAGATTAGCTGTAGGAGTACTGTATTAGCTGGCGGAGGTTCACCGGGGAACTCTTAAGTATCGCTTCGCTTCAACCATAGTTGTGGTGACAGACAGACTCTTTATTGGCTTGTCTCTAACACAGTTTTTGTATAATGATATATAATCATAAAACAAGATTAATTAATAATATTGATGTCCAAAATTCCTAATTCTCGACGTAAATAATTGAAACGATCTTCCGCTAGAGGTTTAGTGAAGATGTCAGCTAGTTGATTTTCAGTATCTATGTACACAAGGTTTATATCTCCATTTTGATGATGATCTCTAAGAAAGTAATGTCGAATCTCGATATGTTCAGTACGAGAGTGACATACTGGATTCTTAGTCAAATTAATAGTGCTCGTGTTATCACAGAAAATGGGAATATGTGTGTAAAATAATCATAGTCTTCTAGGGTTTGTTTCATCCACAAAATCTGAGCATAACAACGTCCTGCGGCGATATACTCAGCCTCTGTTGTTGATAGGGCTACAAAATTTTGCTTTTTACTAAACCATGAGACTAAAGCCTTGCCTAAGAAATGACATGTGCCACTGGTACTTTTTCTATCAACTTTACATCCAGCAAAATCTGCATTCGAATAACCAATAAGGTCAAAGGATTTAGTTTTGGGATACCACAAGCCAACAGAAGAAGTTCCCTTAAGGTATCGAAAGATACGCTTAACTGCGGACAGATGTGATTCCTTTGGGTTAGCTTGAAAACGTGCACACAAGCAAACACTAAACATTATATCTGGACGACTAGCAGTTAAATAAAGTAAACTACCAATCATACCTTGATACTTACGTGTGTCGACTGGCTTGCCTTGCTCATCTGAATCAAGCTTTGTTGAAGTTACCATTGGTGTGCCAATAGGTTTGACATTGTCCAGATCAAACTTCTTTAGCAGGTCTTTTGTGTACTTGGCTTGATTTATAAATTTCCCATTATCAGTTTGTTTGATTTGCAATCCGAGAAAGAATTTCAGCTCTCCCATCATGCTCATCTCAAACTCATTCTGCATATACTTAGAAAATTCTTGACACAGAGATTCATCAGTAGATCTAAATATAATATCATCAACATAGATTTGAATTAAAAGAAGTTTGCCATTAAAAGACTTAATAAACAGTGTAGTGTCAACCTTACCTTTTGAAAAACCATTGTCAAGTAGAAAATAGCTTAGACGATCATACCAAGCACGAGGGGCTTGTTTTAAACCGTATAAGGCTTTCTTCAACTTGAAAACATGATCAGGGTTTTGAAATCCGTGAAACCTGGAGATTGTGCTACAAAAACTTCTTCTTTTATAAAGCCATTTAAAAAAGCACTCTTGACATCCATTTGAAATAGTTTGAAATCATGAAAACATGCAAATGCACATAACATGCGTATGGATTCTAATCTCACAACTGGGGCATAAGTCTTATCGTAGTCGATACCTTCTTCTTGATTGTATCCTTGAGCTACGAGTCGAGCCTTGTTACGAGTCACTAAACCATTCTCATTTAGTTTATTTCGAATACCCAACGGGTGCCAATGACCGGATGATCAATAGGCCTGGGAACAAGTTCCCAAACTTGATTCCGTTCAAATTGGTTTAATTTCTCTTGCATAGAATCTATCCAAAAACTATCACTACATGCTTCATCATAGTTTTGGGTTCTAGCTGTGAAATAAATGTAACACTAGAAACAATATCTCTACTGGATGTACGAGTACTTACTTTGGTAATATCACCAATTACCAAATCTTTTGGATGATCAGCTGTAAATTTCAACCTTTTTGGTAAATTCTGAAGATAGCTGGTTCCTGGATCTTCTCTAGGAGGTTCAGCTAGTACAGAGCTTGGTTGTGGATCAGCTGATGTTGAGCTTGGTACAGTTGCATCTTCGTCATTGTCATCGATAGTCATTTGATTTAGTTCATCAAAGGTGACGTTGATTGACTCTTCGATGATCATGGTTCTTTTGTTAAAGACTCTGTATCCTTTGCTCTTGGCCTCCTAACCTAAAAATATACCTTTATCGACATTTTCATCAAATTTTCCCAAATTGTCTTTTGTATTAAGAATAAAACATTTACAGCCAAAATTCTAAAGTATAAAACAGATGGAATTCTATCAAACCATAACTCAAATGGAGTCTTCTTCGATTTGGGTCGAATTAGAACTCTATTGAGTACAAAGCAAGCTGTATTGACAGCTTCAGCCCAGAAATATTTGGGTAGACTAAACTGATTTAACATCACTCTGGCCATTTCGGTTAGAGTTCTGTTCTTACGTTCCACAACTCCATTTTGTTGTGGAGTCCTAGGGCAGGAGAACTCGTGTACAAAACCGTGTGTGTCACAAAATTGCTCAAAATCAGCATTCTCGAATTCGCCTCCATGATCGCTTCTTATGCGAGTGATCATGTAACCTTTTTCATTCTGTACTTTCTTGCAAAAGGCGATAAATTCGGATAATGCATCATTCTTGCGTGTCAAGAAATATACCCACGTGTATCTAGAAAAATTATCTACAATTACGAAAGCATAAAGCTTACCTCCGAGGCTAGCAACTCTGCTAGGACCAAATAAGTCTATATGAAGCAATTGTAGAGGTCTAGTAGTACATACTACGTTTACTGACTTGAATGTGTATCAGATAGCTTTGTTATTTTCACATTGGCTGCATACCGAATCCTTCTTGAATGTAATGTCCGGTAAACCGCGTACTAGCTTCTTTGTGGATAATTTGAGATCGTATCCATATTTGCGTGACCGAGTCTCATATGCCACAGATGACTCTCATCACTCTTGGCTATTAAGCATCTACCTGAAATGTTAGTTTCTTCTAACAAATAGAAAACATATATATTGTCTTCCCTGATACCTTTAAAGATAGTACTACCAGTTGAGCTATCAACTATAGTACATTTGTCTTTGCCAAAGTTGATGCCATAACCATGATCAGCTAGATGACTTATGCTGAGTAGATTTTGTTTCAACTCGGTAACCAGACAGACATCCTTAATCACAGGATAAGGAGACTTACCAACATCACCGATACCAATAATATACCCTTTTAAGTTATTACCGAAGGAGACATAGCCTTCCTTCTTTTCTTCGATAGTGTTGCAAATAGGGTAGCGTCACCGGTCATATGCCGTGAGCAACCGCTGTCGAGGATCCATTTTCTTCTAGCATGTGAAGGGTGTTCCACCTACAAAACAGTTTGCAAATGAAACTTTGGTACCCATTCTTGTAGGGTCCTGAATTGTTAGCTTTAGGTATCCAAGCATAAACATTTAAATCAACAAGCTTTCTCATTCTACATGCAGATGAATATGACCAATGAGGCCACAATAATGACATTATGCATGTCGAGTGTTGAAAGCTGAGTGGTGTGGATGTTTGGTAGGTTTAGGTTTTCTAGTATAGAGAAGAAAGTGTACCTATAATCTTGTTTGGGCTTAACCTTTTGGGGTAAAGGTTTATATGGTTAGTTCTGACAGTATTTGGCTTGGGAATGTTCCAATTTTTCGGTAAGTGACACGTGTTAGGGAAGGAAGCAGCAGGCTCAGGCTGTTTTCCTAACCTAATTTCCAATCTTTTGGAAGTGTCATACAACTTAGTATATCAGAAGTGAGTGATTCCATTCTGATTTGTGCACATCGAAGAATTTTCTTCTCTATAGAAAGTTCTTCCTTGAGTTGGTCAGTAATTTTGTCTTTCTCTTCAGATGACTTGGTAGTCTCGTGTAATAAGAGCTTTGTTGAAGAAAGCTCACCAGACTCACTAACATTATTTCTAACCTCAGCTAGTAGGTCTGTAAGTCTACCTATTTCACCTTTGTACTCTTTGAGTACTTCTTAGAGGTCTGATACTTGCTACACGTTTTCTGTAATCAGTCATCAGGTCACTGAAAGCATCTCCTAATTGCTCAAAGGTGAAGTCATCATAAGTATCAACTACAGGTTCAGTAGGTACCTGATCGGATGCCATAAAGCATACGTTTGCAGCGTCTTCTGATTATTCGTCTTCTGAGTCACTGGCTTCACTTTCATGCCATATGTTGGTATTGGCATATCTCCTAGATGTTGATTTCTTCAGGTTCCTTTTTTTATACCTGTTGCTCTTCTTGCTTGATGATGAGTTTGTGGGACAATCCTTCTTCATGTGTCCCTTTTCTTGTAACCATAGCAGACAGCATCTTCTTGATACCAGTTGTTGTTGTTCTCTTTGACTCTTTCTCATGTCTCATGAATCTTTTGAACTTCCTTGCTAAGAGTGCTTGATCTTCAGTGTCAGATCTAGCTGTTTGAGTCACCTTCAGCAGCTTTTCTGTGCTGAGCCTTGAAAGCGATCGGCTTCTCCTTTGGTGCAGGCTCTTCAAAATCTTGTAGCTCCAGTTCATGAGTGAGTAGCTTACCCATGAGTACTTCGAGGGACATAGTTATGAGGTCGTTCCCTTCAATGATTGCAGTAGCCTTCGGAATCCAGTTCTTGGTAAGTGCTCGCAGGAGTTTGCGAATCTTTTCATGGTTACTGTACTCTTTGCCTAGGGAGGACAAAGGATTTACAATATCCAAGAATCTTTCGAACATCTGAGTAACTGTTTCGTTGGGATTCATCTTGAACGCCTCGTACTCTTGAGTAAGTCTGCTGACTTTAGATTCTTTGACTTGAGTTGTGCCTTCATGTGTGACTTCAAGTAGCTTCCATACTTCATTAGCCGTTGTGCAGATAGACACCCTGTTAAATTCAGTTCTGTCTAAAGCATAAAAAAGAGCATTCATGGCACGTGCGTCAAGACTGGCCCTTTTCTTTTCTTCATCTGTATATCTGCTGTGGGGTTTTTCAACTAAAACTCCATCAACATTTATACGAGGTGGCTTTTGATAGCCATCAAGAACAATGGACCATAAATCAAAGTCAAGTGATTTCAAGAAGAAACTCATCCGTGTTTTCCAATAGGTATAGTTCGTACCATCAAACAGTGGGGGTCTGTTTGTGGCCTGGCCTTCACTTGTGAATTTCACAGTTGTCATGTGTTGTGCTGTGATCTAGATAACAGTTAATTAAAATGAATAAAATTGTACTGTAACCTTTACTTTACCTGTAACACCCGCTCTGATACCAATTGTAGGAACGAAATAGTAAAGCGTAATACTCTAGAGGGGGTGAATAGAGTTGGCAGCGGAATAATGCTAATTAAAAAATATTAGCACACAATCACAAAATATTAATCACAACTGAAATAAAGTAAAGATAGAGTTAAGAGAGCAAACGCAAAGACAACGATGTATACTGGTTTCCCTCTGTTGAGGACTAATCCAGTCGGTAGAACTCTTGCTACCAGTTGAATCACTATTGGAAAAACCGCAAGTTTTCTTACGAAGTCCTTGCAACTTCTACAATGCGAGCTTTGATACGAAGAACTCGTCCAACTTGAAATGTGAAGAGGTATTCTTCAATCAAGCCTTCTGATTACAATCTCTCAGAAACTTCTAGACCACTGCACTGGCAAATTGACTAGAGGATTGTAATTGGCTTGGAATCTAAAATTGAAAGCTCTAGAAAACTCTTTGAAAGACTAAAAGCTTTAGATAGAGAAGATTGAAAGTGAATGAGTGTGTTGAAATGATCGAAATCCTTCTCTATTTATAGGAATTTCAAAGGCAGACTTCTGACAGAATTCGGGCAGAATTCGGGCAGAACTCTATGAGCAAATCTCGATCAAATCCGCAATTGCAGGAGGACCAAGTTCTAAGGATTCAAAATCACAACGGCCACCAACCGAACTCTGGCCGAACTCTGGCCGAACTCGGTCCGAGTTCTGTCAGGGTTTAGTCAGGGTTTAGTTAGGGTTTTAAAAAGCTTTTTGGTGATTTTTGAAAACCTTTTTGAAAACTTTTTTGTAAACCTTTTTGAGAGGACATTTTAAAAACATTTTGAACTCATTTAAGGGTAGCCTATTTGCCAGTACGACTCAGGTACAACATATTCCTAGACTCAAATAAAATGAAAATATTGCATAAGGAATTACAGACTCGAGTAGGCAAACAGATCTTCGATCTTGAATTCAGTGGATAGCCATTCTTGATCATGTTCAAGAGTCCGAGATGTCCCGACTAGCTTTGTATATCCAGACAGAGTTTAATCAATTATTAAATCAGGTCTGACCATATGACCAAATGGGCCAACAGTGCCGGCCAGACCACGCATCACACAGACGCCCCTTCAGTACCAAGCGCATCACAGGGGATGTGCCCCAATACGTCCCCCATACGCCTAGTGGAACGCCGATCGATGCGCCCACTCAGCTGTCCATCGAATGTCGAAAACATTAAATGCCGAACTGACAGAGTTGGCAGCACGACTCCCGAAGTCTGAACAGTTGACAGCTTTTTCAGAAGACGAAGCATCGCCAGCATCAGCATCATCATTACTTTCCTCCGACGGCTACTGCCACGTGGCCACCCAAACACTCGCATGCGCCTCTGCAGCCATGCGCCCAAATCTGCATGCACCTCAAAAGCCATGTGCTTCAGACTTTTCACTGATCCCTAAAGACAAAGAAAAGTTACCATTAAAGCCTCGCATGCGCCTCAAATGCCATGCGCCCAGAATGGTTCGTAACTCCTAAAGGTTACGAGCCAAAGTCTCCTCATGCGCCCAATCCTAGGCGCATCCTACCAGATCATTCTCCCATCAAATCCGAGATCTCCGAGCCATGGGTCGACAGCACGTGTCCTTTGACTCAACTCACGCAAGATCTCAGCAATAGAAAGATCTTCTTCTCTGCTACGTGCCGGTTCACGACAACTACATGAAGAAGTCAACCCCTTGATCAGGACGTATCGTTCATGTGCCTCCATCAGCAATCAACATGTGGCATCCCAGCGTACAGGCGCATCCTATATGCGCGCATGAGCAGCCAGCCTACAAAACTATAAATAGAGGGATCATTTCCTTCTCACGCACGGACAGAACACACAACGAACGAACATACCACCAGAGAGGCAGATACAGACACTCAACGTCTTCCTCCTCTCAGCAAGCTCCGACACCCAGAGCAATCCAAGTCTTTAGAGAACCGATAACCGTCGTCAAATCGTCAACGGAGTCAACGTATTACCACTCACTCCATCAGCACAAGGGACCCAGATAAACAAAAGTATACTCCTAGGACTACATCTAAGTCCTATATTGTAACACTGTTCTGTTTGTATTAAAATTTGCAATAAAAGAATTTTAATGGCAAACACTAGTGTGGGCTCGCAGGTGTGGAACAGATAACTACTAACCCTCTTCCCTAGTGTGGACTCGCAGGTTAGCTTTATGAATTCAAGATACAAATAACTACTAACCCTCGCCCCTAATGTGGACTCGCAGGTTAGCTTCAAGGATTCAAGGTACATAAGTTTCGTTATGACTTATCATCCTATAACACGATGCAACTCAGTCCAAGTACAGGTGATGACACGACACGATTCAATCACGATACATGAGAGAACCAATCCAATTGAACTACAAAATTAACTATGAACAAGAACTATATATACATATACTAGCATGCACGATGTACAAATCACATGTTAATGATCAACTAGTAAAACTATATGAAATATAAATATGCATATAAATAAACTGTAAAGGGAGGCAAGGTATACTTGCCTGGTGGTTGCATGCAGATCCAACAAATATATAGTCAACTGGTAAGCCATACAGTCCAAGTCATCACAAATGTCTCCAAAGCTGAAACAAACATTGCCAACATTATCAGAATAGTCAAATTAGCTAGGAATGCTTGTCCTTAAGTCCAATTCTGGACACAGGGGCAAAACAGTAATTTTAAGCAAAAATGTTATCCGTTGTGGACCCGCTTTGCACCGAAAAGCGTGCCAGAGTCGATGGTTTCTAAAGTCGTCAAACTACATGTCAACAAGTCCAATTTTTCAATACGAACCCAACCGTATGCCCAAAGTTGGATTTCGGCGGGTCGTGCATAAAATTGTTCGTTAAATCGGACCGTAGGGCCCACAAAACGGCGATCCGATCACCTACCTCAAAATTGGACCAAACTTGGCATACAGGACCAAAAAATGATATTGTCCTGTTGGCGTAAGTTTCGTTTCGATCTGACGAACGTGCACAAAGTAATTGAAAATTTGCACATAGGCCGATACGGTAAATTTCGACGGATACGCATCAAATTCGTCGCGCACACGTGACCAATTTGAATTCCGTCAAACCCACACATCCACGAAGCCGATACACACCTTTCGATGCTTTCAGTTCATGACCACGTCGCCCGAAATGGCGGGATGCACGTCATAGCGAGGGTTTTCATGATTTTAAAACATGTTTTTCTGTAACTTTACAATCCAATTACTCATTATACTGTGAACGAAAAATTAATCTATCTGAAGGGTTTTGTTGTCCTACATGTGTCCAAATAGTTTCAATTAGAATTCTAAATTGGTCATTGGTTTGACCAGAGTCGGCCTTCCAACATGGGCGTTTGGACTGGGTTTTGTTCTGTTTAGAATAGGTTTTTCGGGATTTTCGCTATGATCTTCTGATCGATATAATTTAGTGGAATTAATTCTACATGAACAAGATTGAAGGGGGTCAACTAGCTCTCCGTAGCAATTTTTGGTTCATAAGTGGAGTATCGAGAGAGGGATCATATCTCGAAGTTTGGCGTTGCTACGGCACCCCGCTGCTGCTCGCCTGCGCTTGTGCGGCCTTGTCGCCGGCCGACGGTGGCCCGCAGCGGCGGCGCCCAGGACAGGAAAGGTCGCCCATGGTAGGGAAAGAGTATGGCGCGGCTAGGGTTGTTTGTGCAGTAGTTTTGTTACCGATCTCTTCCTCAGTTTCCGCTCGGATATGCACAAATATACGCGTGTATATGTAAGGGCTCGGGCTGGCTCCCCCCTTAGCTGGGTTGCCTGGCATGGCTTTGGCCTAGCCTGGAATGGCTTTGGATTGGCTGGGCTGGGGTCCCTACTGTTTGGGTTTTAGCATGGCCTCTGGGCCTCTGGCCCGAGGCTGGGCCTGCATGGCCGGGCTTGTCTTGGTTTATTTCTAAAATGCACTATGTATATATATATATATATATATATATATATATATATATATATATATATATATATATATATGTACACAAACATAAATACCATATATATATAATATATATTATATAATATATATATAATATTATATATATATATATATATATACCACACACACACACATAAGTACCTATGTTTTTTTAAAAATACCTATGTATATATGCATATACATATATTTTTATATATAACACATATACATTATATAATATGTATTTATATAAATACACATATACATATATATTTATATTCATACACATTCACACATATATTTATACATAACATATATATATGTATATATTAATAAATTATAAATATATTTAGATGCCCATATAATCAATATATTATCCTGGTATTTATACATACATACATATATATTTTTTTTTTACATACATTATATACATACATACATATACATAATTATATATATATATATATATATATAATATATATATATATATATATATTTATATATTATATATATATATATTTTTATATATATATATATATAATATATATATATATATATAGATATATATATATATATAATATATAATACAGACAATACAATATTTAATATATACATAGACACAACACACACACACACACATATATATATATATATAAAAAAATAAATTTATATATATATATATATATATATATTATTATATATATATATATTATATATCTATTATAAGCACAAGCCATATAAATAATATTTATATACATAAGTAAACTAAATAATTTAATATTTATAATAACAGTTAATGGACTAGTGACAAGAATAATAGTTGTACACCCAAAATCTGTATAGTCTATATCCCAAAATACACAAGTATGTCTAAGAAAAATAGTTATCATATTTAAGAATAATATTCAATCAATATCAATAAATCGATATTATATAGATATAACAATTAATTAGAAAAATAACTTATTGACCAATTAAATTAAGATACAATATATACTCAAAATAAATATCAACATGGACGTCTTAGGACTCACTATAAGCCTACACGGGCTTGGGCTCGGTTCGGACTCAGTCCGGACTATTTTGGTATAGCTGAAATACCTAAAAGTCAAAATATTAATAAATAACTAATTAAACTATTTATTGGGATTAACTCACAACTTGGCCTGGTTTTCCTAGTTAGGACACTTATGGCTTGGCATTCCTCTACCATGGCTAAACACTAGTCAAAGCATGCTACTGCACTACCCGTGCCATGATTCCTAGTCGTCTGGTACTTCAAAACTCAACCATGGCTAAAGTTATCTACCGTAATAATTAACTAAATAATTATTTATAAAAATCTGAAAATCACCATTCAAATAAAATAATTAATAATAGTAATAAAAATTTTAAAAATTTTGGGAAGGGAGCTACAAATCTACCCACCTTAAAAATAATTTCGTCCTCGAAATTCTAATTCATGACTATTCCTTAAAATTCAAGGTCTACTATTATCTTAATCTCCTCAAATTTAATTTCTCAAAATATTTTATATCCTTCTTTAGTCATTTCATCACTCCGAATACTAGAGGACTTCTACCCACCTTTGGTCACACTACTCCTCAAAACACGGTCACTAAAATCTTATAATCCTCTAACTACTTGCTAATAATCCTTCCAACGGATATCTAGGGCATATAGCATCTATAATCTCTCATATCTATAAACAACTAATTATTCAATAATCAAGCAATATTATACTAAACTTAAGAATTTTTGATGAATTCTAGACATCACGATCATTCGTCACCCCGGAATAGGAAGGGACGAGAATCAAGGGTACGGAAAGCAAAAAGTATAATCGAGAATAATATGAAATTTCAAAGGCGGTAGAGAAATTTCTAGAGAATTTTCAAGACGGCATGGATTGAGATTTCTAAGGGTTTAGTCATGGTCGCAGGCTCGTATCAGCACAGTTACGTAACCGATACGATGCTCTGACCTGCATGGGCCACCAAAAAACTTGTCATGACCCGCATCCGCTTTCCGGATGCGAGCTCGTGAGCAAGCCAGTTACGCATCAAGCGGACTCCAGCCCGACTCGAAAACGTAAACGATGTCACGGCTAGGGTAAGCTGCCAAATCATGGCAAAAAATCTATATCTCAAATCGACAATAAGATAATAAACATGAATGAACACCATGGGTCATGGTCTACAGCCCACTAGCATATATGTTCGATAAGACTCTAAAGGAAATAACAAGAGTCTAAACCTGAATCAAGAAACAGGATATCTCATGATAAGGTATGAAAGCACGAGCGGATAATAAACACAATAACGATATCTGAATCCCGCAAGCGTATCATCACGTCTGCCATCCAGAACTACTAGCTAACTCCATGCAATCGCTAAACCTGAAGAGATCATCAGGTCCTCAGGGGACATAGCAAATACATAAAAATGCCTATCTAGCAATTTATTATACAAAAGAAATACAGGAAATAAATGGGAAAGGACCAATCACACGAAAATACGACTATACACGACTGGAAGAACCACTACGCATAACGAACTGCTCAAGAAGAACAGAGAACACGATATCACGATGTCAACGAATAACCAATAGAATACCAAACCCTCGTCCCTAGTGTGGACTCGCAGGTTTGAACAACTACTAACCCTCCCCCTAGTGTGGACTCGCAGGCTAGCATCACCCCCGCCCCTAGTGTGGGCTTGCAGGTGTGGAACAGATAACTACTAACCCTCGCCCCTAGTGTGGACTCGCAGGCTAGCATCACCCTCGCCCTAGTGTGGGCTTGCAGGTGTGGAACAGATAACTACTAACCCTCACCCTAGTGTAGACTCGCAGGCTAGCATCACCCTCGCCCCTAGTGTGGGCTTGCAGGTGTGGAACAGATAACTACTAACCCTTGCCCCTAGTATAGACTCGCAGGTTAGCTTCATGAAATCAAGATACAAATAACTACTAACCCTCGTCCCTAATGTGGACTCGCAGGTTAGTTTCAAGAATTCAAGTTACAGCAGTTCTGTTATGACTTATTCATCCTATGACACGATGGGACTCAGTCCAAGTACAGGTGATGACACGACACGACCCAATCACGATACACGAGAGAACCAATCCAATATGAACTACAAAATTAACTATGAACAAGAACTACATATATATACATATACTAGCATGCACGATGTACAAATCATATGCCAATGATCAACTAGTAAAACTATATGACAATATAAATATGCATGTAAATAAACTGTAGAGGAAGGCAAGGTATACTTGCCTGGTGGTTGCATGCAGATCCAACAAATATATAGTCAACTAGTAGGCCATACTGTCCAAGTCATCACAACTGTCTCCGAAAGCTGAAACAAACATTGCCAACATTCTCAGAATAGTCAAATTAGCTAGGATTGTCTGTCCTTAAGTCCATTTCTGGACACAAGGGCAAAACGGTAATTTCGGGCAAAAATGGTATCCGCCGTTGGACCCACTTTGCACCAAAAAGTGTGCCAGAGTCAATGGTCTCCAAAGTCATCAAAATACATGTTAATAGGTTTGTTTTTCCGATACTAACCCAACTGTATGTCCAAAGTTAGATTCCGGCGGACCGTGCACAAAATCGTCCGCTGAATCGGACCGTGGGGCCCGCAAAATGACGATCCGATCAAGTCTCAAAATTTGACCAAACTAGGCATACAGGATCAAAAAAACGATACGTCCTGTTGGCTCAAGTTTCGTCTCGATCTGACGAACGTGCACAAAGTAATTAGAAAATTTGCACAGAGGCCGATACGGTAAATTTCGACGGATACGCATCAAATTCGTCACGCACACGCGACCAATTTGAATTTCGTCAAAGCCCACACATCCACGAAGCTGATATGCAGCTTTCGATGCTTTCGGTTCACGACTACGTCGCCCGAAATGGCAGGACGCACGTCGTATCGAGGGTTTTCGTGATTTTCAAAACAGGTTTTTCGGTAACTTTACAATCCAATTACTCATTATACTGTGAACAAAAATTAATCTATCTGAAGGGTTTTGTTGTCCTACATGCTATCCAAATAATTAGAATTAGAATTCTAAGTTGGTCATTGGTTTGACCAGAGTTGGCCTTCCAATAAGGGCGTTTGGACTGGGTTTTGTTCTGTTTAGAATAGATTTTTCGAGATTTTCGCTATGATCTTCTGATCGATATAGTTCAGTAAAATTAATTCTATATGAACAAGATTGAAGGGGGTCAACTAGGCTCTCCGTAGCAATTTTTGGTTCGTAAAATAGTGGAGTATCGAGAGAGGGATCATACCTTGAAGTTTGGCGCTGCTACGGTACCCCGCTGCTGCTCGCCTGCGCTTGTGCGTGCGCGCGGCCTTGTCGCCGACCGATGGTGGCCCGCAGCAGCGGCGCCCAAGACTGGAAAGGTTGTCCATGGGAGGGAAAAAGAGTGGCGCGGCTACCGATAGTTCGATAGTCTGATAGTCCGCTAGCGATACCGATAGTTCGATACCGATACTGATAGTCCGATAGTTCGATACCGATACCGATAGTCCGATACTTATTCTTCGATAGTCCACTAAGTCGAAATTATTCCTCTTAAGCGTTGAGCATGTTATACACGGTTCAACTTGACGAGTCAGTAAATATTTTGTGGTGTTGTATGCTTGCAGCAGCAAATCAAGTTTTAGAGTCATTATAGGTCAATTAATCAAACTGAGTCAATCTATCTATTTCTAAATTGCAAGAGTCCACTTCTAGGATATGGGAGCTATATTCTAAATATCTAGGCTAAAATTAACTTGGTTAGGATACTAGAGTGTCCTTATTATCTAGCACACTACCTTAGTCTAGTTACACTAGCATTACCTATATTTCCTACCATGCCTACACTCACACATTACACCCCAAGCCGTCCGGCATGCTAATAGGCATGGTAGGCCTGCCTTCATTCCTGACTCTCTAAAGCACACATACACTATGTATATTACAGTTAGATGTATAGATATCTACATCTATATAGAAGCACACAACTGATACACTCTAAGGGTCGGTTTTCCAGGAAAAACTTTACTTATTCAGTGACTTTGGTGAAGCGAATGTCCCAAGGATATTCTTAACAAAGAAGGCAGATGAAGAACTCGCACTGTCCTTGAGACAGTGAACATACACCATGAACCAAACCCCATATTCATACTTACTAATCCAAACACCACCAAACTAATGGATAACACCCAATATTGATAACACATTATTTAGCCGATATAAATACCTAATTAAAACTAGAATTTGAGAAGCAAAGCCCCCCGCTGCCCCCGACCCAAGCCCGCCGCCCAGCCCCGACGCCCCCGCCCCAAGCCCGTCGCCTCCCGCAGCCCCGCCATCCACAACCCTCTGCCCACTGCCGCCCAGTCCCTGACGCCACCACCCCAAGCCCGCCGCCCCCCGCAGCCCCGCCACCCACAATCCCCCACCCACCGCTGTCGTCCAGCCCCCGATGCCCCTGCCCAAGCCTGCCGCCCCCGCTGCCCCTACGACACCGCGAGAGAGAGAGAGAGAGGGGATTACCTTCGGGAGAGAAGAGGAGAGGACGCCGACGCCGATCACCGAAGCCGTGGGAGAGAGAGAGAGAGAGAGAGGAGAGAGTGAATTTGGGAAGAATGCGAAAAGTTCCCTCCGTCGTTTCAATTTAAGTCTGGAACGTATATTTAGCGACGGAGTAGCGACGGATTTTTATCCATCACCCGTTAGTCGCTCTTTTTGATACTTGCTGACTGAATATTCGTCGCTACGTAGTCGAAGAACTGTCCCGCCAATTCTCCCCATAATTCCCGCCAAATAATCGACTGCATAGCGACGACTAAATATGTCGCTATATCTCCGACGCCCAAGCGACGGATGAGCGACCTTTTCTCCCCTAAAAATAAAATAAAAAATGTAACGGCTTGTCGTCAGTACTCGTCGGCTAGTTGCCACAAAGCCGTCGCTAACGCCGACGGACAATATCCGTCGCTAATTTACTGTATT
>JANAVB010037413.1:3549950-3601202 GCA_029216955.1 Iris pallida | reverse complement strand
AAACGACTATCTTGGTTTAAATTCAGATTTCCTAAATAGATCTCAACCTTATATAAAAGATTGACTGATCATTCTCTTACCAATCCGAATGGATAGAAATTTAATTTCTATCCTTTTGTTCCTTCTAGAGTCCATAAAACTTATCTTCATGCAGAATAGGGTTCGGCACGGACGGGTTTCAAAATCAAGATAAGCAAAATGAGTGAAGAGACTTAATATTGTTCGAAATAAGATTTCTCAGGGGTCATCGTGGAAATCTATTAGTAGATCCTAATGTCATTGAGTACCAAATTCTAAATATTCCATGATTCAAATTCAATCCTAGGGCAGGCTCGCAGTAGTACGTGTAGGAACAAAATCGTAAAGCAGAATACTCTAGAGGGGGTGAATAGAGTTGGTAGCAGAATAATGCTAATTTAAAATGTTAGCAGCAAGATCGAGAATATAATCACAACTAAATAATGTAAAGGCAGAGATAAGAAAGCAACGCAAAAGACAGCGATGTATACTGGTTCCTCTGTTGAGGACTAATCCAGTCGGTAGAACTCTTGCTACCAGTTGAATCCACTATTGGCAAAACCGCAAGTTTTCTTACGAAGTCCTTGCAACTTCTAAACGCGAGCTTTGATACGAAGAACTCGTCCAACTTCAATTTTGAAGAGTGAATCGTCTAGTCAAGCCTCGGATTACAATCACTCTGAAACTTCTAGACCACCGTACTGGCAAATCGACTAGAGGATTGTAATGGCTTGGGATCTGAAATTTGAAGCTCGAAAAAACTCTTTCGAAGACTGAAAGCTTTTTAGAGAGAGAAGACTGAAAGTGAATGAGTGAGTTAAAATGATCGAAATCCTTTTCTATTTATAGGAGTTCCAAAGCAGAATTCTGGCAAAATTTGGGCAGAACTCGATGAGCAAATCTCGGTCAAATCCGTAACTGCAGGAGGACCAAGTTCCAGGGAATTCAAAAAACAAACGGCCACTAACCGAACTCTGGCCGAACTCTGGCCGAGTTTGCAGGGTTAGGTTATGGTTTAAAATTGTTTTTGGGTTATTTTGAAAAACCTTTTTGAAGCTTTGTAAATACGATGTCTTTCAAAACTAAGGACATTTAAAAGCAGTTTGAAATCTTTTTGGAATAGCTATTGCCAGTACGACTCGGGTGTACAAAGTATTCCTAGACTCAAATAAAATGAAAATATATTGCTTAAAGAATACAAACTCGAACAGGCAAACAGCGCTTCGGTCTTGAACTGTGTAGATAGCTGTTCTTGATCATGTCCAAGAGTCCAAGATATCCTGACTAGCTTTATATATCGAGACGAGTTTGATCAATTATTAAAAATTGTTGACCATAGACCAATGGACCAACAGTATGGCTAAGCCTAAGTACTACCATTACTTCATTAGTTGCAAAGATGGACCTGCATGGGCCAGCAGTAAAAATATGTCATGACCCGTACCCAACGTAAGGGCATGATTGCATAACAGCACCAAGCCTACACCGCAGAAACGGCATAGAACGTGTAGGTCTGCTATTTATAATGTATAATAAACTATCACTTTCGAACTGGAGGATGTAATGAATACATATAAACTCAATAACACATCTAGCAGGAACAATATATAGCACGAAATAAGATAAGGATAAAGATAAAGATGAACTCATAGTGCAAAGTTGTTAACACAAACCCAGAGTCAGTCACAAAGTAGTTAAACAAGTCTGAAATAACATAACATGCTAATGTAATAAACTGGAGACAAAGTCCAGTTAAATCCTAGTCTGACTGAGTCACCACTAGAGCCTCCTCAGCTGGCACTAACCGCTGCTGGACTAGGCTCCTGGCCTACGCCTACTACTCATGAGGACCGTAATAGGTAGGATACTCGTTCTCGCCATAATTTGTAAAATTTTGTCAACATATCCAGTCAGGATGGAACGAGCACATTTCCAACAACAGTTCCCAATAAATGACAAGTACAATGTAACCATAAATAGAGAGAATAAACACGAGTAAAATAGAATGTACATGAAAGTAGCATGGCAAGGGTAAAGTAGTAAACTAGGGCAAGAATAAAGAGAACTGAACATATTATGTACAAGAGTCAAGAAACAACTATCTATGTGAGTGAATATTAGCTTAGACATGTGGCCAGCTTGAGAACTTGTACAAGGTCTACTGTCCTGGTTAATCATACGTGAAGTATATGATTAACACTCACAATGGTCTATACAATGCACATGGAGGGTATTGACCACACGTCTAGACTAATATTCCCCAGTCCCGACTAGTATAGTGGATCCAACTATGACTCATTATGACACAGGATTCTAAGAGAAGGTAGCAAGTCTTCTAGAGAATCGATGTCCATATATTGCACAAGAACTACATACAAGGTACACCAAGGTGAACAAGTAATAAACTCATGACGGGATCCGTAAGTGCCAGTCCGTGTGACCAATGAGTCAACAACCATGATATCTACACTAGATACAAGAAATGTACTAAATATCATGAATGAAAAATCATCAGAGAATATACTCGCGTGGTCCTGAACTGAGGAATCAATACTGCCACTCAATGAGCCTCGAAGGGTCAACTCGTGCAATAGTCTCCAAATATTGAAACAGACAATACCACCAAGTTTAGAATGGGCAAAGTAGCTAGGATAGCCTACCCATAAGTCTAATTCTGGACACAGGAGCAAAACGAATTTTGGGCCAAAATGATGTCCGCCGTTGGACCCGCTTTGTACCTAAAAACGTGTCGGTATCTCGGTCTCTAAAGTTGTCAAACTATACGTCTACAGGTCCGTTTGAAGAGACAAATCCAACCGTATGTCCAAAGTTGGATTCTGGTTGGCCGTGCATAATTTTACACGTTGGATCGGGTCGTAGGCCCGCCAAAATAGCGTTCCAGTCGACCTTCTCACAATCGGACCAAACTTGGCGTACAGGACCAAAAAATAATCTAGTACTGTTGGCACCAGTTTCATCTCGATTCGACGAACGTGCACAAAGTAATTGACAAATTCGCAAAAGGGTTGATATGGGGTATCTCGACGGATACGCACTGATTTCGTCGCGCACCCGAACGAAATCAGTACATATCTGTCGAGATACCCCATATCGACCCTTTTGCGAATTTGTCAATTACTTTGTGTACGTCGTCAAATCGAGATGAAATATGTGCCAACAGGACCAGGTCATTTTTCTGGTCCTGTACGCCAAGTTTCGTCTGATTCTTAGAAGGTCGATCAGAACGCTATTTTGGCGGGCCCACGACCCGATCCAATGGGCAAAATTAGGTACGGCCCACCGAAATCCAACTTTGAACATACGGTTGGGTTCGTCATGTCAAACTGGACCCGTCGACATATAGTTTGACGACTTTAGAGACCGTAGATACCAGTATTTTTCGGTGCAAAGCGGATCCAACGACGGACATCGTTTTGGCCCAAAATTATTGTTTTGCCCATATATCCAGAATTGGACTTATGGGTAGGCTATCCTAGCTAATTTGACCATTCTGATCACGTTGGTTTTTTGTTTTAGCATTAGAAGACTATTGCACGAGTTGACCCTTCGAGGCTCATTGAGTGGCAGTATTGATTCCTCAGTTCAGGACCACGCGAGTACATTCTATGATGATTTTTCATTCATGATATTTACTATCTTTCTTGTATCCGGTATATATTCATGATTCTTGACACATTGGTCACACGGACTGGTATTTATGGATCCCGTCATGAGTTGTTATTCCTTGTTCACCTTGGCGTACCTTGTGTAAGCCTTGTTGTAGTTCTTGTGCAACGTATGGACACCGATTCTCGAGAAGACTTGCTACCTTCTCTTAGAATCCCGTGTCATAACGAGTCATGGTTGGATCCACTATACTAGTCCGGGGTGGAGGAATATTAGTCTAGACGTGTGGTCAATACCCTCCTTGTGCATTGTATAGATCATTGTGAGTGTTAATATAATTCACGTATGATTAACCAGGCCAGTAGACCTTGTGCAAGTTTCCAAGCCGGCCACATGTCTAAGCTAATATTCACTCACGTAGATAGTTGTTTCTTGACTCTTATACATGATATGTTCAGTTTTCTTTATTCTTGCCCCAGTTTACTGCTTTACCCTTACAATGCTACTTTCATGTACATTCTATTTTACTCATGTTTATTCTCTATTTACAATTACATAGCACTTGTCATTTATTCGGAACTGTTGTTGGAAATGTGCTCGTTCCATCCTGACTTCATATGTTGACAAAATTTTATAGATTATGGCGAGAACGAGTGTCCTATCTACTACGGTCCTCATGACGTAGTGGGCACAGACCAGGAGACCCTAGTCCAGTAGGAGTTAGTGCCAGCTGAGGAGGCTCTAGAAGTGACTCAGTCAGACTAGGATTTGACTAGACTTTGTCTCCAGTTTATTACATTAGCATGTTATGTTATTTCAGACTTGTTTAAGTACTTTGTGACTCACTCTGGGTTTGTGTTAGCTACTTTGTACTATGAGTTCATCTTTATCTTTATCCTTCTCTTATTTTGTGCTATATATTCTTTCTGCTAGATTGTGATTGAGTTTACATATATTCATTATATCCTCCATTCGGAGATGACAGGTTATTGTAAATTATTAGATAGCAAACCTACAGCGTTCTACGCCATTTCTGCGGCATAGGCTGGTCACTTTTACGCACTCGTGCCCTTACATTGGATGTGGGTCATGCCACCATGACTAAGCCATTATTCCTATTCCCTCACCAATCTTATACCTTTTTATGTCGTTCCTAGCTAAATTGATTCCACTGGACCTGATGGAACAGTCCATGTCGTCATCGGAGGCCGTCTTGCTTAGTTGTAACACCAAAGATATACCTGTACTACCTTATTTATCGTACCACACCAGGCGACACTACTAGGCAAGATACCTTGCCATTTACCGTCTATTTACTTTAGCTCATATTTTATGCATTTATTATTATTTAAATTTTTGCAATAAAAACTGTTCTTTTAAATCATGTTTAGATGCAATTTATGTTTAATTATGTCATTACTTCTCTATTTATGTTTATTCATATTAGTCCAAGATTAATAGACCACCCTCGGTTGTGTTGTATTCATTGGCCTTAACACGTTTTGTGCCAGGAAGTCGCGAGTCGTATATAGAACTCGGGCATACGCAGCTGGCTAGCCACTGGTACATATAAGCCGTGTGATAGGGTTAATCGCTAATAGTATTGTATGATTAGTTTGACTTAGCGATTAATAGAGGTTATGTGTTTTGAAGACAACATATATGCATAAGGTGGGAAGGACATTTCTTTAGCGTATGGGCTACTATGCACTTTTATCTTTGACTGTACGCTCCGTCGGAGTTGTGGGTTGACGACCCCTTTATTTTATTACTAGCCCCTGACGTTCGAGGAACGATTATGCTTTGAGGCCGCTGGTGTCCCAAGGGGGGACTATGCCGATCCTATTTTAGCCAGAGAGCCCATGCATTCAAGGTTTGTCCTTAAACCGTATTCACTTAGAATGGTTAGGCTACCTTATCCGTTAGGTACATGTACTTTTGGTTTTTGTACTTATACCTGATCGCGGCTTGGAACAGTAACTTGTTGCGGACTAGTTTGCCATACCCACTCCTTGTTTGATTGTAGGTGTGGTTCACTGCTTCGATGAGAAGGTACTGAACCTTGTTGTGGTCTGGATACTATATTTGATTTGTAGTATGGAAAGATACTTCATCGTGGATTAGGGTGCCATCTCATGTCCTTGTTTGGTTGGGGGATGTTACGCTAATTCAAGCATAGAGTATTAGACCATGTTATGATCCGATTTGACTTATTAAGCAGTTTATATTCAGTATTATGGCATATTTTGTATCTTGTTACGTCTCTCTGAGGACTGGTGATCTCTCTAGGTGTGTGTTCTTGACTTTTTGCAGATATTCTTGCCAAGGCCGTGATCTTCTCTATTCCTTCGAAGATGATTGCTTTTGGATCGTCCATGTTACTCTTGCCAAATCATTTCTTTGTTTATGTATTACTTCTCTATTACTTGGTAGTGGATTTGTCTCCACCCAACATCTTGTACGAATGATAATTCATATTGATTATAATATCTATTATTTTTATATTTTGTGGATAAGGTTAGTTATCATGGTTTTACTATATTTTACAGCTTATATTATTTATTACACAGCTGGCATATACGTACCTAGTCCGAAGTATTTAGGACTGGGCGTTACATGTTTTTATGGTGGCCCATACAGGTCTACGATAAATTGTTTGGTTACTTTACCATACCAAGCAAGCCTGCGTATAGGATTAGAGTTTAGGATCTCTTCCGCATACTTGACCTCCTTCTTTGATTCCATTTTTGAACTCTTGCTTGACTCATTGATTTGCATCTTGCTTGATCCCTTTTGTAGTAATTCTTATCTTTCCTTCACGCTTAATATAGGTTAGGAAATGACTTGTATGCCCCACCGATTTCAATCCACTACTAGTTTAACTCTTGTAAGTTTGGTAGAATGCCTTACGATCTAACATTCCCTTTGACCTTAGTCAAAGCCTTAGACAAGAAGACAGTAGGACGACTCTATAGGCACAAACACCAGACAAGACTTAGATTCTTAAGAAACTTGAAATATTTATTTTTTCTTACATCATTATCTCGCGTAATTATATTTTTGGACTAGCTTGACTAATGCCGCTATTATAGCCTAGTTTTGCAAGGTTTTTTTTATCGAGCTTGATTATGGATAATATAATACTAGAGGCCTCCACTAACATATTGTCTAATCAGAACAGGTGTATTATGGTCTGATCAACCTAATGCAGTTGGTTCGCTCTTCTTACTCTATGTAGATTGAGATATAGTTAAAAAATATACTTGTCCTCTAGGATATCATCCGCGGCTGTCTTGACAATTCTTTTTAGATCATTCAGTCGCCTTTGAACCACATGTCATGACCCGCACCGCTTTTCGGACGCGAGCTCGTGAGCAAGCCAGCTACGCATCAAGCGGACTCCAGCCCGGCTCGAAAACGTAAACGCTGTCATGGCTAGGGTAAGCTGCCAAATCATGGCAAACAAATCTATATCCAAATCCACAATAAGATAATAAACATGAATGAACACCATGGGTCGTGGTCTGCAGCCCACTAGCATATATGTCCGATAAGTCTCTAAAGGAAATAATAAGAGTCTAAAACTAAATCAAGAAACATGATATCTCATGATAAGGTATTAAAGCACGAGCGGATAATAAACAATAACAATACCTGAATCTCGCAAGCGTATCATCACATCTGCCATCCAGAACTACAGCTAACTCCATGCAATCGCTAAACCTGAAGAGATCATCAGGGGACATAGCAAGATACATAAAAATATGCCTATCTAGCAGTTTATCATGCAATAAAGAAAATACAGGAAATAAACGGGAAAGGACCAATCAATACAAAAATACGACTTTAAATGACTGGAAGAACCACGACGCATAAACGAACTGCTCGAGAAGAACAAGAGAACACGATATCACGATGTCAACGGATAATCAATAGAATACTCAAACCCTCGTCCCTAGTGTAGACTCGCAGGTTTGAACAACTACTAACCCTCGCCCCTAGTATGGACTCGCAAGCTAGCATCACCCTCGTCCCTAGTGTGGGCTTGCAGGTGTGGAACAGATAACTACTAACCCTCGTCCCTAGTGTGGACTCGCAGGCTAGAATCACCCTTACCCCTAGTGTGGGCTCGCAGGTGTGGAACAGATAACTACTAACACTCTCCCCTAGTGGACTCGCAGGCTAGCATCACCCCCGTCCCTATTGTGGGCTCGCAGGTGTTGAACAGATAACTACTAACCCTCGCCCCTAGTATGGACTTGCAGGCTAGCACCACCCTCGCCCCTAGTTATAGAAGCATGGAATTTCAGAACCAGAAAGCCCATGCGCCAGAGCTTGGACAAAGTACTTCACAAACAGCAAAAATAGGCATTGAAAGAAGACTTTTTATTACATATAAAAAGTCTATTACATGTCTAAGAAAAGATTGTACAAAGGAGAATTTTTACAAAGAAAAGATCCTGAGTCTAAAACCAACAGCCATCATGCGCCCTCAAATAGGCGCAGCAATCACCACGTACCCTCAGCAGGGCGCATCCTTTTCAGCAGCTCAGTTATGTGTATCCCAGTTATGTGCATCCCTTCACAGCCCAGTTATATGCCGCTCTTCGAGCCAGGCTCACCGTCGTCGAAATGCTTCGACTAATGAAGCATTTATTGAGCATAACGAGGGTGGCAATCAACCCTCTAGCCGAGGAAGAGAAGAGCACCGCAAGCCAACCTGTGGCCAGAGGAGGCTTCGAAAGAGCCTCCAAAGGCCAAGGAAGACTGTAATCGAAACTGCAGCTAAAGGAGCAGCTTTCAACACAACCAGAGTGGGCAACGCCCACTTTAAAGGAAGAAAGAGCCCCCAAAGCTGCAGCACCGCCATTCCGATCTGCGGCTCTTCCTGCACAACGAAGACGAGGCTCGAGCATTTCTATCTTTGGATACAACAGGCACCTTCCGCCTGCCTCAGAAGCCCTCGACTCTGACTTTTGGATGTAACAGTCACCTTCAAGTGCATCAATGAAGACATGGCGTCGTATCTTCACCCTCGGGAACATCTCGAACAGAATGCATCCGAGTAAATAAGTTTATGTTGGAAGAACGTGAGAGAACGAAAAACAAACTCTCTCCATGCCACTATTTATGGGTCGAGCAAATCAAACCCATGCGCCAAATGGATGGCTCTCCGTATTCCGTGCAATGAATTTGTATTTAATAGATGAACCGGACGCTTCGAATTCAGCCAGTCAAAACGGCTATGCACTCGAAGAACGTAATAGTCGCATCATTAAAGAACGTGTCATGAAGCGGATGCGCCGGCCAGACCGCGCATCACACAGACGCACCCTTCAGCACCAAGCGATCACAGGAGATGTGCCCCCATACGTCCCCCATACGCCTAGTGGAACACCGATCGATGCGCCCACTCAGCTGTCCATCGAATGTCGAAAACATTAAATGCTGAACTGACAGAGTTGGTAGCACGACTCCCGAAGTCTGAACAGTTGACAGCTTTTTCAGAAGATGAAGCATCGCCAGCATCAGCATCATCATTACTTCCCTCCGACGGCTACTGTCACGTGGCCACCCAACCACTCGCATGTGCCTCTGCAGCCATGCGCCCAAATCTGTATGTGCCTCAAAAGACATGCGCTTCAGACTTTTCACTGGTCCCTAAAGACAGAAGGAAAGTCACCATTAAAGCCTCGCATGCGCCTCAAAAGCTATGCGCCCAGAATGGTTCGTGACTCCTAAAGGTTACGAGCCAAAGTCTCCTCATGCGCCCAATCCTAGGCGCATCCTACCAGATCATTCTCCCATCAAATCCGAGATCTCTGAGCATGGGTCGACGACACGTGTCCTTTGACTCAACTCACGCAAGATCTCAGCAACAGAAAGATCTTCTCTGCTATGTGCCGGTTCACAACAGCAACATGAAGAAGTGAACCCCTTGATCAGGGCGCATCATGCGCCTCTATCAGCAATCAACACGTGGCGTCCCCGTATACAGGCACATCCTACATGCGCGCATGAGCAGCCAGTCTGCAAAACTATAAATAGAGGGATTATTTCCTTCTTATACACGGACAGACACACAACGAACGAACATACCACCAGAGAGGCAGATACAGACACTCAACGTCTTCCTCCTCTAAGCAAGCTCCGGCACCCAGAGCAATCCAAGTCTTCAGAGAACCGATAATCGTCGTTAGATCGTCAACGGAGTCAACGCATTACCACTCACTCCATCGGCACAAGGGACCCAGATAAACAAAAGTGTACTCCTAGGACTACATCTAAGTCCTATATTGTAACACTGTTCTGTTTGTATTAAAATTTGCAATAAAAGAATTTTCATGGCAAACAAGCTGGCGACTCTGCTGGGGACATCTTTCTCCTCCACCGAGAAAGCTGTGTCGCAATCTGACGACGTGAAGGTGGGCTCCTCCCAAAAGACGCTGGTCGTACGACTCAATCAACAGGCGTATGAGGAGTTCATCTCTGAAGACAGTGCGAGTCCTTCGAAGCGGCTGCCAAAGCTGAAGAAGACCCATCGATTCTGGGTGCGCAAGGTCGATGCCTCGGGCACCACCACCGAAGGGGACGTGCCGATCCAGCCTTCCCTTCCAACTGACGTCCTCAGCAACCAAGATGCGCCCGTTGGTGCAGCGCATCTCTCGGGGAAACGTGCGGCTAACCACATTCTCCAGCCATCTCCCTCTCAGGCGAGGAAGATGCGTCGACGGAGCAGGGGCGCAGCCAATGCCCCGCGCATCACCTCTGATGCGCCACAGAAGGTCTCTGTCTTTGACAGACTCACTCGCTGTAATGGCTAGGAGAATTTGGATTCTCAGCACTATGCGCCCCAGCGGACTGGTACGAAGAAATCCAAGGCAGCACGGGCTATGCGCCCCAAACGTGCTATGCTAGCAGCAAGCCAGAAGCATGCGCTCACAATCACGCACGCTGCTGATGGTAAGCTGTACAAGGTCGACTCGAGTGCTGCGGCACCAGAAACGAGCCGACCTTCAAAGTCCTTGTCTCACTTGGGCACATCTATTGCGTGCACAACCAAGTCGAGTAAGGCAAATCCAGTGGTCTTGAACTCCCGCGCCTCTTCTGGTTGTGCGTTTGAGGTCCGTTCAAGTCACTTCAAATGTTGCGGTTCCCCCACTACTGATCGGGATGCCTGTTTGGTATTAGATCAGGGGGCGCAGCACTCACTTGACCACCCCGGTGCTTGGCCTTGTCATGCGCCTGAAGGGGTGTGAAGGTGGCACTCTCCTCCAAAAATCTGTGTAACGTGATCACTCACAAGTGCCGATCAAGAGAGTCGACAGACAAGCACGATGTGCCTCTCACGAGGCATACTTGTGCTGTCGTCACCATCAACTGCTGTTGCAAAGCGATAGTCCCACCAAGGCAGTCGGTGTTCCAGCGGCTGCAATCATCGACACCCCTCCGACGTTGCCTCGGGAAGAAGGTGTCAACAAAAGAAGAGCCAAGGGTTGCTTCATGCAACGTGATCTCCAACTCCTTGTCAGTCTGAAAGGCGACTGGCAGTTCCTCTTCCTCGTCCAAAAGCCAGCCGAGGAAAACCAAGACAGCTATCGCGTCCTCCGGAGTGTTCGAAGGCACTCGGGGGAGGAAGAAGATCTTGGAAGAAGCTGGAGGTAGTCAGACCCTTGTCGAGTCCAAAGACGAGGGTGTCCAAAGAACATCTGGGGTGGATCCTGTCAGCCTCCCAGAAGATGAGGATATCCCCCATAACATAGCTGGAGGTAGTCTAGCATCTGCGGACCCGAGTTCTAGAGACGCAGAGGCCCTTCAAGACGGAGCTGAGGGTAATCAGGCCCTTGCAGATGCGCCCGTGGTGAATGTTCTCCCGAACATAGGGGGGTAGCCAAGACGAGGCTCCAGGAGAGGCAACTCCCTTACAAGAGAGTGAGGCCGAGAGTGAAGCCTCAACCCATCCATCCACTCCCGGCCGTGTCATGACAGTAAACGTAACTGGGGCTGATATCGAGTCTGATGTGCCGCCAACAGACCTCGTCCAGCACATGGATACCCTAGAAGGAGGACTCAAAACCCTCTCTGCCTCCATGCAAACAATGACTCAAGCAGTGTTTGAGATACGGTCAGCTTTGGCCAGGACACCTTCTGCCGGTCCCGACCCAGGGGCCAATGGAGAATTGAGTGCAGCCCTTCAACGGGTATCCTCGGACATAGATCGCCGTGAAGCACCTCGGACGTCGGAGCCCTCAAATGCTCAAATCCCGGTGGTACCACCTTCCTCGACTCCCAGCTCCACAGAAGACGTGGTCGAGATAATCAGGGACTTGCGCGAGCGCTTTGAGTCCAAGACAAGACAAGAGAAGCGCCAAAAGATGGGCATCCCCCAACCTTATCACCTCGAATGGAATAAGGTGGTTTATCCTCCTAAGTATAAACCACAAACACTAATTCCATATGAAGGGAAGGACTCTCCGCGTCGCTATCTGACGTATTTCCAGTCTCAGACGGGACATCTTCCGAAGGAGAATGCACTACTTACCAGCATATTTGTTGGGGCACTGAAAGGAGTGGCGTATGACTAGTACTGCAGCCTCACCGACAATTTAATATCTTCCTTCGACGACCTGACGCATCTTTTTCTCGACCGTTTCTACGACGGCAGAATGGACATGACAATGGCGTCCCTTATAGAGATACGCCAGAAGGAGAAGGAAACAGTTCGAGTGTTCATTGAATGCTTCGACAGGCCTGCTTCAGACTGCCCCCGGGTATGCCAGAGCATGCGCTTCTCTCCTCATGCAGCATGAACATGCTGTAGGTCCTAAAAAATCAAGTTGCATCAATCAACAAAGTCAAAAATTCAAGATATTCATCATTTTGATGAGTTGCGCAGACAACAGATTGCGCAGACATCACTTTGCGCAGGTTAGTTTGCGCATGTTCCCAACTGCGCAGGCTGACGTGGCAGAAGTCATCATTGACTGAATCAAATCAGATCTTCCTGACAGCTGACAACACGAATAACGAGGAGGCTGTTCGTTTTTGATGCCACACAGTGCTCGAGGGCGGCTGACAGGTGGCAGCGCAATCCGTGGTTGTGCAAACCATTCATGCGCAATCCGTGGTTGCGCAAACCATTTCTGCGCAGTTCACTTTGCGTATTCTACAATATAACTGACCAATTACACGTGGCATTCATGCCATCAATTGCTCATTACGTGGCAACTGTCTATGCACGATCATGCGTATTTCAATCAAATAATGCCATGTGTCTCAGATAGTTGGCCCACGATCCAATAACTGCCTGCGCAGTCCAGTGCTGCGCAAACCAGTTGCTGTACAAATCAGCTTGCGCAGTCCAAAATAACTGAAAGTTAGTTATTTTTAGAACTCTATAAATAGAGTTTCAAGTCTTCATTTCAAGGGAGATCAAGATCAGAGATCAGAAATCAGAGAGTTCAGGAGTTCTTGCCAAAGTGCTGCTGCATTCTTCCGAGACTTTTGTCTTCAACTTCAGAGGCTTTTGCCTTCAGTTTCCAGAGTTGTTTTCAACTTCAAAGGCTTCGTCTTCAAAGTTCACATCGTCCAAGGGATAAAGCAATCGTCATCAAGATTGGATTCCTATAGTTGTAATTTTCCCAGAATTCTTGTAATCTTTATTACAGTTTGTATCAATAAAGTTTTATACTTTTGTTTTTGCAAACAAAATGGCGACTCTGCTGGGGACAACTTTCTCCTCCGATGAGGAAGTAGCAACTCAATGTGACGTAGCGTCTATCGGGAAGACGCAGAAGACGCTGGTTGTTAAGGTCAACCAGACAGCCTACGAGGTGATGCTCAACTCCAAGACCACTCCCCGTACTGTAGCCACTTCTGCTAAGAGCAAAGTGCGCTCAGTTTGGGTCTCCAAGTCTGCACAATCTGGCAGTTTTGCCACCAAGGATGCTGTACCAACTGTTGCACAATCTGCTAGTCAGACTGCTGCACAAACTGCTGTGCCAACTGTTGCACAGTCTGTCTCAGCAACTGCTGCACAATCTGTTGCAGTCAAGGCTGCGCAGTCTGTTGCAACTGTTGCACAGGCTACTTTATGCTGCCTTGTCAAAATAGGAGACTCCTATGACTCTGGCGCAATTGGCAGTGGCTTTTCTGCGCAAAATAGCACTCCAGTAACCAAAGTACATCCCAAGCAATCTAAGACAAGAACTCCTGATGCACTTCCTACCAAAGCTTCTAATGCACAAATGACTAGTGCATCTTCCACCCATGCGCAAACCAAGTCTGCGCAATCCAAGAAAAATAGCCTTTTGGCTAAATTTCCTTCTTCTCACAATAAAAGAAGAGATTCTACTCCTCTTCCCAAACACCCTATTGCCTCTGCGCAATCCACTGAGGGTAGTCCTTTGACTATTCCTCCTTCTCTTCAAAGCAAAGGAAAAGGCCCCTTGGTCTTTTCTCAAACTTCCTTGTCTCATGATTTGGAAGATAACAAAGGGAAACGCTATTTAGCTAACCCTTCATCTCAAAATAAGGGAAAAGGCCCTTTGGTCTTTTCTCAGTCTTCTTCAGTCTTTACTGAAGAGGATCCATCTCAATGTGTCTCGGCACCAATCAGTTCGAGAACTCTGGCAAACAAGGATTCTTCTTTCCTTTATAACAAGAATACTTGTACTAATCAAAGAGGTATTCTGTCTACTCCGATAGCAAAATTCCAGGACCTCCCGACTCTCCAAATTTTTCGTTCCAGACAAGGAAAACTGTTAGTGTCTCAAACAGAAACTCCTGGGGGTGAGTTTGCTGACCTCAGAACTTATCTTAACCGATCCACTTCGGTAAAACGCAAACAGCCAATGCCGAAGGTCAAACATTATCAGAAACAAATCTCCAAGGTCAAAAATCCCGACACTTATGCTCAAGGGACTAAACATTTGAAGAATCGGAATCATGTTCCAAATGTTATCAAAGAATAGATCCCTCGGAACTTTCCTCGTCCTGTTGTAGATCTTCGAGAACATCTAAGACAAAAACAGGATAATGTCTCAATATCTCCATCTCAACCATCTGATCATCACTGTAATCATAAAGTCATCATCCAATGCTGTTGTCAAACGACAAAACGATCTGTCTTCGATCGTTTAACTTTTGCTAAATCTGAACCTATGTCAGAAGAAGACGAAGTTTTGTTTGCTTCTGTTAACATGACTTCCTGAGACACTGGGGGTAAAAGATGCTCTAAGCATGGTAGACTCCGCAAGCCAAGCCAACGGTATTTGGAATTACTTCAAGAATCTTCTGAAGGAGTATTTCAACATACCCGTTCTCGAAGCCGAGATACAATCGGTCAAAGGAATCTTCCTCAAAATCCTTCAAGTCATCTTCCTGTTTCCCAGTCAGGAGATGATTCGTTCTCTGATTATGATGCATACAGTGAAAGTTCTGAACAAACAGTATCTTCCACTGTGCCAAGAGAAGTGACAGCTTCTGTTGTCACCGATGATCCAGATGCTTCCACCTCCGCAAATCAGGAACAGCGAATTGCTGCACTCGAAGACAAATTAAAAACCATGGCTGAGATGGTTGCTAGTATGCATTCCATCATTGTAGCACAGCATGTTACACAACCAACTGCACCTATTACTAGTCCAGAGATCATAGCATCTTCAATACCTGCCAATACTGGGCTGGGGGTAGTGCCTCCCCAAATGCCTCCTGTATAAGTGCAAGTACAAACTACGCCTAGCCATTCAGGAGCTGGAGGTAGTGCTTACATCGCTTCCTCCTACCACTACAACTCAACCTGCTCCTTCTTCTTCATCAGAAGATGCCAATGAAGCTATCAAACTCTTACGAACCCAGTTTGAAGTGTTTAAAGAGAAAGACAATCTACAAAGGTTGGGGATTAAACAGCCCTATCCGGTTGAATGGAAGGACGTCCCGTTTCCCCCAAAGTATAAAATCCCTACAATCTCTCTGTTCGATGGCAGTACTTCCCCGAGTCAATTCATCAATCATTTTGAGGTAATGACTGTTCAACTTCAGCCAAATGACGCTCTTCTTACCAGAGTGTTCGTCGGTGTTTAGCCGGCGTAGCATACTTGGTACAGAAGTTTGCCCGATGGTTGCATCACATCCTTTTCAGGTCTTAAACAAATCTTTCTGGAACGGTTCTATGAAGGATTTAATGATATGACTATGTCAGCTCTCAACAAAATCAAACAAAAACATAATGAAACTGCTGAGAGCTTTATTGAACGGTTCCGCCGTGAAGCTTTGAAAATGCCTCCAGGGACTCCAGCTGCTGTGATACTTGTAAGGCAAATCTTTTACCTATTATCAGTATGTGGACGGGATCTACCCAATTCCAAGATTGGCCCTCTTCATCGTCAACGCTAAAGCTGCTGAAGTAAGTGCCGCAAGTTCAAACAATGGGGGTACAAATGTCTAATCCTGATCGCGATGAGCATCAGAATTCAGGTGGTGGCAATCGTCAGAACAATCGCAAAGCGAAAGAGACTTTGAACATTAACTTGAAAAAAATAAGAATCTTGGCTGTCAATGTGGCCCACCACATCTAATCCTACTCCTTCTGCACTCCATCGAGGAGAACTCGTCTGAAGATGGAATATTCCTTTGACGAAATGACACTGCAAGTATCTTTGAAGTTACTCAAAAGCAATAAAAATACTCCTGATCCAAAGAAACCTGATGAAGTCAATAAGACTGATCATCCCAAGTATTGTGTCTATCACGATTTATGGACCATCCTACTCGAGCATGCTATGTGCTCAAAGGTAAGAATTCAAGAGCTTGTCAATGTGGTGTAGTCACTCTGCAACAAGATGAGAAGACTGTTACTGCAAATATGGTTTCAGTCCAGTTTGGAGATTCCCCCACAGAGATACAGCATGGTGTCATTCCAATTCCTAAAGCAACCCTTGAGATTGAGATATCCGCTTCCATCAATGAAGGCTTATTCCTTGTCTCTGATAACGGTGAAAATGTGGATCCATCTGATTGCTCCAGAATTTAAGATATCTTCCAAGAAGAAACTCGTTCTAAAGGCAAAACCAAGATTGCAACATGGATCTTTTGATCCCATTGTTGACGAAGAGATTCTGTTAGGCCCAATCATGGAAAGCTTATTTGAAAGATCATTCTGAAGGTCAAAAGATCCTGCTTCTTCTTCCGAACCTGCTCCGGCACAACCTGCATCTGCTGAAGAGGTCCCTTCTACATCTTCACCAGTTGTAGTATCAATTCCTCCTAAGCCAACAACGGCTGACAAAGGCAAGCAACAAGTTCGATTTGACAAACCTCTAAAGAAGTCATCTCCTACTGGGCTTGAGAAGCCTTACAACTTTGATATATTGGCTCAATTAGCCAATACACCAGCTAGGCTGTCAATCTTTGAACTTTTGCGTCTTTCCAAAGAGACACGAGAAATCCTAAGTGAAGCTCTGATGCAGGCTGAAACTTGCTTAACTCTTCTTAAGAAGCCAGAATCAAAACCAGTCTCTTGTCATCACTGTCATAGTATCTTGGAACTGATCCCAAACATTACCTTCACTCAGGATGATATGCTAATGGAAGATAATAGACATGATCGTCCTCTTTACTATACAGGATATATAGATTCAATGAAGGTTGATCGTATCTTGATAGATCCAGGATCTGCACTTAGTATCATGCCAAAGACTATGCTAGATGCATTGAAGATATCGGTACATAGTCTTTCAACTACAATCACTACTATTCTGGGATTTAACCAAGGAAAGAGTGAACCTTTGGGCAAGATCCGCCTAAAACTCCAAATAGGCAATCTTCGCACAAAGGTAACCTTTTATATCATCGATAATCATGGTTGTTCTTATAATGCTCTCCTGGGAAGGCCATTCCTCCATGAACACAATGTCGTTCCATCAACTCTTCATCAATGCTTTAAATACGTTGATGACAAAGGACAAGTTCACAAGGAAGTTGCGGACCTTTATCCTTTCAAGGGTGTTGAAGCTTATTGCAACGATGCTCGTATGTACAAAGATGAATTTATGAAGGTGGTATTGGCTATGGATACTGAAGAAGATCAAAAAGCAGTACCTCAAGACACTCTTATCATACCTGTTAAGGGGCGAGTTTCTCATCCTCAATCTTCCAAGCCACTGGTTATTCACTTACCAGTTCAAAAGAAATCAGTTGATACTGATGAAAATCAAAGAGAGCTCACCTCTTCTGAGCCACTTGTTATCGACTTACGTCGTAACAAAGACAAAAAGCAGCTCATTCCTTCTGAGCCACTTGTTGTTGATCTAAATCGCAACAAGGAAAAAAGGGAGCTCACCTCTTCTGAGCCACTTGTTATCGACCTCCGTCGTAACAAGCCTCCTCCACGTTCTTCTTCTCCCCCTCTTGTAATCAATTTGACCAAACCTGCTAAGGTTAAAGGTCCTGTTGTAAATACTGATGTACAAATCAATGAAAAAGCACCTACTTTCCAGATATTGATGTTATTTATTATACTAAAAGTTATTTGGATATGTTAGATAGCTTCCAATCAATTACACTGGGAGTCGTACAATCTCTTCAGACAGAAGTCTCGCTTGAAGATCCAGATGATTCTTACCGTATTACCCTTCTTTGAAGAAAGGTGAAAGTCCAGCATTTTTTATAAAAGACCGGAAACAAAGATTAACTATATGGATGATAGCAAAGTTAACGATACGGGACGTCTCCAGTTCCATCGTTATAGTCAACAATCAAAAGACATCCTCCGAAAGATGGGTTACGACTTTAAGAGCGACCTTAACTATGGTAAAGGTAGACGAACTCCCATTCGTACAACAGTTCCAAACGGAAAATCACAAATGTATTATGACAGGACTAAGAAAGGTCTCGGATATACTTCTCCTCCATTGTTATCCCCAGCGACTTCTGAATCAGATAGTGAAGAACGTTCTAATTCTTCTGATTCCAGATCATGGGATTCCGATACCAGCATCGGTGAAGTCCATCGTATAATCGTATCTTCTAATATGGTCTCCGTTGAAATACCAGAAGGCTGTGATGAAGATGTTGAAGAAAGTCCGAAAATAGATCCTTGGGCTCAACATATGGATAACCAATGGGTACTTCGTTTTGAACAACGTGAACCTCCTACTGAAGATCAACTAATTCAAATTGATGTAGGGAAAAGAGAGTCACCTCGGCCAATCTTTATTAGCAAGAATCTTCCAGAAGCAGATAAGCAAGAGTTGATTCTTCTCATTAAAGAATACATAGACGTCTTTGCTTGGAGTTACGAAGACAGCCAGGTTTAGATCCCAAGATTGCTACTCACAAACTGAACATTCTTCCTAATGCTAAACCGGTCAAACAGAAACAAAGGCGATTTAAGCCTAAAATGATGGACGCAATTGATGATGAAGTCAAAAGCTCATCGCTTGTGGCTTTATTCGAGAAGAGCAGCATCCTGATTGGGTAGCCAATGTCGTCCCAGTTCTGAAGAAAACTGGAAAAGTTCGAGTCTGCATTGACTTCGAGATCTCAATGAAGCATGTCCAAAAGATGAATTTCCTCTTCCTATCACAGACGTCATGATTGACAATACTTGTGGGTTCGAAAGAATATCTTTTATGGATGGATTTTCCGGATATAATCAGATCAAAATGCATCCTGAAGATGAAAAGCATACATCTTTTCGCACTCTTCGAGGAGTATATTGTTACACAGTGATGCCATTTGGTCTCAAGAACGCTGGTGCAACCTACCAACGGGCCATGAGTACCATTTTCAGAGAACATCTTCGTAAAACAGTCGAATGCTACGTTGACGATATTGCTGTTAAAAGTCGTCTAAAAGAAGATCACATTCAAGATTTGAGAACAATATTTAATCTCATGCGTCAACATCAGCTCAAGATGAATCCCACCAAGTCATTCTTGGGTGTCTCTAGTGGTAAATTTCTCGGCTTCGTCATTACCTCTAAGGGTATACACGTGGATCCCGAGAAGATCAAAGCCATCCAAGAGATGCGTCCTCCACGCAACCTAAAAGAGCTACGAGGATTCCAAGGCCGACTTGCGTACATCAGGCGATTCATTTCGAACTTGTCTGGACGCTGCAGACCATTCACTCAACTAATGAAGAAGGGTCTATCTTTTGTTTGGACTAAAGAGTGTCAACGAGCATTCGACGATATCAAACAATATCTTACGAACCCACCAGTTTTGGTGCCACCTATCTCTGGCATTCCATTCTTGATGTATGTCCGTGCTATGGATCATTCATTGGGTGCTTTACTTCCCAAAAGAACAAAGAAGGCCATGAACAAGCTATCTACTATCTTAGCCGAACTATGATTGGTGCTGAACACCGTTATAGTCCGGTCGAGAAAGAATGCCTGGCTCACATGTTTGTTGTGCAAAAGACGAGGCATTATATCATTGGTCAAACTATTCATGTTATATCTCGAGTTAACCCTCTCCGGGTACTCATGAAGAAACCGAGTACACTTAATTCTCGGTTGGCTACATGGGCAATCCTGCTAGCTCAATATGACATGGTGTATGTTCCACAAAAGTCTGTCAAAGGTCAAGCGCTGGCGGACTTCTTAGCAGCTCATCCTGTGCCTGAAACATCTAAACTCTATGACAAAATTCCTGACGAGACATTAGAAGTCAACATGATCTCCGAAGAGTTTCCAACCTGGCGTCTATTCTTTGATGGTGCATCAAGAATTGGACCAAATGGTGCTATAGTGGCAGGTGTTGGAGTTGTTCTCGTTTTTCCAGACGGATTAACTATCCAAAGAGCCTACTCTTTAGATGAACCTTGCTCCAACAATGTGGCAGAGTACAATGCCTTACTTGTCGGCCTTCAGCTAGCTAAACAACTGAATGTTGAATATCTGGAAGTCTATGGTGATTCTAAACTGGTTGTGAACCAGGTTAGAGGAACCTATGAAGTTCGTCATCAAGACCTGGTGCCTTATCATGAAGCAGCAATCAATATAGCTACATCATTCAAAGCTTTCTTCATCGACTATGTTTGACGAGCTTGCAATACTGAAGCCGATGCTTTGGCCAATCTTGCAGCCGTCTTAGCCATCCCTATCAAAAGACATCAGGTGGTGGTTATTTCTAATCGAGAACTGTTCTGTATTGAGAATAATCGTAATATTGAATTTAGCAATCTTGCTGAAGTCAATGTTATTGATGACGATTGGAGAACTCCTTTTATCGATTTCGTAGTACATGACATACTCCCTGAAGATCCTAAGGAGGCTACAAGTGTTCGACGTCGATCTCTACGATTTTATTACAATCAAACCACCAAAACACTCTATCGGCGAACTTATGATGGTCTTCTTCTACGCTGTTTAGCTGGTGATGAAGCCAAATAAGTGTTGCGTGAAGCTCACGATGGCGTGTGTGGAGCATATCAACCCGGTCTTAAACTACAGGATCGTATCCGACGCATGGGTTACTATTGGCCCTCTATGGTATCAGATGCCATTGAATATGCAAGGAAATGTCGTGCTTGTCAAATCCATGCAGACTTCATTCATCAACCCTCGAAATTCTTACACCCGACTGCTGCTTCCTGGCCTTTTGAAGCTTGGGGTATGGACATCATAGGTCCTATTAATCCTCTTTCTTCTAGAGGACATCGGTTCATATTAGCAATAACCGACTACTTCTCCAAGTGGGCTGAAGCTATACCTCTGGTTGAAGTCAAAACTAGCAGTGTCATCAACTTCGTTAAACACCATGTCATCTATAGATTCGGTGTACCTCGAAGAATCATTCATGACAATGGACCTCAATTCATTAGTCAGAAGTTTACTAGATTCTGCGATGATCATCGGATTAACAATGTTGCTTCGACGGCCTACAATCCTGCCGCTAATGGTTTAGCTGAAGCCTTTAACAAAACCATTATTAAGCTCCTTAAGAAATTTGTATCCACTAACAAACGGAATTGGAGCAAAAAACTTGGCGAATGTCTTTGGGCCTATCGAACTACAGTCCGCAATCCCACATGCTTTACACCTTTCTCTTTGGTGTATGGCTGTGAAGCTGTCCTTCCTTTGGAGTTACAAATTCCTTCTTTAAGGATTGCTATTGCCAGAGCTCACCACAGAAAACAATGACCTTCTTCGACTTCAAGAGTTAGAGGCATTGGATGAAAAGCGGTTAATGGCTCAACAGCATATTGAGTTATACCAAGCCCGTATCTCAAAGACATTTAATCGTAAAGTGAAGGTCAGAGCCTTTCAGCAAGGAGAACTTGTTCTAATGGTCAGACGTCCTATGACTATGACTCATATTAGCAAAGGGAAATTCGATGCGAAATGGGAAGGTCCCTATGTTGTAAGCAAAGTCCTCTCAAACGGAGCTTATCAACTTTCAGAACTTGATGGTCGAGTTGCTATGATGCCTATCAATGGCAAATTCTTAAAGAAGTATTATGTATAAATATAAATACTTGTAAATTATCAGACAGAATCAAGTTCATAAATAAAATTCAAATTTTATTATATAGTACATATTAAAGGTCACTATCATCTTTTTCTACATTGGGACGAGGGCCACTGCCGTCCTTTTCAAAAATGCGGTCAGCAAAAGAGCCGAGAACCTCCTTGCTGGATCCCACAAGAAACTTGCAGGCGTCCATCCTCATGGCTTCTTCTTCTTTAGTCTTTCCTGGTTCGAGCAGGAAGTCTAAAATGTCCCGCGATGGCTGGGGTACAGACGAACCTTCACCTACTTCTGTTTCCTTTGGCTGAATTGGATCGGCAGGGTGTTCTTCAATACCCTTCTGAACCTTCGAGACAGTCTCAACCTTCTTAGATGCTTCTCCGGAAGACATTTTTATGTTGAAGAGTAGAAGTGTTCGTTCCTGTCAGATTTCTGCTATATTTATAGACAGAAGTTCCTCAATTAATGAAGCATTACATTCATCCGACGGTTTCTGTTCATTAATACCTGACGGTTCATCCGTTCATTTATCACATTCATCCGATGGTTCGTCCGTTCATTAAACACCTGATGGTTCATCCGTTCATTTATACACTCATCCGACGGTTCGTCCGTTCGTTAATATCTGACGGTTCATCCGTTCATCTATTTTGACGGTTAACCCGTTCATTTATTATCATTTGACGGTTAATTCGTTCATTTCAACATCATTTGACGATTTACCCGTTCTTTCATCATTATTTGACGGTATTCTCGTTCATTTATTTTCGTATACATTGACGATTCATCATCGTTCATCTTCTACATCAGCAATTTGTCATTTTCGATTAAGTTGTCAATAAATAATCATATCTATCTATTATTTTATCTGAATAAGATATGCAATAAATAATGGAGCCACAACAAAATGTCCTTTATATCAAAAAAATGAGACATTACAAAAATGCAGCTACAGCAACAAAACCCAAATACAAAATCAAGAAGGAGGGACAATCAGATTGTCAATTTGCTGCTTCAATGTCTGTAGCTCTTCTTCGTGTGTTGACGCTACTATCTTTCTTGCCTCCTCCATCCCGCTGTCTTCATCAAAAATGGGCATATCTACTGTCCTGCGAGTGATCTCTTCACCATGAGTGGTCTCATACTCATTCCTTTCTTCAATCAATGCATTAAATTTTTCAATCACCAGTTGGTGATTAACAGTTTCTTCTTAAAACGATGCCTCGGATTGCGCCTAAACTTGTGGTCTATTCGCTTTGCGCAGACAGCTCATCATATTGCGCAAAACAATTCAACATTCAAAAATTCAAAGTATTTCGAAATTTTGATTATAATCAACTTTCGAAAACTTTGAAGGGGGTCTTGTAGGTCCTAAAAAATCAAGTTACATCAATCAATAAAGTCAAAAATTCAAGATATTCATCATTTTGATGAGTTGCGCAGACAACAATTGCGCAGACATCACTTTGCGCAGGTTGGTTTGCGCATGTTCCCAACTGCACAGGCTGACGTGGCAGAAGTCATCATTGACTGAATCAAATCAGATCTTCCTAACAGCTGACAACACGAATAACGAGGAGGCTGTTCGTTTTTGACGCCGCACAGTGCTCGAGGGCGGCTGACAGGTGGCAGCGCAATCCGTGGTTGCGCAAACCATTCATGCGCAATCCGTGGTTGCGCAAACCATTTCTGCGCAGTTCACTTTGCATTTTACCAATATAACTGACCAATTACACGTGGCATTCATGCCATCAATTGCTCATTACGTGGCAACTGTCTATGCACGATTATGCGCATTTCAATCAAATAATGCCATGTGTCTCAGATAGTTGGCCCACGATCCAATAACTGCCTGCGCAGTCCAGTGCTGCGCAAACCAGTTGCTGCGCAAATCAGCTTGCGCAGTCCAAAATAACTGAAAGTTAGTTATTTTCAGAACTCTATAAATAGAGTTTCAAGTCTTCGTTTCAAGGGGGATCAAGATCAGAGATCAGAAATCAGAGAGTTCAGGAGTTCTTGCCAAAGTGCTGCTGCATTCTTCCAAGACTTTTGTCTTCAACTTCAGAGGCTTTTGCCTTCTGTTTCCAGAGTTGTTTTCAACTTCAAAGGCTTCGTCTTCAAAGTTCACATCGTCCAAGGGATAAAGCAATCGTCATCAAGATTGGATTCCTATAGTTGAAATTTTCCCAGAATTCTTGTAATCTTTATTACAGTTTGTATCAATAAAGTTTTATACTTTTGTTTTTGTAAACACATGCTGCCTGCAGTCAAACTCTGGCTTAACTCTACTCCTCCTTCCGACTGGAGCTCCTTGATCATTGAAGCAGAAGCCACAGAGAAGAAGGCGGCCAATGCTCGTCTTCGGGGAGTCAGTTTCCTTGCCTTTGAGGACAAGGGGAAACGGCCTGCAACCAACAACTCCAGACGAGAGACAAAGGGGAAACATGCATTGACTGTCAATGCCTCAAAAGGTGCGTCAGCACCTGCTCAGAAACCTCCACTTGCACCAAGGCCGAAGGAGGTTTATTCGTTCAACGATGAAGACACCCTGCAACTCTTTGAGATACTGAAGCAGGGTGACAAGATCAAGCTTCCAGACCCGAAGCGTCCCGATGAGGTTGGGAAAGTGGACAACCCGAGGTACTGTCACTACCATCGGTTTGTCGGACACCCAACCAAGGACTGCTATGTCCTCAAGAATTACGTCCAGCGCATGATCAATACGGATGTAATCTCCGTCGGCTACGAAGAGAAGACGGTGTCAGCCAACGTGGTGTCACTCCAGTTTGGCACCTTGCCGCCAACTACAACACAGGATGGCGTCATCCCCATACCTAAGGCGACAATGGAGGTGGTTAACTTACCACCTACCCGTGACAACGTGAGTGGACTCATCCTACTTACCACATCTCGGGGAGAGATCCTATGGGTTCACCCCGATCTCGTCTCTGAGGTGACTCAACCGGAGGTACGCCCTACCTCTAAATCCAAAGGCAGGAAGATCAAGTCTTGCCGTACGGTCTCTTCTTCAGCGAAGAGGCACTTCCTTTGCAGACGCGTTCACAACAGAACGTCCAACCTGACGAAGCTGCCGTCGAGGTGGTGCCGCCTGGCACCGTCCCTGCTGTCCAGGACGAGGGCCCATCTAAGCCCCCAGCCAATAAGCAGAAGCAGATAGTGGCCCGCTTCGACAGGCCTCTACGAAAGGAGAATGCTTCGGGGCTAGCCAAGCCCCATAACTTCGACATACTGGCACAACTGGCCAGTACTCCTGCCCGCCTATCTCTGTTCGAGCTCCTTCGTCTTTCCAAAAACTCCCGAGAAGCTCTCTGTGAAGCTCTGAAGGATGCTGAATCCTTTCTCAGTCAGGTCAAGCAGCCTGACGATCTCCGACTGTATGTACGCACTGTCATTGTGCGGATGAAGTTATCCCCAATATAACCTTCCCAACAAGACATGCTGCTCAAACACAACCGACAAACAGACTGCTGTACTATACAGGGTATATCGGTTCAGTCAAGGTGAAGCGAATTCAGATCGATCCGGGATCTTCTCTCAGCATCATCCCGAAGACGCTGCTCTCAACACTGGGGATCCCAATGTATCGACTGGCGCCCTCCAAACAACATCACTGGCTTCAACGCTAGCAAAAGCGAACCACTGGGCAAAATATGACTAAAGTACCACATCGGTAACCTCAGAACCGAGGTCACTTGTTATGTCGTGGATGCTGAAGTCAACTACAACCTTCTGTTGGGTCGCCCATGGCTGCATTAGTACATGGTGGTGCCGTCCATGCACCACCAATGTATAAAGTACGTGTCCACCAACAACGTCATCCGTACGGAGTTCGCGGACATCGACCCTTTCAAAGGGATTGAAGCCTAATTCACCGATGCTGACTTATACAAATTACTTGACGAGGAGGAAGCCAATGATGCTGACGACGAAGCAGAAAACGGCAGCAGAGCCAGACATGGAGCCTGAGGTCACCCCCGAGCTCCTTTGAAGATCCGACTCAAAGAAAACCGCCTCAAAGTTGCCTCCCATGAGCATTAAGCTACCCAGGAAAGCACCAGCTGCTCCTGAAGCTCCCCTGAAGATACAGCTCAAGGGAAAGCCGCCTCAAACATCGACCCCCCTCGTGGCAAAACTACAGGGGAAGGCGTCAATCACCGGAGGCACAGCGGAGGCACCTCTGAAGGTGCGCCTTTAGGGCAAGCCGCCGCCATCCCAGCCGCCAGAGAAGGCCCACATTGTCCTCTCGGACTCCAAAGCCAACGCTGTGGTGGACTCTTCCGATCCTACTCTAGTGCTTACAGATGAAGAGTTGGGGGAATATATCTCAGCGGATGTAGATGCCCCTTCTCTGGACAATGTAATCCCGCGGGATAAAATCTCATATTTCATCAATAACAGAGTGTCTTTTAATTATTCTAGTCTTCCACATTGGAATGCCATGTATACATTAGATAACGCTCTACGGTCGTTGCAAACACAAATAACGACCGTCCATCATGTAAATCGAGTAGTCCCGTCCCAAGGGGTCTGTTACATAGTCCCACCACGGAGTCGAGACGAAGAATCCATCATCTTCGGCAAGGTTGAGCGTCATCAAGACCTCCCGCCACTCAAGCCAGAACCAGATGCCGGCAGAATGCAACTCTATCGGTACACGGACAAGGCAAAGTACCTCATCCAAAAGATGGGTTACAACTTAAAAAGCAATAAAGGCCTGAACTACGGCAAAGGTCGACGTCTCCCTTTCCGGCTTCCAACACCTAAAGGAAAGCCGCAGGACAATTACAATCGAACTCGACGGAGGGTAGGCTATGTCACGCCGCCGTCAACTCCAGAGAGTTCAGATGGGGAAGAAGTAGAACATTCTCACTCGTCTGAAGCATCAACGTGGGATTCCGATACCAGTATCGGCTCAGTCTTCAAGAGGGTGCTGTTAGCCAACATAACGTCTGCACAATCTCAAAAAGAAGAAGGCGAAGACCAAGCACCGGAATTCTTCGAAGAAGAACCCTGGGCTCAACGGCTAGGACAACAATGGGAGTCTTATTTTGAATTACGTGAACCTCCCACCGAATACTGAAGTAGAGCAGATCGACCTTGGGGATGGATCTTCTTCCAAACCCATCTTCATCAGCAAAAGCCTAAAAGGACAAGACCGAGAATCTTGAATCCAACTGGCTAAAGAGTATATCGACGTCTTCGCCTGAAGCTACGAAGATATGTCGGGACTTGATCCCTAGATCACGATGCATAGGCTGAACATCTTACCTGATGCCAAGCCTATCAAACAACAACAACGGCGCTTCCGTTCGGACTTCATGAACGCCATCGATCAGGAGGTAGACAAACTCTTGACCTAGCGGCTTCATCCGTGAAGAGCAACACCCAGATTGGGTAGCCAACGTCGTCCCCGTCACCAAAAAGAATGGAAAGATACGAGTTTGTATCAACTTCAGGGACCTCAACTCTGCTTGCCCAAAGGACGAATTCTCGCTTCCAATCACCGATGTAATGATCGACAACACATATGGCTTCGAGCGCATGTCATTCATGGATGGGTATTCGGACTACAACCAGATTAAGATGTTCCCTGATGACGCAAAACACACGTCATTCAGGACTCCAAAGGGCAGTTTTCTGCTACACAGTGATGCCCTTCGGCTTGAAGAACGCTGGTGCGACATACCAACGAGCTATGAGCACTATTTTCCGTCAATACCTTCGCAAGACAGTCGAATGCTATGTTGACGACATCGCAGTCAAGAGCCGTCTCAAAGGAGATCACCTGCAAGACCTCAAGACAGTCTTCGATCTCATGCGGGCGCATCAACTCAAGATGAACCCCGCTAAATCCTTCCTAGGGGTTTCTAGCAGAAAGTTCTTGGGCTTCATCATCACGGCAAAAGGCATTCATGTCGATCCCGAGAAGACCAAAGCCATCCTTGATATGGACCCTCCGAAGAACCTTCGAGAACTTCGAGGCCTACAGGGGCGTTTGGCATACATCTGGAGGTTCATAGCAAACCTTTTCGACAAATATCGACCCTTCACTCAGCTCATAAAGAAGGGAGTCTCTTACGTCTGGACAGAGGAATGCCAAAAAGCTTTCGATGACATCAAAGCTTACTTGACGAGCCCGCCAGTCCTGGTGGCACCAGTCGCCGGCAAACCATTCCTCCTCTTTGTCCGTGCCATGGATCATTCCCTCGGCGCCCTGCTAGCTCAGAACAGCGATACAGGCTATGAGTAAGCAATCTACTACCTCAGTCGAACTCTGATCGGGGCCGAACACCTGTACAACCCCGTTGAAAAGGAGTGCTTAGCTTTGGTATTTGCCATCCAAAAGACTCGACATTATGTCTCAGGGCAGACAATTCATGTCGTTTCCCGAGTCAATCCGCTCAGGGTCCTCATGACGAAGCCAGGATTATTAAACTCCCTGGCTAGCCACATGGGCGATCTTGCTAACACCATACAACATAGTGTTCGTTCCGCAAAAAGCAGTTAAGGGTCAAGCTCTGGCCGACTTTTTAGCTGCACACCCCATTCCAGAGTCCTCAAGACTCTATGAAGACATCCCGGATGAGGTCTAAGAATCAAACGTCACCGAAGAAGGCCCCGTCTGGCTGATGTTTTTCGATGGCACTTCAAGAACAGGCCCGAAAGGCCAAATCGTCGCAGGAGTGGGGGTGGTATTAGTCTCCCCCGATCAGCTGGTCATCCAGCGTGCTTACTCCCTTTCGAAGTCGTGCTCTAATAACATTGCCGAGTACAACGCACTCATCATAGGAATCCAGCTAGCGCAACAGCTGTGGGTGAATCATTTGGAAGCCTACGGTGACTCAAAACTCGTCGTAAACCAGATCAGAGGGCAATACGAGGTTCACCACGAAGATCTGATCCCTTACCATGAAGTTGTATTGAACATCATTTCAACCTTCACCGGGTTCTTCGTCGAACACGTACCTCGTCTACAAAATCTAGAGGCTGATGCTCTGGTCGGCCTCGCAGCCTCATTAACGGTACCCCTCGGAACTCAACACTACGTCACGGTAGTGGGTCGAGACCTGGTCTGCCCTAAAAATAACCTGTGCTCACAAGTGGCCCATGCCATGTCAACGAGTGCTGGTGTTAATGTTAGAGACTGGAGATTTCTGTTCATCGACTTCGCTGTCTACGGAATTCTCCCAGAGGACCCGAAAGAAGTCGTCTCAGTCAGGAGACGCTCTCTTCGATTCTACTACGATACGGCTACTAAAATGTTGTACCGACGCTCCTACGATGGACTTCTCCTTCGATGTTTGTCCAACAAAAAAGCAGCCGAAGCCCTTCAAGAAGCTCATGATAGACCCTACGGGGCCCATCAACCTGGTCCTAGGTTGCAGGACCGACTGCGATGCATGGGCTACTACTGGCCAACCATGGCTACTGACGCTGTCGAATATGCTAAGAAGTGCTATGCGTGCCATCTTCACGCAGACTTCATTCATACACCGTCAGAACCACTTCATTCACGCAGACTTCATTCATACACCGTCAGAACCACTACATACTACATCAGGACTCACAGACAATTCCCTTTCACAAAATCATACGCTTCCGGAACCCAGCTGTTCCGTAGCATCCTCTAGTAGAAGGACAACCACGTCCACATCACCTCTGAGTTGTCCCCCTACACCCTACAAAGCAGAATCTTATATCCCATAAGACTACGCTACCCACCATGTTTACCACGTCCACATTACCTCTGAGTAAACATCCCGTACAGACAACCCTTGCGTTGTCGTACATTGATCGCAGAACTTCCACGTCCACATTACCTCTGAGTAGTTCCGCGTATCCCCCAGGATCATTCCTACCACTGTCCATAACACCTCTGAGTAGGAAGATTCCACTACTTGAATCCCATATTTGTCATGTCCTCATCACCTCTGAGCAAACATGAGGGTTCTCTCAAACTTATTATCTGTACCTAAAGACCAAGGTGCGCAAAAGATAATAGGTCCACACAAATCATCAAGTTCATGACAGCAAAAATGAACCCACCACAAAAAACTTTATATTCTTTATTTTTAAATAGAGAGTAAAAGTTTTCATCCCCAGCAAGAGTTGCAAAAATACAAAAAGAAGAGACTATAATCCCTAAACATCCCCAGGGTTGGCTGAAAGGTCTTCAATCCGACGCCTCAAGTCCGCCGCTCGAGTCTCCACAGTCGCCAGGACTCGACGTTCAGCTTCTTGACGCATCGCTTCAATAGCCTCAGGAGAAGTATCGTTCTCATGCTTCTCATCCAGCTGTTGCCGCTGCATGAGCCAGGGTAAGAGCCCGGTGAGTGAAAGCTGCTTCCTCCTTCTTGAATGTTACGTGTTCAGCCTAGACACGTTCGGCGTCTAATAGGAGTCGGGCCCGCTGGTCCTCAAGGCGGCGGATCTGGGCGTCAATCTCCGTGATATTAGCATCCAACGAAGCTCGCACCTCTACTGTCTCCCGCGTAGACTGAGACAACTGCTCCACTGCAGCTTCAGTCTCAGCCACTTCACGTTCTCAGACACTCACAGTGGCCTGGTAAGAAGACTCAATCTCGGCGATCAGCTTCTCCTTCTCCACATCTATCAGGATGGAGAGGTTATTTCGCTGGATGCGCTGTAATTTGGAAAGCCGCTGGTCCAACTTAGCCACCGAGGCTTCCAGAATGACGGCCATATGATCGTGGCCCTGGTGAAGACGGATCAGGTTGATATGAGGCAGTGCCAGAGTTCTTGCCGTCGCAAAGCTCCCGTTGGCGTCCATCACTGCCGATACCCCCCTCTGCAGTATTTTATACACTGCCTCTATGATGAATTTCACGTATTCATCTGCATCCGCCAGGACCTGCGATATCATGGCAGGAGTCGGAGGCGCTGCTCTAGTTAGCGGACCGTAAGAAGACCCGTCGACCTCAACCGGCGAGGCTGGAACCTCGACATCAACAGGCTCTTCATCAACAGGGGCCTAACTACTAGCCCTAGGAGCCAAGGGAACAGAAGAAGCCGAAACAGGCGTCGAAATAGTACCACAAGTAGAAGGAGCAACAGAGGGTTCTATCACACCCTTATCCTTTCCAAACTCGGACGAACCACCAACGTCAGTGGCCACCTCTTCAGCCCCCAACGTGTTATCAGCAGCCAGTACCTCCCCTGGCCGAATGAGGAGATCAATACTTGTCCCCTGACCCGCCCCAGGAGTCATGATCGACAGACGAGTCTCAGCCTCTTCATCAAATCCCTCTACAGGGACAGGATCTGTCGCTACCTCCTGATCGGTTTCCTACCTCAGCTTCTACTGCTGAGTACGGGGAAGGGCTCGACAATGTTACAGCCTGACCTTCCCCTCATCATGACAAGGAGGGGAATCAACCCTCTCCTCTGTTCCAACCATATCTGTTGCCCCCGCAACAGGCTCTTACAACTCTGGAGCGACGTCATCTGAAGACGACGAACTCCACTCCACTTCATCATTACGAAGCCCCGTGTCCGCTGGACCCTCAATGTCCAAGGCCTCCACTGGCGGCTGGCACCATCCCGGAAGTTGCTGCAACCTCCGCATCTCTTTCCACAAAGTCTGGAGATACTGAAACCTCCGCAGGAACATCTCCAAGACTCTCCTCCATTAGAGACATTACCATCGGAGGGATGCGCTCGTCCGAAGAGCTTGCCACCTCCTTCGGCTTACTGACACCCGGTTTCGAAGCACGGGTCTTCTTCTTCGACGATCCCTACAAGAAGAAAAGCACAAGTCATCAAAATGACAAGATGAGCCGAAATTACGAAGGACTCCTTACCTCAGCAGGAGCCGATTCCACTGACGTCACAGGTGGCACCCCCGTTGCTTTTGGAGTCGTCGTCTTTCTCGGCCTTTTGGGTACAGACGAGCTAGCTTCCGCGTCAGCCCGTCTCTTCCTAACTGAGGGATCTCTCACTGGTGCTGTAGCAGCAGCCCGATATCCCGCTAATTCTGGTGGATGATATGACCGGGCCGCTATCAACATGTTTGCCGTGGCCTCCAGCTGGGTTCCAATGATGAAACTAGTCTCCCTGTCATAACTAGGAGACGCAGTATTCATGGTGCAATACAGCTTAACGGCCGAATACAGGATCTGTGGACGAGGGTTGCGAACTGGCATTGTAAAACGAACACCAGTACACCCGACATTGTAATATTGCCAGCCCCGGGCTCCATCCAGCAAACTCCCGACAAACCCCAGACTATTACTGGGATTCCGCAATATTAGCTGGGTATAGCCAAACTGGCGAGCAAACCAGCTTGGTAGATATGGCTCCAAATAACACCTATTTTGGTTGCGGTAGACCAAGTGAGAAGGCCGAATACTTTGCAACCACCGAAATCCCCATGGAGGCAGAGTGGTGGCGTCTTCACCCGAATCCATCAAATTCTCATCGGCCTCAAAACCCGAGAAGACATGTCCTACTTTGGTGATCTTCTACCCCTGAAGGCGAGATAAAACCTTCCTGCAAACAGGGACACCAGAATATAACCAGCTCCTCTGGTGGAAATGACGAAGGAATGCATCTCCGACCCTATGGTCTTCTTCCGAACCCGGACTCATTATATTTGGATGGTGTAAAATCAACCACCCCATTAGATAGTGAAATGGCAGTTCGGCACGTGGAAAGTTGTCATTCCTACCGCGACCATGAACCATATTTCCCGTAAACTCCCGTAAACCTCGTAGCAGGTTACACACCATCGCGGGAAGAAGAGCCAAACGCCGGCCGAAAACCAACTTCACTACTGGCAGGATTATGTTTTGGGTTACCCTCTCTACGGAGCCTGACCCGCCCGAGAAAACGTAATCTCGAAGCCAAACCATCAGATATGCAGCTAATACTGCTTTCGACGACATCCGATGAGTTAGGTGCCAGAAACAGCGGTAGGAGCGTTCATCCGATTGCTGGTCCTCGTTCTCCTGGGGATTCTTCTCACCTAACCTGCTCATTTCGGAAAGCACTTCGCTACGAAAAAGTGCTGGCGGAGTGGTAAATTAAGAGGGATCCTCCTTGTCTTGCTTGAAGACGTAATCCCTCCAGGCGGTCACATGAGGCTGCGATCCGCTCTTATCCCTCTTCTGCATATAGTAATGATGACTCGCCACTTCCTTGAAGACGACCATCATTTCTTCAGCTTTGTCCCCCAGGACTTGGAACTCCTCGTTCATCGGGAAGTACTCCTCATAGGGTTCTGATCCCCAATGGAGCTTTGATAACTCGTGCATTTCATGAAGTGCAAGGCCTAGCTCCCCCACCGGAGTGAAGAAGGTCCCGATATGGGTATCAAACATCTCCAGGAGCGCGAGGAACATATACCGGTTGATGTCAACACCTGCCTGAGTAGCATGGATCGCGGCAGTCAGCCCCATCTCTTGGAGTTCGGTTTGAAACTGTGACAGCATCTAGAGTGTCAGCTTGTCCCATTTGCCAACATAATGACACCAACCCTCTTCCCGAAATTCACCTTTCGGGTACGATCGCTCCATCAACAGCATACGTTTGGCAAAAGTCGAAGCACCAAAGGCAAATGTGCTGACGGGAACGTCACTATAAATGCTTCCTGGGCGTAAAGTCCGCAAGGTGAAAGAAGGTCCAGCCCGTACGGCGGTCAAAGTATCCCTTTGATCTGAGGTAGAGTCAATCTTTAGGATGCCTGCCACCGCTCCCCCCTGAGATGGGGTTAGATCCCAAGACATCCTCCTCTTGGAAGCAAGACGACAGAAGTTCGTCAGAGGCCATTGGCGTTCGAGCTGCTTAACGGTCATGTGGACTCCCCTTGCTGTAAAGAACCAGTCATCCTTGACCTTCAACACCTTTGCTTCAGTAGAGGTAAGGCGGTCCCCAAACAGGAACTCAGGCTTCAAGAAGATCATTTTATCATATGTGGCAGATTTTAAAATACCACGCTCCATCATCCGTTTGAGGAACCCATACTGTTGCTCCCGAATTTGAGTCATTCTTTCGGGGTGCTGATCCAGCATAATAGCAGCTTGAGCAGGGTTTATCACTTCCTCGTCATAATCTACTCCCATCTGGCAGAGGGCAGCGTCCAGAAGCACTTCATTCAAGAGTGGGATAGTCATCGACACTAGCAAAGATTCGAAAATATTAGAATAAACAAAAGAATCAGAGTCTCATCAAAAGCGCATAGCATGTCTGAAAAAGAAGCTTCGGCACATCATCAGGGTGTAAACCCATGCACAACAGCAGTGGAGCTTCGGCGCATCATCAGGATGAAAACCCATGCGCATCAGCAGTGGAGCTTCGGCGCATCATCAGGGTGTAAACCCATGCGCGTCAGCGGTAGAGCCTCGGTGCATCTTCAGGGCCTAAACCCATGCGCGTCGGCGGCAAAAACCTCGGCACATCATCAAAGACTCAAGGTCTATGTGCGTTGGTGTACATAAAATGAAACTCACCAACCACTTCCGGCCGAACTTCGACAGGCCGACGGGGAACGTCAGTCGTGGCAGCTTTTACAGGCTCCTTTCCTTTGCCTCGTCCCTTGCCAGCACCGCCACGAGGAGTCTTGGGAGCCATTCTTTGAGAGAAGAAAAGTTAGGGTTTTGAGGAAGAACTCTAAAAAGCAAAAGCAAGGAGAAGAAGAACTCTCTCTCTCTCTCCATCTCTCGCCTATTTATAGGGCTTGGTCGCACGCGTGAACCGATGAAGAGTGACCTCAGCCATCGTCTCGGGTTCTGTGAAGAGATAACCGCAAATAAAACCAAAAAATATCATCATTAATCTTTTCGGTTATCGAGGTGTTATCATTTGCATTAACTGAGCGAAGCATGTGCCCCATCACTGATGCGCGGAGTATCTATGCGCCCCGACAGTCATGCGCCTCTACCACCATGCTTCTTATTCAAAGTATTCCAAAACTTATCCAAAAGTTTTAAAAACTTTGAAGGGGGTCTTATAGAAACATGGAATTTCAGAACCAGAAAGCCCATGCGCCAGACTACATGCGCCAGAGCTTAGACAAAGTACTTCACAAACAACAAAAATAGGCATTGAAAGAAGACTTTTTATTACATATAAAAAGTCTATTACATGTCTAAGAAAAGATTGTACAAAGAAGAATTTCTACAAAGAAAAGATCCTGATTTTACAGCCAGCAGCCATCATGTGCCCTCAAATAGACGCAGCAATCACCACGCGCCCTCAGCAGGGCGTATCCTTTTCAGCAGCTCAGTTATGTGCATCCCAGTTATGTGCATCCCTTCAGCAGCCCAGTTATGTGCCGCTCTTCCAGCCAGGCTCACCGCCGTCGAAATGCTTCGACTAATGAAGCATTTATTGAGCAGAACGAGGGTGGCAATCAACCTTCTGGCTGAGGAAGAGAAGAGCACCGCAAGCAAACCTGTGGCCAGAGGAGGCTTCGAAAGAGCCTCCAAAGGCCAAGGAAGACCGTAATCGAAACTGCGGCTAAAAGAGCAGCTTTCAACACAACCAGAGTGGGCAACACCCACTTTGAAGGAAGAAAGAGCCCCCAAAGCCGCAGCACCGCCATTCCGATCTGCGGCTCTTCCTGCACAATAAAGACGAGGCTCGAGCATCCCTATCTTTGGATGCAACAGGCACCTTCCGCCAGCCTCAGAAGCCCTCAACTCTGACTTTTGGATGTAACAGTCACCTTCAAGTGTATCAATGAAGACATGGCGTCGTATCTTCACCCTCGGGAGCATCTTGTCAACAGAATGCATCTGAGTAAACAAGTTCATGTTGGAAGAACGTGAGAGAACGAAAACAAACTCTCTCCATGACACTATTTATAGGCCGGGCAAATTAAACCCATGCGCCAAATAGATGGCTCTCCGAATTCTATGCAATGAATTTGCATTTAATGGATGAACCGGACGCTTCGAATTCAGCCAAGTTAAAACGGTTATGCACTCGAAGAACGTAATAGTCACATCATTAAGGAACGTGTCACGAAGCGGATGCGCCTGTAGGAACGAAATAGTAAAGCGTAATACTCTAGAGGGGGGTGAATAGAGTTGGCAGCGGAATAATGCTAATTAAAAAATGTTAGCAGCACAATCACAGAATATTAATCACAACTGAAATAAAGTAAAGACAGAGTTAAGAGAGCAAACGCAAAGACAGCGATGTATACTGGTTTTCCTCTGTTGAGGACTAATCCAGTCGGTAGAACTCTTGCTACCAGTTGAATCCACTATTGGAAAAACCGGAAGTTTTCTTACGAAGTCCTTGTAACTTCTACAACGCGAGCTTTGATACGAAGAACTCGTCCAACTTCAAATGTGAAGAGGTATTCTTCAATCAAGCCTTCTGATTACAATCTCTCAGAAACTTCTAGACCGTACCGCACTGGCAAATTGACTAGAGGATTGTAATTGGCTTAGTATCTGAAATTGAAAGCTCTAGAAAACTCTTTGAAAGACTGAAAGCTTTAGATAAGAGAAGATTGAAAGTGAATGAGTGTGTTGAAATGATCGAAATCCTTCTCTATTTATAGGAATTTCAAAGGCAGATTTCTGACAGAATTCGGGCAGAATTCGGGCAGAACTCTATGAGCAAATCTCGGTCAAATCCGCAACTGCAGGAGGACCAAGTTCCAAGGATTCAAAATCACAACGGCCACCAACCGAACTCTGGCCAAACTCGGTCCGAGTTCTGTCAGGGTTTAGTCAGGGTTTAGTTAGGGTTTTAAAAAGCTTTTTGGTGATTTTTGAAAACCTTTTTTGAAAACCTTTTTGTAAACCTTTTTGAGAGGACATTTTAAAAACATTTTGAACTCATTTAAGGGTAGCCTATTTGTCAGTACGACTCGGTGTACAACATATTCCTAGACTCAAATAAAATAAAAATACATTGCATAAGGAATTACAGACTCAAGTAGGCAAACAGATCTTCGGTCTTGAATTCAGTGGATAGCCATTCTTGATCATGTTCAAGAGTCCGAGATGTCCCGACTAGCTTTGTATATCCAGACAGAGTTTAATTAATTATTAAAATTAGGTTTGACCATATGACCAAATGGGCCAACAATCTCCCCCATTTTGATAATTGACAAACTATGAATGATATAACATTAAGCTTGTTCAAAATATCAAAAAGTAGAATTGTTCATATCCTGTATTATCTCAAAAAAATGTTAGATCTTTAATTTTCTCCCCCTTTGTCACTTAACAAAATAATTGCAAAAGATGAAGCTCTCCCGCAATCAAATGCATAAGTAACAAATAGTGAGAAAACATATAAAAGAAATAAGACAAAAAATAAAAGATAATTATCACAGGCATGTATTAAAAAAATCATCACAGGCATGTAATTTCACAGGCAGTTATAAAGAATAAAACAATATAAGAAATAGTGCTATCATAAACTGAAACTGAAACAAAGTGCAAAAGTAAACTGAATGCCATAAACTGAGGCATAATAAACATGTCCATAAAAATAAAAGAGTACTGAAGCAAACTAAAAAGTGCTAATAATCAAAAAGTACTGATAATAACTTGGAATATTGGAGCATTTCCAAGTGCACAATAAAATATCACTCAAAATCATATAGTCACATCTCCTCATCATCATCCTCATTATCATCATCAGCAGCTCAACCAGTATGTCCTGAAGTACCAGCTCCAGAGGTACCAGCGCCAGAAGGATGAGGAGGGGCGCCAGCATAGAACTCACCAACAAAGTCACGAGGTAGAGCACGATCTGGACGGTACCAATCATAGGTGTTACCGGGCTGGAAGTAGGCATGAACAGCCTCATCCTTACAGCGGTAACCAGAAAAAGCTGGATCTTTAGGGATGGAACCGGCTGAATGACCAGTCTGGGCGAAACGAAGATCAGCTAAGGAATTTGCAAGCGCCTGATAGCGGGTGACGTCGCGGAACTCACGTTCGTGGGCCATGTCCGTCATCGAGACGTGCAAAGCAGATAAATGCTGATGTATGCCCTCAAATGTCATGGCATATTGATGAGGTGGTGGAGGAGGTACAGTAGGAGGAGCAGGAGGTGGAGCTGAAGCAGTCATGCTACGACGAGATAACTGAAGAAACTTGGGCTCAGGGTCCTGAGTACAAGTCGACAGATCGATATCGAAGCGCTGAAAGATGCGTGGAAGAATCATTGCGTAAGAGAGATTTCTATCTCTTGTATGACAACGACCCATCATCTGAATCATGGTCTTAGGGGCAGAAAATGGAATTTCCTTAAAAATGTGGTACATGGCGGACAACTCAAACGAAGTCACATCATCCTTTGAAGTAGATTTTGGAAGGATAGTGGAATAGATGATGAGATGCAATTCATAGTTAAACAAGTTCAGTTTGTTAGCCTTGAACTTTCCAGAGCGTACTCTATCAGGTGCACAGAGTTCCGCTTTGAAACTTGCGAGTGTCGTGCCTTCAGAAAAATAAAATTTAGTGATGTCAACTAGCGGTTCACCTTCGTTAGGGATACCAAGGATCTCCGCTAAGAGGTCATCATTGAAATTGATATCAATACCTCCAATACGAGTGCTCACATCAAAAGTGTTTAATATGAGATTGCAATAAAATAATCTAATGGCATTAGTTGCTATAGGGAAGCAGATTTTAACAAAAAAATGTAATCCTAATGCCTCAAAGAAATAACGATGATCAGGAAATATAGTCCATTTGACTGGAGCGCCTGTACATATGGATCTTATGGAGAAGTCTCCATACCACAGTAGGGCTTGGTCTAGGGTTTGAAAGAAAAACCCGTCGAACGCACCGTCGCTCGTTTGGACCGGCGAGAAGAGGGAATCTGTATGCGGATGCGAAGATGACCCTTCCTCACTAGGGTTCGTCTTCTTCCTCTTTGAATGATTGAATTTGGGTGCCATTTGTGCAAATTGAATTAAAAATGCACTAATAGAAAAGTGAAAAAGATGGGGTTATACCTCCCGAAATCAAAGTATGTCGAAGAGAACGATGAACTGCGCATGAATCCAAATTTTGGATTGATTTCACCACTTGGATTGGAAGAAGGAGGGTGGTGAAAAGCTAGGGTTCGGGGCTCCTTCGCGGCTGCTGTTGCTGTCGTGAATAGTTTGGAAGCAATGAAGAAGAAAGGCTTCTCGGGTTCTGTATATATAACCTGACACCCTGTCACGACCCGCATCCGTTTTTTTTTTAAAACGGATACGAGACGTGTCCAAGCCAGCCTACGCCGCAGTGTCGCGGTAGAACGCTGTCACGGCCATGAAGATCAAAATCACAAATAATGCTCATTCATAAAAATTAATTTAACTTACAATGATCATAAGTTTTACATTTGCAGAAAATATGAACTTGTACAAATATTGAATACTATAACTCGACTATCTAGCTAGTCTCTAGGCCTTTGTCTGCAAGTATTCCCGTCACTCCCCAAGCTAAGTGAATCCACGGCTAACCTGAAAATGTTGGTTTCCAGTCAGGAATGGAACGAGCACAATTCACTGAATGTAATTTCAAATAAAGAAAATGACTATAAGACAAAGGTTAGGCATCAATCATGAGTTTTTAAAATAACAGTAAAGCCGTAAGAAAAATCAATAGTAATAAATAGACCAATATACTTTCCACCGTTAGAAGTACCTTTGATATGTGATCAGTCTGGGCCACTACACCGCACGGTCTACAATGTCTACTTACAGAAAATAAGCACTGTCTACAATGTCTACTTGCAGAAAATAAGCACTGTCTACGATGTCTACTTGCAGAAAAATAAGCACTGTCTACGATGTCTACTTGCAGAAAAGTAAGCACTGTCTACGATGTCTACTTGCAGAAAAGTAAGCACTGTCTACGATGTCTACTGCATGAAAAGTAAGCACTGTCTACGATGTCTACTGCATGAAAATAAACATTGTCTATGGTCGGATCACACATCCTTGGTACTTCTCATTCCCGACTCAACAATTTATAATAGAGTATAAAAAAAATCACATAACTAATGACTAATCAATGAAGTATAGTAAAGATCAATATCAAAATACAGACAATAAACTGTACTCGTCTGTGGTCCTGTGCTGGTGAAACCGATGATCTGAGCCACTCAGTATGCTACAATAGTCAAAACCCATACAACAGTCCCCAAAAGCTGAAATAAACAATACCAATAATCTCAGAATAGTCCAATTAGCTAGGATTGCCTGTCCTTAAGTCCAATTCTGAACACAGGGGCAAAACGGTAATTTCGGGCAAAAACGATGTCTGCCGTTGGACCCGCTTTGCACCGAAAAGTGTGCCAGAGTCAACGTTCTCTAAAGTCGTCAAACTATATGTCTACGGATCCAGTTTTCCAATACGAACCCAACTGTATGTCCAAAGTTGGATTCCGGCAGGCCGTGCACAAAATCGCCCGTTGACTGGGATTGTAGGGCCCGCAAAACGATAATTTTATCAATGGTCTCAGAATCGGACCAAACTTGGCATACAGGACCAAAAAACGATACAATTCTGTTGGCGCAAGTTTCGTCTCGATCTGACGAGCGTGCACAAAGTAATTGAAGAATTTACAACGTGCACGATATGGTGAATTTTGACGGATACGCATCAAATTCGTCGTGCACACGCGACCAATTTGAATTCCGTCAAAGCCCACACGACCACAAAGCTGTTACGCAGCTTTCAATGCTTTCGGTTCGTGACCACGTCGTCCCGATTGGCGTGACGCACGTCATGTGGAGCGATTTTGTGATTTTGAAAACAGATTTTTCTCGAACTTTGAAGTTAAATTAACAGCAATATAATTGATGAAAAATAAATCTATAAACAGGGTTCCCATCTCGTATATGTTGTCAATATTCGTGTTCAGGTGGAATTTCTAAAAAGTTACTGGATTGATCGAAATCGGTCCGTCAATGAAGGTTCCTGGACTGCGAAACTATCCTGTTTTTGGACAGGTTTCTTCTCGACTTCGGGCTCGTTTTCGACGTACATGACGCAAAATAAATTGAAGTGTTTGAAGGGAATAGGAGTTGGTTATGTCGGGATCGTACGGGAGAAAACGGCTCGCGACGATGTCGAGTGTGGATGAAGAACTCTCGTCGCGAAGTGGCATTATTTGCTGCAACTGCTGTTGCGTGTTTTGGTCAACTGCAACTGAATCCAGGCGGCGCTCCGGCCTGCCGTGGCTTGCGCGGCCACATACGGTGGGCCAGGGCGGCACGCGCGCGGGGTGGTGCGCCCAGGGATGTTGGCACGCGGCGTTCGAAGGTTTAGGGTTTTGTAGAGTTTCTTGTTATCGTTCTCGGCTACATATATACTGCTAAGTACGGCTCGGGTTCGTTCTTGTTCGGGTGAGGGATGGGGCAGGTTTAAGCAGGGTGGGCCGGGCTCAAGCTGTGGGAAGTAATTCTCCCTTTGCTGGTTTTACAGGAAAGGAGCTGGGTCAGCTCGGGCTGCTCTTCGCGTAAGGGAGGGGTTCCCAGCTCGGGTGTGGGCTTAGTTGGGAAAGTGTTGGGCCTGGCTTGTAAAGCCTGGGCTCGGAGGGTTGCTAGGGGATTCGCTCAGAGCTGGGCTCTGTTGCTACTACTCATTCTTTTCCTCTTCTTATATATATATCTATATATATATATAATTATCTATATATATATATATATATATATATATATATATATATATATATATATATTCACACATACACATAAATATATAAAATATATATTTATGTATAAATATATAAAATATATAAAATATATATTTATGTATAAATACAGAAATACACCTAAATACTTCTGTACTTATATATTTATATATATTTATATATTTATATATATAAATACACATGTACACATTTATTTTATATATGTTTATATATATATATATATGTACACACAGATGTCATATATACTATATGTACGTACAGCTTCACACGTATATACGTATACCTACATGCACGTCTATATTTATAATATATTCACATATATATATACAGGTACACTATATGTATATATGTACGTATGCTCATATCCATATATTCATTTATATAAGAACACATACACCATATTTCTATATACACACATATATATTTATATATACATCTACACGTTATTTATTTATACACCCATATATTATGTATATATATACACCTACACAGGTATACTAAGAAATAATATAGTAATAACAATAATAATAATAATAAGAGTAATATAATAGTAATAATAATGATAATAACAATAATAACTATGGTAACAAAATAAAATAAATCAATGTATCTTGTATGCATCCTATTACACCAAGTCTTTCTTTGGTCTGCCAACTCTTACCATTATTCCACAACACCATTAGATATTAATGATAATACGTATAATTTACACATATCGAATTTCTAGAAATTATTTATAAAATCTAATAATCATCAAATAAATCTATTAAAATAATAAATAAAATATTTTTAAAATTTTGGGAAGGGGAGCTACACACCCTCAACCGAACTCGGGCCGAATTCGGTCAGAGCTCTGGCCGAATTCGCCTAGGGTTCTTTATAGTTGATTTTTGCCATTCTTTTTCATTGTCTCATTTCAAATATTTAATTCAAAGATTAGTCATTTCAACTTCAATTAACATAATTAATATTATTTTATAGAATAAATGTCGTTACACAGCGACTGTTTCAGATTAGCTGTAGGAGTACTGTATTAGCTGGCGGAGGTTCACCGGGGAACTCTTAAGTATCGCTTCGCTTCAACCATAGTTGTGGTGACAGACAGACTCTTTATTGGCTTGTCTCTAACACAGTTTTTGTATAATGATATATAATCATAAAACAAGATTAATTAATAATATTGATGTCCAAAATTCCTAATTCTCGACGTAAATAATTGAAACGATCTTCCGCTAGAGGTTTAGTGAAGATGTCAGCTAGTTGATTTTCAGTATCTATGTACACAAGGTTTATATCTCCATTTTGATGATGATCTCTAAGAAAGTAATGTCGAATCTCGATATGTTCAGTACGAGAGTGACATACTGGATTCTTAGTCAAATTAATAGTGCTCGTGTTATCACAGAAAATGGGAATATGTGTGTAAAATAAATCATAGTCTTCTAGGGTTTGTTTCATCCACAAAATCTGAGCATAACAACGTCCTGCGGCGATATACTCAGCCTCTGTTGTTGATAGGGCTACAAAATTTTGCTTTTTACTAAACCATGAGACTAAAGCCTTGCCTAAGAAATGACATGTGCCACTGGTACTTTTTCTATCAACTTTACATCCAGCAAAATCTGCATTCGAATAACCAATAAGGTCAAAGGATTTAGTTTTGGGATACCACAAGCCAACAGAAGAAGTTCCCTTAAGGTATCGAAAGATACGCTTAACTGCGGACAGATGTGATTCCTTTGGGTTAGCTTGAAAACGTGCACACAAGCAAACACTAAACATTATATCTGGACGACTAGCAGTTAAATAAAGTAAACTACCAATCATACCTTGATACTTACGTGTGTCGACTGGCTTGCCTTGCTCATCTGAATCAAGCTTTGTTGAAGTTACCATTGGTGTGCCAATAGGTTTGACATTGTCCAGATCAAACTTCTTTAGCAGGTCTTTTGTGTACTTGGCTTGATTTATAAATTTCCCATTATCAGTTTGTTTGATTTGCAATCCGAGAAAGAATTTCAGCTCTCCCATCATGCTCATCTCAAACTCATTCTGCATATACTTAGAAAATTCTTGACACAGAGATTCATCAGTAGATCTAAATATAATATCATCAACATAGATTTGAATTAAAAGAAGTTTGCCATTAAAAGACTTAATAAACAGTGTAGTGTCAACCTTACCTTTTGAAAAACCATTGTCAAGTAGAAAATAGCTTAGACGATCATACCAAGCACGAGGGGCTTGTTTTAAACCGTATAAGGCTTTCTTCAACTTGAAAACATGATCAGGGTTTTTGAAATCCGTGAAACCTGGAGATTGTGCTACAAAAACTTCTTCTTTTATAAAGCCATTTAAAAAAGCACTCTTGACATCCATTTGAAATAGTTTGAAATCATGAAAACATGCAAATGCACATAACATGCGTATGGATTCTAATCTCACAACTGGGGCATAAGTCTTATCGTAGTCGATACCTTCTTCTTGATTGTATCCTTGAGCTACGAGTCGAGCCTTGTTACGAGTCACTAAACCATTCTCATTTAGTTTATTTCGAAATACCCAACGGGTGCCAATGACCGGATGATCAATAGGCCTGGGAACAAGTTCCCAAACTTGATTCCGTTCAAATTGGTTTAATTTCTCTTGCATAGAATCTATCCAAAAACTATCACTACATGCTTCATCAATAGTTTTGGGTTCTAGCTGTGAAATAAATGTAACACTAGAAACAATATCTCTACTGGATGTACGAGTACTTACTCCTTTGGTAATATCACCAATTACCAAATCTTTTGGATGATCAGCTGTAAATTTCAACCTTTTTGGTAAATTCTGAAGATAGCTGGTTCCTGGATCTTCTCTAGGAGGTTCAGCTAGTACAGAGCTTGGTTGTGGATCAGCTGATGTTGAGCTTGGTACAGTTGCATCTTCGTCATTGTCATCGATAGTCATTTGATTTAGTTCATCAAAGGTGACGTTGATTGACTCTTCGATGATCATGGTTCTTTTGTTAAAGACTCTGTATCCTTTGCTCTTGGCCTCCTAACCTAAAAATATACCTTTATCGACATTTTCATCAAATTTTCCCAAATTGTCTTTTGTATTAAGAATAAAACATTTACAGCCAAAAATTCTAAAGTATAAAACAGATGGAATTCTATCAAACCATAACTCAAATGGAGTCTTCTTCGATTTGGGTCGAATTAGAACTCTATTGAGTACAAAGCAAGCTGTATTGACAGCTTCAGCCCAGAAATATTTGGGTAGACTAAACTGATTTAACATCACTCTGGCCATTTCGGTTAGAGTTCTGTTCTTACGTTCCACAACTCCATTTTGTTGTGGAGTCCTAGGGCAGGAGAACTCGTGTACAAAACCGTGTGTGTCACAAAATTGCTCAAAATCAGCATTCTCGAATTCGCCTCCATGATCGCTTCTTATGCGAGTGATCATGTAACCTTTTTCATTCTGTACTTTCTTGCAAAAGGCGATAAATTCGGATAATGCATCATTCTTGCGTGTCAAGAAATATACCCACGTGTATCTAGAAAAATTATCTACAATTACGAAAGCATAAAGCTTACCTCCGAGGCTAGCAACTCTGCTAGGACCAAATAAGTCTATATGAAGCAATTGTAGAGGTCTAGTAGTACATACTACGTTTACTGACTTGAATGTGTATCAGATAGCTTTGTTATTTTCACATTGGCTGCATACCGAATCCTTCTTGAATGTAATGTCCGGTAAACCGCGTACTAGCTTCTTTGTGGATAATTTGAGATCGTATCCATATTTGCGTGACCGAGTCTCATATGCCACAGATGACTCTCATCACTCTTGGCTATTAAGCATCTACCTGAAATGTTAGTTTCTTCTAACAAATAGAAAACATATATATTGTCTTCCCTGATACCTTTAAAGATAGTACTACCAGTTGAGCTATCAACTATAGTACATTTGTCTTTGCCAAAGTTGATGCCATAACCATGATCAGCTAGATGACTTATGCTGAGTAGATTTTGTTTCAACTCGGTAACCAGACAGACATCCTTAATCACAGGATAAGGAGACTTACCAACATCACCGATACCAATAATATACCCTTTTAAGTTATTACCGAAGGAGACATAGCCTTCCTTCTTTTTCTTCGATAGTGTTGCAAATAGGGTAGCGTCACCGGTCATATGCCGTGAGCAACCGCTGTCGAGGATCCATTTTCTTCTAGCATGTGAAGGGTGTTCCACCTACAAAACAGTTTGCAAATGAAACTTTTGGTACCCATTTCTTGTAGGGTCCTGAATTGTTAGCTTTAGGTATCCAAGCATAAACATTTAAATCAACAAGCTTTCTCATTCTACATGCAGATGAAATATGACCAATGAGGCCACAATAATGACATTATGCATGTCGAGTGTTGAAAGCTGAGTGGTGTGGATGTTTGGTAGGTTTAGGTTTTCTAGTATAGAAGAAAGTGTACCTATAATCTTGTTTGGGCTTAACCTTTTGGGGTAAAGGTTTTATATGGTTAGTTCTGACAGTATTTGGCTTGGGAATGTTCCAATTTTTCGGTAAGTGACACGTGTTAGGGAAGGAAGCAGCAGGCTCAGGCTGTTTTCCTAACCTAATTTCCAATCTTTTGGAAGTGTCATACAACTTAGTATAATCAGAAGTGAGTGATTCCATTCTGATTTGTGCACATCGAAGAATTTTCTTCTCTATAGAAAGTTCTTCCTTGAGTTGGTCAGTAATTTTGTCTTTCTCTTCAGATGACTTGGTAGTCTCGTGTAATAAGAGCTTTGTTGAAGAAAGCTCACCAGACTCACTAACATTATTTCTAACCTCAGCTAGTAGGTCTGTAAGTCTACCTATTTCACCTTTGTACTCTTTGAGTACCTTCTTAGAGGTCTGATACTTGCTACACAGTTTTCTGTAATCAGTCATCAGGTCACTGAAAGCATCTCCTAATTGCTCAAAGGTGAAGTCATCATAAGTATCAACTACAGGTTCAGTAGGTACCTGATCGGATGCCATAAAGCATACGTTTGCAGCGTCTTCTGATTATTCGTCTTCTGAGTCACTGGCTTCACTTTCATGCCATATGTTGGTATTGGCATATCTCCTAGATGTTGATTTCTTCAGGTTCCTTTTTTTATACCTGTTGCTCTTCTTGCTTGATGATGAGTTTGTGGGACAATCCTTCTTCATGTGTCCCTTTTCTTGTAACCATAGCAGACAGCATCTTCTTGATACCAGTTGTTGTTGTTCTCTTTGACTCTCTTCTCATGTCTCATGAATCTTTTGAACTTCCTTGCTAAGAGTGCTTGATCTTCAGTGTCAGATCTACTGCTGTTTGAGTCACCTTCAGCAGCTTTTCTGTGCTGAGCCTTGAAAGCGATCGGCTTCTCCTTTGGTGCAGGCTCTTCAAAATCTTGTAGCTCCAGTTCATGAGTGAGTAGCTTACCCATGAGTACTTCGAGGGACATAGTTATGAGGTCGTTCCCTTCAATGATTGCAGTAGCCTTCGGAATCCAGTTCTTGGTAAGTGCTCGCAGGAGTTTGCGAATCTTTTCATGGTTACTGTACTCTTTGCCTAGGGAGGACAAAGGATTTACAATATCCAAGAATCTTTCGAACATCTGAGTAACTGTTTCGTTGGGATTCATCTTGAACGCCTCGTACTCTTGAGTAAGTCTGCTGACTTTAGATTCTTTGACTTGAGTTGTGCCTTCATGTGTGACTTCAAGTAGCTTCCATACTTCATTAGCCGTTGTGCAGATAGACACCCTGTTAAATTCAGTTCTGTCTAAAGCATAAAAAAGAGCATTCATGGCACGTGCGTCAAGACTGGCCCTTTTCTTTTCTTCATCTGTATATCTGCTGTGGGGTTTTTCAACTAAAACTCCATCAACATTTATACGAGGTGGCTTTTGATAGCCATCAAGAACAATGGACCATAAATCAAAGTCAAGTGATTTCAAGAAGAAACTCATCCGTGTTTTCCAATAGGTATAGTTCGTACCATCAAACAGTGGGGGTCTGTTTGTGGCCTGGCCTTCACTTGTGAATTTCACAGTTGTCATGTGTTGTGCTGTGATCTAGATAACAGTTAATTAAAATGAATAAATAATTGTACTGTAACCTTTACTTTACCTGTAACACCCGCTCTGATACCAATTGTAGGAACGAAATAGTAAAGCGTAATACTCTAGAGGGGGTGAATAGAGTTGGCAGCGGAATAATGCTAATTAAAAAATATTAGCAACACAATCACAAAATATTAATCACAACTGAAATAAAGTAAAGATAGAGTTAAGAGAGCAAACGCAAAGACAACGATGTATACTGGTTTCCCTCTGTTGAGGACTAATCCAGTCGGTAGAACTCTTGCTACCAGTTGAATCTACTATTGGAAAAACCGCAAGTTTTCTTACGAAGTCCTTGCAACTTCTACAATGCGAGCTTTGATACGAAGAACTCGTCCAACTTGAAATGTGAAGAGGTATTCTTCAATCAAGCCTTCTGATTACAATCTCTCAGAAACTTCTAGACCATACTGCACTGGCAAATTGACTAGAGGATTGTAATTGGCTTGGAATCTAAAATTGAAAGCTCTAGAAAACTCTTTGAAAGACTAAAAGCTTTAGATAGAGAGAAGATTGAAAGTGAATGAGTGTGTTGAAATGATCGAAATCCTTCTCTATTTATAGGAATTTCAAAGGCAGACTTCTGACAGAATTCGGGCAGAATTCGGGCAGAACTCTATGAGCAAATCTCGATCAAATCCGCAATTGCAGGAGGACCAAGTTCTAAGGATTCAAAATCACAACGGCCACCAACCGAACTCTGGCCGAACTCTGGCCGAACTCGGTCCGAGTTCTGTCAGGGTTTAGTCAGGGTTTAGTTAGGGTTTTAAAAAGCTTTTTGGTGATTTTTGAAAACCTTTTTGAAAACTTTTTTGTAAACCTTTTTGAGAGGACATTTTAAAAACATTTTGAACTCATTTAAGGGTAGCCTATTTGCCAGTACGACTCAGTGTACAACATATTCCTAGACTCAAATAAAATGAAAATATATTGCATAAGGAATTACAGACTCGAGTAGGCAAACAGATCTTCGATCTTGAATTCAGTGGATAGCCATTCTTGATCATGTTCAAGAGTCCGAGATGTCCCGACTAGCTTTGTATATCCAGACAGAGTTTAATCAATTATTAAAATCAGGTCTGACCATATGACCAAATGGGCCAACAGCGCCGGCCAGACCACGCATCACACAGACGCGCCCTTCAGTACCAAGCGCATCACAGGGGATGTGCCCCAATACGTCCCCCATACGCCTAGTGGAACGCCGATCGATGCGCCCACTCAGCTGTCCATCGAATGTCGAAAACATTAAATGCCGAACTGACAGAGTTGGCAGCACGACTCCCGAAGTCTGAACAGTTGACAGCTTTTTCAGAAGACGAAGCATCGCCAGCATCAGCATCATCATTACTTTCCTCCGACGGCTACTGCCACGTGGCCACCCAAACACTCGCATGCGCCTCTGCAGCCATGCGCCCAAATCTGCATGCACCTCAAAAGCCATGTGCTTCAGACTTTTCACTGATCCCTAAAGACAGAAGAAAAGTTACCATTAAAGCCTCGCATGCGCCTCAAATGCCATGCGCCCAGAATGGTTCGTAACTCCTAAAGGTTACGAGCCAAAGTCTCCTCATGCGCCCAATCCTAGGCGCATCCTACCAGATCATTCTCCCATCAAATCCGAGATCTCCGAGCCATGGGTCGACAGCACGTGTCCTTTGACTCAACTCACGCAAGATCTCAGCAATAGAAAGATCTTCTTCTCTGCTACGTGCCGGTTCACGACAACTACATGAAGAAGTCAACCCCTTGATCAGGACGTATCGTTCATGTGCCTCCATCAGCAATCAACATGTGGCATCCCAGCGTACAGGCGCATCCTATATGCGCGCATGAGCAGCCAGCCTACAAAACTATAAATAGAGGGATCATTTCCTTCTCACGCACGGACAGAACACACAACGAACGAACATACCACCAGAGAGGCAGATACAGACACTCAACGTCTTCCTCCTCTCAGCAAGCTCCGACACCCAGAGCAATCCAAGTCTTTAGAGAACCGATAACCGTCGTCAAATCGTCAACGGAGTCAACGTATTACCACTCACTCCATCAGCACAAGGGACCCAGATAAACAAAAGTATACTCCTAGGACTACATCTAAGTCCTATATTGTAACACTGTTCTGTTTGTATTAAAATTTGCAATAAAAGAATTTTAATGGCAAACACTAGTGTGGGCTCGCAGGTGTGGAACAGATAACTACTAACCCTCTTCCCTAGTGTGGACTCGCAGGTTAGCTTTATGAATTCAAGATACAAATAACTACTAACCCTCGCCCCTAATGTGGACTCGCAGGTTAGCTTCAAGGATTCAAGGTACATAAGTTTCGTTATGACTTATTCATCCTATAACACGATGCAACTCAGTCCAAGTACAGGTGATGACACGACACGATTCAATCACGATACATGAGAGAACCAATCCAATTGAACTACAAAATTAACTATGAACAAGAACTATATATATACATATACTAGCATGCACGATGTACAAATCACATGTTAATGATCAACTAGTAAAACTATATGACAATATAAATATGCATATAAATAAACTGTAAAGGGAGGCAAGGTATACTTGCCTGGTGGTTGCATGCAGATCCAACAAATATATAGTCAACTGGTAAGCCATACAGTCCAAGTCATCACAAATGTCTCCGAAAGCTGAAACAAACATTGCCAACATTATCAGAATAGTCAAATTAGCTAGGAATGCTTGTCCTTAAGTCCAATTCTGGACACAGGGGCAAAACAGTAATTTTAAGCAAAAATGTTATCCGTTGTTGGACCCGCTTTGCACCGAAAAGCGTGCCAGAGTCGATGGTTTCTAAAGTCGTCAAACTACATGTCAACAAGTCCAATTTTTCAATACGAACCCAACCGTATGCCCAAAGTTGGATTTCGACGGGTCGTGCATAAAATTGTTCGTTAAATCGGACCGTAGGGCCCACAAAACGGCGATCCGATCACCTACCTCAAAATTGGACCAAACTTGGCATACAGGACCAAAAAATGATATTGTCCTGTTGGCGTAAGTTTCGTTTCGATCTGACGAACGTGCACAAAGTAATTGAAAATTTTGCACATAGGCCGATACGGTAAATTTCGACGGATACGCATCAAATTCGTCGCGCACACGTGACCAATTTGAATTCCGTCAAAACCCACACATCCACGAAGCCGATACACACCTTTCGATGCTTTCAGTTCATGACCACGTCGCCCGAAATGGCGGGATGCACGTCATAGCGAGGGTTTTCATGATTTTCAAAACATGTTTTTCTGTAACTTTACAATCCAATTACTCATTATACTGTG